>OZ012736.1:51257018-51567018 GCA_963859935.3 Lathyrus sativus | reverse complement strand
ATATATATATATATATGTATATATATATATATATATATATATATATATATATATATATATATATATATATATATATATATATATATATATATATATATATATATATATATATATATATATATATATATATATATATATATATATATATATATATATATATATATATATATATATATATATATATAATGATTTTTGTGAGTTTTATATTATGTATATATTATTTGTAGTATGTTAATTTATTTCTATTTTATATTTTGCTCTATTTCGATTCCGTAGCAATGCAGATTCATTGTGTGCAATGTGTGTGTATGTGTGTTGTATTTAACATTCTATTTTTCGATTACTTTGAGCTGATGTAAAAAGTTATAACACTGTTGTAATAATAACAATATGTTTGGTTGGCTGTTGATTTATTTTATTGCGTTGCGATCTCGAAGTTGAAAATTAATTTAACTTTCAAAAAATTGCTTGGACACATAGATTTTTGCTCATCTTCTTATAGAGTGATTCTTACATGAATCTACTCTAAGTTAGCTTTTAGAGCTAAATTTGGTTGCTTCGACTATGTTTGACTTTCGAGTCTCATGGCTTACTCATGGGCCTTCATAAAACGAGACCATCCTCTTGTGCAGTTACACCCATTTTTTTAATGTTTTTTACTGGGCTCGATTTAATTATTTCATTATCTACTATTCTCATTCGACAAAATTTACCCCAATTCTCATGACGTGTAATAACTTTATCGCTTTCTTTTATTTTGTTTATATATGTCTTGCCATTGCGCCGATTAAACCTTTTTTTCAAAAATAAAATTCTCGATCCAACGTCGAGTCATTTTACACCCTTGTAAGTTGATTGCCTCGTGCGTCGCCATCAACCTCATGGTCACCATACATAATATTCATAGCTTACTCATGGGCTTTCTTACAGTGATACCTATTCGATCAATTACTTCTAGTTGGTCGTTTAAAAGACTAGCCCACTTTGCTAGTGCACACGATTAAAACTCAATTCGTTTATGTTGTTTTGATTAATTGATGATGTCTATTCTTGATATCTCACCTTGTGAGCTGATCACGTGCCTTGATCCTCGCTTTATACATATGATGTTATTTGTTCATGCTCATAACCTTGTTGCATACTCATTGTATATCATCTCCATGATGTTTAGCCTGTCCGATATTTATTCATGGCTCTTGAATTTTTTAGGTTGCTTAAGCTTAAACCCAAGGGAAGGGTTTGTTATTGACACACTTGTCATTTACATTTGTATTTGCATTTTGTATCTTCTTGTATATACTTCTTGTAATCCTAAAACTTGCTATCCCTTAGAAAGTCTCCCTTAGGATTACCAGTTCAACTATAGATAACTTACAGTTAGTTCCCTTTTATCATGAGATAATTAGACACTAGTCATCCTTAGTTGAGATGTAATTCTCCTATCTCATGACATAGTTGAGAAAGATGTTGATTCTTTTCCACTTGAGAGAGGTATATGGCATACTCGTTGATTCTATGTCCGAGCTGGAGCCATTCTCTCAATGTGAAGCAAAGATCCATCTTCGACGTGTTTGTGGTGGTTTAGTTGAGTATTCTCCTTAATATGACAAATTTTCTCTTCTCCTAAAACCAACCAACAAACATTGCTTTTACCCGTAGTTATCCGAACCGCGAATACTCTAATTTCTCAAAGTTCCTTTTGAGAATACGTAGGCACATGGTCAATCCTTTGCGAGCAACCTTTTCTTTTTACACCTTTTTACCCTTAGTGAGGGGAACTACGAATGCTCTGATTCCATTCTTGTCAGGATACGTAGGCACGAATGTGATGTCTTGGCAGGAATATTTAGAAATAACACCTTAGGTCTCCCTTTATCTTTTCACCTTTAGCAGACAAATAACAAATAACACAATAAAACAAGATTTTCCTGTAAAGTACTACAGATACTTAGGATGCTAGCACCTTCCCTAGGTATAACCAACCCCCGAACCTTAGATTCTCTTTTTGCTTTGCATTGCATGTTTATGGTTTATTTGTTCTTTTTCCCTTCCCTTGGATAAATTGAAGATCGGTAGTGAATTAAGATTTGAGATTCAAGTTAATTTAATAGCTTGATATTTGATTCTCACCACGACAAAATTGGCGACTTCACTGGGGAATTACTTTCGAGGGTTTCCCTTAACTTGTTTGATTTATGTTATTTTTTGTATATCTGTATATCTGTATAATTGTATCTTCTTGGATTGTTACCTTTGTGTGGTGAGATAAGTCATATACCCGGACTTGAGTGCACTTATGATAGGAAGGTGATACATTCAACGAGGCTTATAGGGAGTTGATTCCCGACCAAGTTGACTTGAGAAATCACCACTCAGTCGAGGTCCTCTTGGGAGTAGTATTGTTGAACGAGTATTCATGAAAACATTACTACTTTTAACCTAGAATCCCATGACACTGAGGACCTTTAGTTACCCTTAACCCAACTTGGCTATCTTATGACGTAGTGCGGTGACTATGAGGGAGTATCCCCAAAATAGTTGGCGATACTACACTCAAAAGTGGTTCTCTTGAGAATATTATTAACTACCGAGTAATTAGAAAAATGATAATATCCGAAAGATGGATTGATGACTTTGGTAACTTGTTAGAACCTATAGTACATGTACAAATAAACCAATAGTACACACCATTTGGGATGGGTAGACCATGACTTCATGCTCTTGATCTTCAAACCTAGGCCCTTGGTTGTTTGTACATATATATGTGAATATGTGGATATGTGTATACCTGTCTTTGTGCATTCATCCATGCATTCATGCACCTTTTTTCTAACCTCTTCAAGGAACTTAGATTTATTTTGAAAACACCATAGGTTTTACCATGGATTTTAGAAGTTGTACTCTTTTTTTGCAATCCTTCAAATTTTCAATAAACTGAGACATTTTTCAATTATCAAAAGTGTTATCCACTTTAGGGTGTTTGTAACATAACCTTTGAGTTCCTTGAAATGAATTTGCACTTTGCACAACATACATCATGTAGCATTGCATCATTTCCATACATATTTTCCCTAAACTAGCTCATTCAACCTTCTGTCCTTGTGTCACTCAGCTGATATCCTGACATTCAAACCGAGTTTGAAGTAGTTACTGAAGGATAATGAAGAGGACATAGAATGTACATCCCATGTCAGGATTCAGAGTCATGACTGACCCAATGTTTGATCTTCCTTCTGACAAAAATGTTCCACAAGTGGATGTCCCTACATGATCTCAGCCTATATAAGATAACCTGGTTGTTCAAGTTGATGAAAGAGATTCCCGGTTTCCGCGTATATGCCAAATCCTCAAAATGTTCACCATGTGACAAAGGTGAATGATCCTAGAGTTACAAAAATCGAGGAAGGATTTCGTGATCTCGAGGAATAGTTGAAGATTATGAAAGGACTTAATGCATCTGGTCTTAAGGCTCATTAATTGTGTTTAGTTCTGGGCACGGTTATTCCCCCGAAGTTCAAAATGCCTGTGTTTGAAGTATACAAGGGTGTTAGTTGTCCAAGGTATCATTTGACGATGTTTTGTCAAAAGATGACCGCTTATATTGACAATGACAAGCTAATTATTCATTGCTTTCAAGAAAGTTTATGTGGGACATCCTTAATGTGGTATATGAAGCTAGAAAGGAACCATATTCAGTCTTGGGAAGACATAGATGATGCTTTTGTGAAGCAATAAAATTACAATGTGGACATTACTCCAAACAGTGATCAGATGATGAGTATGAGTAAGAAGGATAATGAATCCTTCAGAGGATATGCATAGCGGTGGAAATAGTTGGTAGCCTAAGTCCATACACCAATCCAAGAGAAAGAGTTGGCCAAGATGTTTCTAAGAACACTGCCAGACTCTTATCATGTCAGGATGGTAGGCAGTGTGCCATTAGATTTTTCTAAAGTTGTGGAAGTCAAAGTAAACATCAAAGACGCATCCAAAAGTGGAAGAATCTAAAATGACTCGAATAGCCAAGCTAGTGAAGAGAAATCTGTTAGTGATTCCCAAGAGGAAAGAAGTGTTAATGTTGATGGAATTTTGGATTCTCCTCAAATCCTGTAAGCTCCAGTTCTAGTGCCTTATCACCAATGTCAGTATGCAGTGCCTATTCAGTGCCAACAATCACTACCTCATGAACTTTCGTACCAGCAACGAAGGTTGGTTAATTAGGATCAACGTTAGAATCGATATCTCAGAATCTGAATTATCAGAATCAACAGAGACCTCCACATAGTCTAGAAGGAGAGACTCGCCAGTTTGATCTAATCCCAATGACTTACAGTTAATTGTGGTCTTATTTTACACGAAACTCGGTGATGGCACCCAGAAACACCAGAGCCATAAAATCTCATCCTCCTTGGTTCAATCCAAATGCCATTTATGAATTTCATGATGAAGTAGTAAGGCATCCGATTGAAGAGTGCAAGGTTTTCTATGAAAAGGTTCAAGAGATGATCAATGATGAGGTGCTGGCCTTCAAGGGAGAAAGCCTAATTGAGAATGGAATGCCTTTATGCTGATATATATGAAGAATCAAGAGAGTCATTTCCAAGGCGGTGAAATTAAGAGGAGAGCTCATTCCCAATATCATCAGGCTGTTTGTTTATTTGCTTGCATTTGTTGTTATTCCCTTGATTGTAAAAGCATGTTTTGCATGTAAGAACTTGTTTATTTTGAATGATTAATGAAATAAGTATATTTTTCTTGAAGTAATCCATCCATATTCACTCTTAAATTGTTTTTTCTGCTTTATAATTGAAATTTTGGTATGCAGATTTTAGATGTTCCAAGAACATTGATCTCTGCTTGAACAGAACAAGGACAGAGGGTAACCAAGTTAAATTTCTTTAAATTGTACCAATGTCATGACGTCTGTTGTGACATCTGTAGTCTGACTGAATATTTGTCTAACCATTTAAAGTGCATAATTGTAAATGCAGAAAGATAAATAACACAGTAATTGTTTACCCAGTTCAGTGACAACAACACCTACATCTGGGGGCTACCAAGCTAGGGAGGAAATTCACTATTAGTAGAATCAATTCAGAGTTAAACCTCCAGTTTACACTCCTCACTTAATCCCTACTCAATGACACTTCAACCTAGAGACACTCTAGACTTGAGTATGCCCACTCACTCCCCCTCAATCACACAACAGTGATATCAAACAATTACAGAATTTAATATGAAGAGACACTTCATACACACCTTTATCTTGCTTCACAACTTTGATCAAGGAACTCACACACTCTTGCTTCACAACTTTGAGTGAGACACAACCTAGAATCTACCTAACCAAAATAATCATCCACCAGACAATTGCTTGGATTACAAGTATTCTTAAACAGACTTTACACGTGAAGACTAGCCTTCTTCACTTACCAATATGTCTACCACAATGTATCAAAAGATACAAAGGGTGACTTACAAGGACACACAAGGGACTCTCAAACCCTAGACCTTTATTTTACACTCAAGTTATTCTTGATGTGAGTGCTTACTTTTTCCCTTGCTTATGCTCCTGCTTTTATAGCAATGCAGACTGGGCTTAGGCTGTTCCAAAGTAACAAACATTAGTTTTAACAAAGTAAAACTAATTTCCATAATTGAAGGTGCTGTCAAATTAGGTTAGATACGGTCAGCACTGCCTAGAATCTCTCCCGATGTAACTAGGGAACCCTAATAAGTCTCTTGAAGTCTAGCATGAGATAACTCCTGCAATATAATAGAAAACCAACATGCCTGCTTGCTGTCAGCTACCTGATGTCATACGCTCAACGTCATAACATTCAGTATGACATCCAATTCTCTTTGTTCTTAGCTGACCAAACTCACCCTGCTGAACACTCCTGCAGAATCTTCTTCACAACAGTAGAACCAAGTGTTCTAGAGTTTCATAAAATGTCTCAAAGATCCTTTTTATGGGCACCAGTTACATCTGCACTTTGTTCCTCGTTCATCTCTTTAGCCTGCACATACTGATGAGGTATATCCAACTAAGGCACCTCTGTCATGAGATATAAACTAGCAGCACCTGCTGTACCAGACATTGATGTCATGACTTTGGTAATGACATCTATGACAGCAGTTCTTTCTTCAGCAGTTCAGCACCTGATGTACCATATAGTGATGTCATGACTTTGGTAATGACATCCATGACAGCAGTTCTTTCTTCAGCTCCTGCTCCATGACAACAGTTCTTTCTTCAGCTCCTGTTGTACCATACAGCGATGCCATGACTTTGGTAATGACATCCTGTTCAAAACACATGACATCAGTACTGTCATTTGCTCCTACTGCATCAGACAACAATGTCATGACTTTGGTAATGACATCAGCGTAGGATCATGTTTTACTAAAATTTAGCCAATCATAGAACCATAGAAACATGGTACTAACAATTTACCCCTTTGCCAAATTTTGGCTAAAACACCTAAGCAACTTATCAGGGCATGCTGTAGTAGTTTACACAAAGTATCATGCTCCCTCTTAATAGTTGCACCTACACTTTACTCCCCCTTGGTTTAATCAAAACTTGACAAAAATTGGAGTAAATGTACATACACTCATCTAAGCTGATTTACCTCTAATAAAGACTGCACCACTTCAGCACCAATCCATTGGCAAGGATTAAACCCCTCTGCTGAACTCAATATAGCCAGTGTAAAATCTGTCTTGAACCATTGCTCCTTGAGAGTACATCCTGAACAGTCTTGAGTTCTTGCCTTGTCTGAAGCTGCACCTTCAAGAAAAACACTTTTGACATCCCTAATTAAAGGATAATCAATTAAATACTTGCCACAAGTAACAATTGATCTTAAATCCCCAATTTGAGACACAAATATTCTGTGGAGAAAAATAAATTCTCCCAGACAAAAACCAATGTTGTTTCCTAGGTCAATCATCACAGTCATAGTTCAACATCAGTGGACTCAGAATACAAGCTTGCCTATGTATAAGGCTCCATATCAGCAGCTACACATCAGACAGGTACACATCTTCCCCTGTCATGCATAAGCATTACTCCCCTTGAAAGAGAGAACCCAACCATATGAAGATTTACACCAATATCTTCATATTCACACACTGGAAACACATGCATCTCTGCACCCCTTGATTCACAACCCATACTGGAACTAATATCAGAAGCAGTTGCAGGATTACTTTCTGGAAGATTTCTTAGATTTCAGCTTTGACAAAACAATCTCCAAGATGTCAGAGTGAAAGTCCTTCCTTATGCACAAGATCAAGGCTGATGGTGTCTTGATCTTCATCTTCACCAGTCATATAAAATACTTGGATAGAGGCCCAAATACTTGACTTGATCCATTGATGCCTAATGACAGACCCAAAAGGAATACACTGTCATGTTCACCATTGTTGCACCCCAAAATTTGCCCAACATTTCTTTACCTAGCTTGTGTTTCATTTCATTCACATTAGTATTATCATTTGCATTTCATTGGCATGTATGCAGGAGATAAAGAGGTATGATTACCAATCAAAGGCTACACAAGACTTTGAAGCTAGTTAAGAAGGTTATTCAAGTGTTCAAGGATTGATATCCTTGTCAGAGAAGTTGAAAGAGCCTCAGAAAGAGTGGTTGAAGCCAAGTGTGTAGGTCTCCTAACTTGAGAGTTGTGGGAAGTCATCAGATGATTCTGAAGCCATGAATATGGACTTGAGGTCTTGAGAGAGCTCATGAGAAGTGTTGAATATCACTTTGAGTCCTAGATAGGTCATTGTGTAAGAATAAGGAGCCTCAGCCATGAGTGGTGCAGCTAGGGTTTGACTGGGTCAACCCTAAGTCAACTAATTTGAAGAAGGTTGAGACTTAATTCAAGAGCCATGTGATCATGGATTTATACATTGAGATGTTATAAGGATTATTCCAAGGTTAACTCATCATGATTGAAGAGTTTGAGAAGTTTCAAGCTAGGGTTTCTAAGACTTGACAGTGTAAAATCCCCTAGTTTGACCCCTATCTTCAAGGCAATTTAACTCAAGATATGATTGTCATATCATCTTGACCCCAACATGATTGTTATAGAGCATGGTCTTAGCTTTAATTTGAGTGCTAGAAGTCCTTGATAGGATTTGTAGAACTCAAGTTATGGCTTTGACAAGTTACAAGTCATCTGAGGTATGTGAATTTGGAGCTTGAAAGTCACCCAACTTGCATGAAACTTTTGCCCAAGAAGGATGATTCCTATGAACTTTTGGTCAACATGAATGTTGTTCCTTATTCTCGTAGCTTTATAGAGAGTACTAGAAGTCCTTCATAGGATTTGTAGAACTCAAGTTATGGCTTTGACAAGTCAAGGGTATTTTGGGAATTTGTGATTATAGGTCATTTATGATCATAGGTCATTTTCACCAACATAGACACCTCAAATGAAATTTTGTTCAACTTGAAAGTTTCTCAAAATGGGGTTTTAATATTGACCATGCATCATTTGGGTGGTTACAGAACTTTCTAGATGATTCTAATGAGTTCTATATAAGATTTGGAGTGTGTTCAGCCATTTTTTTGGAAGCATTTGAAGCTGGTAGCAGAGATAGCAAGTGAAAATTCAGAGCTGCAACTCAAGATCGTGTTTGGAGATTGAAGGGGAATCAAGCCAAATTGAGGTGTGCATTAGCTTCAGAGGAAGATTTGGAGTGAATATGGATCATTGTGGAGGAGGAATTGAGCAAGAATTGCATCTGTTCTTCATCTGAAACCAGGTTTGTACAAATTGAAATTGTGCTTAATTTAGGGAGAGATAGTTAGAAATCTTTATGTGGTTAGGTTTGGTGGATTTTGGTACAATAATTCGATGTATAGAGACACTCTAGGGTATGAACCATTTTCTGTTGAGCCTGATTTCTCAAGATTCTTGATGATACATTCATGATTGAATAGTGGAAATTGATCAGTGAAGAGTGAGGATTACATTAGGATCATTATCTTTGAGAATTGTGATGATTAAGGTTTGGTGGATTTTTGAAAATTCTATCGTGTTTAGATTTAGAGAAGGAATTAGTGAATTTAGATGATGGATTCGTGATCAGGATGAAAAATTGAGGGGGATGATGACTTGTTTCAATATTTTTATGGACCTGTGTACACCACTTCACCGGAGAAGACGGTGGCGCTGCAACTCAGGCCACCGTCTGAGAACTCCCTCCATCTCAGTTTGAAATTGGGGACGATGAACATGAGCCGTGGGATGAGGGTTTGACATTTGACTCAGGCAATGGATGGATGGCCACGATTGGCTCTCAAAGTCTGAAGACTTGGATTTGAATGAAACGCACCGTTTCATTAATTGGAATGGCTTGGACTTAGTGCACTGAGTGATATCCACACCCCCAATTGGCCCAATTCCTGAAATGAACTGCAATGATTTGCTATTTGATACGCCAGTTTTATTATTTTCTTTGTTTTTGCTTATTTTTCATCATTTTATATAGTTTAGAGAATAATTCATAAAAAAATAGGATAATAACTCAAGTAATTCCAGATTTTTTCCTTGATTCATGAATGAGTCTAGAATTTTAAGAAATTAAAATATTAGGAATTCATGCATTTGTGATTTTAATTGCATTTTTTGTATTTTAATTGACATTAATTTCATTATGGTTGATACCTTGGTTTGCTGAATTTTGTGTGATCATTTGATGATGATTTTTGAGCTGATTTTTTGTGTGTAGCTAGTTTAGACATGTATGCTCCCCTTAGATTTTTCTCACATTTTTGTGATGAAATTAGGTGTTGGTTTTAAGTTGAAGCTTTAGGTGCTCTAGTTTTAGGGTTTAAGCTTAGTACCTCATGATTTAGGATTTATTTCTAGGAATTTTTAGATGATTCAACCTCTGGATTTTGTATGGTAGATTTATGATTGACTTAGGTTCCCATAGTTATTTTTGTAGGATTGTACAATTGGTTTTAGTATTTTAGTTAGGATTAATTTTAGTACTAGGTTTTAGGTGATCCTAACTTGCTAATTCAACTAGAATGATTTCTTTAGTTCCCTTAGATTAAGGTTTTGCTTCTCTTGCTCTTGGATGATGAGGAAGACATGTGTGGGCTGCTGAGGAATGTATGATGGAGCTTGGACTTGAAGTTTGCTCTTCCTTTGGAGTAGTTTTGTTTAGGTGTTAAGATTAGGGTTTGTAAGTAGAGCTTCTAGATAGATTCTCTTCTTTCATAAACATGGAAGGTGTTGATCATTTCCATTCTTCCCTATGATGTAAGGTCCCCTTGTGAAGGCCTCATCCCTCCTTTGGTAGGATGTGTGGCTCTTTCCAAGTTGGTAGAACCTTTGAGGGTTCCTTTCTTTGATGGTGGGGTGTTTAGTGGTGACCTTTGGTCTTCACTTTGCTTTCCACTATCCAAACCTTGCTCTTGTTAGATGAATCTTTCTCCCTTGCTAGAGGATGGAGTTCCGTGTTAGAAGATGGAAGATGCTGGAAGTTGTTACTTCTCTGTATTTGAAGACTGCCATTGGAGCTGAAGCTTGAAGACCAAGAAGAACAAGTTGACACTTGTGAAGGAGACCCTGCTGAGATCAAATAAAGAGCTGAAGCTTGAAGATGGAGAACAAGTTGATACTTGTGTTTGATGCATTGAAAGCTTGAAGAAACAAGTTAATACTTTCTATTGAAGATGATAGCCTTGAAGAGAAGTTGAAGACTGAGGACTGAACTGCTGTCAGAGGAGAGCTTTGCTGTAAAGCTGTGGGGGGGGGGGGGGGGTTGTTGATCTGCTTTCTTTCCTGTCTGTTTGCTTTCTGTGCAACTGTATTGATGTGACTTGTTTGATTTGCTTGATGCATTAGAATAAGTTCATATTTAGATTGATTTAATATAGGATCATGATTGCACTAGAGGTTGAGTTGCTCCCTCTGCTTGTATTTTTACTGTATGGCTTTGCTTTCGGGTATTCGGTAGAGCCCAGCTCCCTTGCATATGTGGGTTGTGATTTGCTTGATGGCATTTTATTTTATTCTTCCTGTATGATTGCAGTTATTCATATCTGGCTTGAGGTCAAGACGAGCTTGTGGAGGCCGATTCCCCACACACATTTCCTCCCTCACTTGCATTGCATGCATTTTACAGTCGTTTACTGTTTACTGTTTAAGCTGATGCTTTATCTATTTCTGTTTATCGTTGACATGATCCCCTAGGAATCTCACTTCCTTTGATAAGGAAGTGATGATTAGAACTTTAGGTTGAAACCTATGCATGATAACTTCTAGGAGTTCCCTATTTCAAACTTCAACCATAGGATGAATCCTTGGCATGACAACATTAGGACTTGATAGTCTCCCCTTAGTTGAACCTGTTCGTTCTCTCTTCTCATCTCAAAACAAATTAAGATATAGTAATAAAGGTTAACTGATATCGTATGTTACGAGCCTTAAGCTATCTGAGAAAGGGTTGTCAGAGAGTTTCTTTTCGACAACTTGGATGTTTAGTATGGCACCCTTTGGGTGACATGCGACAAATTCACTCTCAGGTCATAGTCTCTAGTGCGATATTGGTTGCAAACATCCATAAAAAATAGTTCTTCCGTAAAAGAAAGAAAACAAATTTCAAACCTTTTTGCCCCGTGGGCCCGTAATTCAAAGGAAGCTTTTCTGAAGAAAAGAGTGTCGTTAACTCCCAGTTCTACCGCAAACGGTAACGCCTAAGTCTCCAAGGGTCGAGCTGCGTACACCAAACTACTGGAACTGTTTGTTAACCCTACTCGAAAAAACAGATGAATTTGAATTCCCGTAATCCGTATTATCCCGAACTACGTAAGCTCTGATCTCTCATACCTGTTGAGAGTACGTAGGCACAATACTGACGTATTGGCGAGCCACCTTCCCCGTAACCCGTAGTTAGTCGAACTACGTTGACTCTGATTTCTCGTTCCTGATGAGAATACGTAGGCATAAAGTGCGACGCTTTGCCGAGTCAATTTTCTTTTCTTTTCAGACCAGCCTTGATAGGTAGATAGTAAATAAACCCGTCAGATAAACACAACAAGTGTGGATCCCATCGAGTACGATGGACGTGAGGGGTGCTAATACCTTCCTCTTGCGTAACCGACTCCCGAACCCAGACAATGGTTGCGATGACCTTGTCTTATACCTTTTCGTCAGGTTTTTCCGATCGTTTCCTTTCTCGTTCTGAGGGATAAATAACGAAAGGTGGCGACTCTTCTGTTTTGCCGGCACCTTATTTTCGCGGTAGCGACAGCTGGCGACTCTGCTGGGGACTTGATATTTTCCTGGGATCCAACGTCCCTTATGCTAGTCAGTTTGGGGATCCAACGTCCCCTGCGAGAGTCAATCCTAGCGCTTGTATGTTTACTTGTTGGGTTGTATTTACTTATCGCATTTTACTTCCCGCACTTTATTTTCAGTATGATATGATTATCTGTGCTGTTGTGGGAGGGGCATTCTGATGAGTGAGGAGCCAGACCCAGGCTTGAGTGTACCTAGCATTAGTTGTGGAAATTAGTGGGCGCGTGCTTGCTTTGCAGACACTATTGTCTCATGAAATCCACGCTCAGACGAGGTTCTCCCGGTTGACTTCTTTTCCGGCCCTTTGGGCCTGAGGGGTTGTTGGTTTGGAGGATTGTCGACTTTGGGGACTGATCATTTGGGATTCAGCTAAGTGAGGCCGCTTCAAGAGATGGTGATGCCACACCTTCTGGGTATCGTATCATCTCTCTTGAATGTCTATGACGCTGATGACCGCATAGGATGCCGAACTTGTGTCAGTTTAGGTCCATACCTGTGAGCAGGGTCGGGTTTGTTGCAGGAAACCTTAACCTTCAGACTACCTGGTTTTCTTGATAGTGAATCAGTTTTGTTGGTATCAGAGGTTCTCATCATCAGATATATGTGTGTTCTTGACAGAGCAGAGTTATAGTCTGACATCAGGGGTTTCTTCTCATCATCAGAGATGTGTTTGTTCTTGACAGAGCAGAGTTATAGTCTGACATCAGGGGTTTCTCCTCATCATCAGATATGTGTGTTCTTGACAGAGCAGGGTTATGGTCTGGTATCAAGGGTTTCTTCTCCTTAGAGATATGGTTGTTCTTTACAGAGCAGTATTGTGGTTTTGTTGATACATAACCTTCTTCTCCACAACAATACAATCGTCTTGATCTCCTGCTGCATGATTGCATTTTACATTGTTTTACATACTCATTTGCATATCATTAACGTGTGTCTGTGTTGCAGGTACCGTTTCCCCCGGTTCAGGTTTTCTTGCCTTCTATTGTGCTATCATGGGTTCTCTGAGGAAGATTGTGGCCTACAAGCTCCCCACTCCTGATGTTGTTCAGCTGTCTAGTTTGATTGCTTTGGCAAATGATTCTGTGAGAGGTGAATTCAGAAAGTCTTATGGGAAACTGCTCAGGTTGGTTCGTAAACCTTCTGTGTTTGAGTTGAATGGGTTGTACGCCTTGCTGCAGTTCTACGATCCTCCTTTGAGATGCTTTACCTTCCCGGACTTTATTCTCGCACCTACGCTAGAGGAGTATGCTTATTTGTTAGGTGTGCCTATCAAGAGTCAGATGCCCTTTGTTCATATGGATGCTGAGCCTAATCTGGCTAGTCTAGCTTTTTCACTTCATCTGGATGCCTCTGAGTTGGTCTTGTCTAGCTGGAATGGGGTTCCTAGTTTCTCCTTGCAGTTCTTAGTGGGAAAGGCCCAACAGTGTGCCAAAGACGGTTGTTGGATCGTGTTCAACGCTATTCTTGCTCTTTGCATATACGACATCATTATGTTCCCTAATATGCCTGACTTTGTAGACTTCGACGCCTTTCACATCTTTCCAGCAGGGAATCCAGTCCCTACCTTGATTGGAGATGTATATCATTCCGTCCACTACAAAAACGAGAACGGAAGGGGCAAGAATGTCTCGTGCTGTGTGCCCCTATTCTATAGATGGCTTGATAGTCACCTACCCAAGAAGGGTCCTTTTGCTTCGTCTGCAGCCACAGCTGAGTGGTCTGAGCGTTTGATGAGTCTATCAGCGGAGGATGTTCCCTGGTTTGATAGAGATAGGTTGGGTACTGAGATTATCTTCAGCTGCAGCGCGTTTCCGAATGTGCCTTTGATAGGCAGGAAGGGCTGTATCAACTATAATCCATCCCTGTTGGTCCGACAGTTTGCTTATGCTTTGAGAGCTCCGCCGAAGGATGAAGAGGTGCAGGAATCTCTGTAACTCACTGGTCTTTTAGAGGGGGATATGTTATCTAAGCTTCAGCACGCTTGGAATGGTATTAGTAAGCGGAGAAAACCGTTACTGGAAAAAGTAATAGCCAAGCCTATGCTCCATATGTGACCTGGATCAGAGCCAGAGAAGATGTCATAGGGATGCCGTTTCCTCCTGCCAAGTTGGAAAGCCCTCCAGCGATTGAAGAGCCTACCACCGTGCCTATTCAGCAGTACAATCAGGTGTTAGCTGAGCGAGAGGAGCTGAAGAAGGCAAACGAAGAACTGGAGAAAGAATTGGCTCAGCTCAGAAGCGAGAGAAGCGAAGTCGTCCATTCCTTCAAGAGGAAAACAGAGCTGGTAAACAAGTTAGGTATGAATTTGACTAAGCAGTTGGCTCAGCGTGAACGCTTGGGTCGGGACTTCAAATCTGTCAACGCCGTATTGGCCACTAAGAAGCAGCACTTGGATGAAGCGTACCGGAGAATATCCAAGTTTAATCAGCATTGGAAGGCCACCCTAGCCAACGGCAAGGAACAGGAGGATAAACTAAAGCAGCAGATCTCCAAATTGAAGGCCCAGGTGAAGGCTAGTGAGAAGAGGTTTGATGAAGAAACCGCTCGCAGATATGCCACTGAAGGCCTGTGAACAAGGCTCTTGCTAACCTGAAGGAGCACAAACAAACGTTTGAATCCAAGAAGCGGAAGTTAGAAGATTGTTTCGGCGAAGGAACATGGGAAGACTCAGTTGAAGGTCTTCAATACACTATTAGGAAGAGGGAGTTGCTCTTCGAAGGGTTGCTCACTCAGCCTGATCATCCAGAAACGAGGGATCTGTTAGAAGAGTTTCGAGCCCGTGGCTGTGCTTGACTATATTTGTAATCCTTTTGTTTTGATCATTATTGTATGCTGACCATCACCAGGCTTGTTGGTCGAGGTCATGCTATTGATTCTGCTTGTACTCAGTGACATTGTGTACCGCCTTGATGGGCTTTCTTTATATATATGAGATGTTATTTCCATGACTGGACTCGGACCTCTTATTATCAGCACTGGAACTCAGGCACTAGGATAGGGGGAAATCTCCCTAACGCACAGACACACGTTTGTAGTTGCATGAAGCATTTGCATAACGAGCATGTTGTCTTTTTTCTAACCCTTTGTGTATGCAGGTTGTTCCAGGATTGATCAAAGACCGATTCACCGCTATCTGACCCGAGCAAATCAAGCTAGAGCAATGGAACAAGTGCAGACTGATGTTCAGGAACTCCGAGAGAGGATGGACCGCTTCATGGAGCTCATGCAAGTGGTTGCCAATGGCCAAGACCAGCTCAGAACATTGGTTCAGCCTCTGATCTCAAGGGTTGACAGCAACGGTGTACTCCATGGTGGAAATGTTCCAACCCCTCCACCTGTTGAAACTCCTCAGAATGGCATCCCCGTGACCGGGGGGAATGGCAGTGGTAACGGCAATGTGATCGCTAACATGGGGCTCAATGGTAATACGACTGGCGTCGGCAATGGAAATTTTGAAGGTAATGGCAATGCTGGACTGGGCAACGGCAACACAGGTGCTGGAAATCTGTATGGGCCTCAGCCATGGCTAGAAGATCGACAAGAAGATTTGTTCTCACAGAGGAGTGCTGAAGGAGAGCTGACTGCTGAAGCACGTCGGAGGTTTAAGGCACTCGATGACAAAATGAGGAGTTTCAAGAACCTGAACACTATGGGTGTCGACATGAGTAAATTGGGATTGATTGCTGATTTTAAGGTGCCTCCTAAATTCAAGGTACCCGACTTTGAGAAGTACAAGGGCACCACTTGTCCTCGTGTCCACTTAAGGTCATACTACCGAAAGATGTCCGCTCACTCTGAAGACGAGAAGTTCCTGATGCACTTCTTTCAGGATAGCTTGTCCGGGCCATCCTTGGAATGGTACATGAGTTTGGAACCCACCAGTGTGCGCACGTGAAAGGAACTTGCTGAGGAATTCGTGCACCATTATCAGTATAACAGTGACTTGGCTCCGAACCGGGTTCAACTGCAGAACTTGTCGCAGAGGAACAACGAAGGGTTCAAAGAATACGCCCAGCGGTGGCGTGAATTAGCAGCTAGAGTTCAGTCGCCGATGGTTGAACGGGAGCTTGTTGAGATGTTTGTAGCCACCCTCCCAGGGGTTTATTACGAGAAATTGGTCAGCGGTATGTCAGGGAGCTTTTTAGATCTCATCATCACTGGGGAGCACGTCGAAAACAGGATCAAGTTGGGGAAAATTCAAGGTGTTGATCTATCCTCAGCTGGAGGAGGAAAGAAACCATATGGTAGTAAAAGGCGTGAAGGAGAGACGAGCGTCGTGTCCAACGCTCAAAGGAAAGGTAAGGGCCCGCACCAGCAGGTGGCTAGCATAACCATCCCTGCTGTCCAACAACCCCAGCCACAACAGCAGCAACCAAATCAGCAAGGGTACAGAAAGTATCAGAACAGAGCACCTCTGTCAAGCCTTCACCTTGAGATGCCGCCCATGTCTTACGCTCAACTATTACAAACTCTGCTTCAGTTACAGCTAGTCCAGAAGAGAACCCTGGCTCCCTTGACAGGGGCACCTCCGCAGGGTTATGATGCGAATGCAACATGTGATTTTCACTCGGGGGCACCCGGCCACACGATAGAAAACTGCAAAGCCTTCAAGCACAAGGTGCAAGATATGATGGATGCTAAGATCATCAATTTCTCATATAATGTGTCGAATGTCACAAAGAACCCTATGCCGAATCATAGGGGAGGTGGGGTGAATGCCATTATTGAAGACGAGAACTTGGATCTATTGACTGACGTCAAGGATCTGAAGACGCCGCTTAGCTTCGTTAAAGCCAAGCTGATGAAGAGAGGCTCTTTCCGGGATGTGGAGAATTATGTATGGGCTGTGCGACTCATCCTGATGGATGCGAACAATTGATAGAGGGGATTCAGAGTCTGATGACCGAAGGAATCTTACAGTTTAGCCGAAGGGCCGAATGTGGATCTGGAGAGGTAATGCTGAAGCAAGATGATAAGGTTGCCACCATCACCATCCCTCGCCAGACGATAACTATTTATGCACCCAGGCCGCCCACAATTACCATCACGAAGGCCGGGCCGATACCTTTTGAAAGCACCAATGCTGTCCTATGGCATTACGGGGCAGACGTTTACTATAATGGACAGAAGTTGGAACTAGAACCCTCTGGGCAGTCGGTGGATAACCTAGTGGGAATTGGTGGAATCACGCGCAGCGGAAGAGTATTTGCTCCACCTGAGATTGTGGCAGACAAAGCGGACAAAGCTGAAGGAACCGATAAGGGAAAGAGTAAAGTCGTTGAGGAAACCCCTCGTGGGGTAGAGAAGGACTTACTTGTTAAGGACGCTGAAGAGTTCATGAGGCTGATCAAGAAGAGTGACTACAAGATCGTGGATCACCTCCATCAAACACCCTCGAAAATTTCCATCCTGAATTTTTTGCTGTGTTCGGAGTCACATTGCAACGCGCTGTTAAAGGTTTTGAATGTCACGTATGTACCGCAGGAAATCTCGGTCAACCAGTTGGAAGGGGTAGTAGCCCACGTGAATGCTAGAAACGGGTTAGGGTTCACGGACCTGGAGCTGACGCCGAAGGGAAGGAACCACAACAGTGCCCTGCACATCTCGATAGAGTGTAGGGGAACGATTATGTCTCATGTGTTGGTGGACACTGGGTCTTCACTCAATGTTCTCCCAAAGAAGGCATTGATGAAGTTAGATACTCGAGGATTGATTTGCACACCCAGTGATCTGGTTGTGAATGCTTTCGATGGAACCAAGCGTCATGTCTTTGGAGAGGTAACGTTGCCAATCCAAGTTGGGCCGGAAACTTTCGACGCGGTCTTCTACATTATGGACATCATGCCAGCCTACAGCTGTCTCTTAGGTCGGCCATGGATCCATTCTGCTGGTGCCGTGACCTCCACGTTGCACCTGAAGCTCAAGTATGCTGTCGGAGGCAGCATTGTAACCGTTTGTGGCGAGGAAGACATAATGGTGAGCCATTTGTCGTCTTTCAAATATGTTGATATGGATGGGGAAATCCACGAAACCCTATGTCAGGCGTTCGAAGCTGTTAAAGTCAAGGACGTGGCTCCTGTAATGACCGAAAAGACAGAGATGACTCTCTCTTCCTTCAAGGAAGCCCGGGCCGTTGGTCAAGTCGGATCTACCCCAGGCTGGGGGCAGGTTCTAGAAATACCTAACAAATAGGACAAGTTTGGGTTAGGATACTCTCCTGCGGCTGAAGCCTCCTCTTCTCACAGTGCGTCCCGGGGTAAAGAGCCGATCCAGTTTACCAGTGGCGGGGTTATATTCGAAAGTGTCAACGCAGTGTCTGAAGACGGCGAGGACAACGATTGTGACCTAGACTCTTGGATCCAGCCAAGCAAGCCAGGCCAGAGCCTCACCAACTGGTCCATCAGGGATACCATCCAAGTGACAGGCAAAGAGTAATGATTTACTTTCTCCAATCGTTGTACAACCCTATGTCTTACCCGGGGCATAGTGGTTTTATTGTTAGGGCCTTGTTTGATTATGTACATGCATTTTACCAATAAATCAAAAGGCGTTTTTCTTCGCATTCAAATATTGTGATCTCTGTTATTCCTGTTTTATATTTGTTTTGAAAAACAATAAAATGGCAATGGGGTTTGTGCTAACCCGCGTATCCTTGTTTTAAGCTTAACCCTTGTTATTGCAGGATCCACATAGCAGATGACATCGACTCTGGACCTTCTACGACTCACTTCGACTTCGATTGCCCGATCTATCAAGCCGAAGAAGAGATTGATGAAGACGAAGACCTTCCCAAAGAGTTGGCCCGCTTGTTGAAACAAGAAGAGAAAGTTATTCTGCCTCACGAGGAAGAGATTGAGATTGTGAATTTGGGTTCTGAAGAACTTGTCAGGAACGTCAGGATAGGGACTGCATTGCAGAGTAATGTCAAGCATAGATTGGTCGAGATGCTAAGAGAGTATAGTGACATCTTTGCTTGGTCATACGAAGATATGCCCGGACTTGACACAGACATCGTGGTCCATCATTTGCCGCTGCGAGAAGATTGTCCTCCCGTTAAGCATAAGCTTAGAAGGACGCGACCAGATATGGCCGTTAAGATCAAAGAAGAAGTGCAGAAGCAGCTTGATGCTGGCTTCTTAGCGGTCACTACTTACCCTCCGTGGGTCGCCAACATAGTGTCGGAACCGAAGAAGGACGGTAAGGTGCGAATGTGCGTCGATTATCGGGATTTGAATAGGGCGAGCCCTAAGGATGATTTCCCGCTCCCTCATATTGATGTGTTGGTCGACAATACAGCTCAGTTCTCCATATTTTCGTTCATGGATTGCTTCTCCGGATACAATCAGATCAAGATGGCGCCGGAGGACATGGAGAAAACTACGTTTATCACTCCTTGGGGAACATTTTGCTACAAGGTAATGCCCTTCGGTCTGAAGAACGCAGGGTCCACTTACCAACTTGCAATGGTTACTTTGTTTCATGACATGATTCACCATGAGATTGAAGTCTATGTTGATGACATGATTGCGAAGTCCCAAACGGAGGAGGGGCATCTGGTCAATTTGCTGAAGCTTTTTGAGAGGTTTAGGAAATTCAAGTTGAGGCTGAATCCTAACAAGTGTACTTTCGGAGTACGGTCTGGAAAACTACTGGGGTTTATCGTGAGTGAAAGAGGCATCAAGGTTGATCCTGCGAAGATAAAAGCAATACAAGAAATGCCAGCGCCAAAAACCGAAAAAGAAGTTCGTGGCTTCCTGGGCAGAATAAACTACATTGCAAGGTTTATCTCTCAGCTCACGGCCACGTGTGAACCGATGTTCAAACTGCTAAAGAAAGATCAGGCGATTATCTGGAACGAGGATTTCCAAAAAGCATTTGATAAGATAAAACAGTATCTACAGGAACCTCCGATCTTGATACCCCCAGTGGCCGGACGACCCTTAATCATGTACTTGACAGTTCTTGAGAATAGTATGGGGTGTGTTCTCGGTCAGCACGACGAGACGGGCAAAAAGGAGCATGCCATTTACTATTTGAGTAAAAAGTTCACAGACTGTGAATCCCGTTACTCAATGCTGGAGAAGACGTGTTGCGCACTAGCCTGGGCTGCCAAACGTTTACGACAGTACATGCTCAACCACACAACCATGCTAATTTCGAAGATGGATCCGATCAAGTACGTCTTCGAGAAGCAAGCGCTTTCGGGCAGGATTGCCAGATGGCAAATGATGTTGACAAAATATGACATTCAGTATGTTTCCCAGAAGGCCATCAAGGGAAGCGTATTGTCTGAGTACCTTGCCGAACAGCCGATCGAAGATTATCAGCCAATGAAATTTGAATTCCCTGATGAGGATATCATGTTTCTCAAGGTGAAAGATTGCGATGAACCGTTGCCTGACGAGGGTCCAGACAGGAAATCCCAATAGAAATTGATATTTGACGGGGCGGTTAATTCTTACGAAAGTGGCATTGGGGCGATCATCACGACTCCCCAGGGATCCCACATCCCTTTTACCGCTAGACTGACGTTTCCGGTCACCAATAACGAAGCAGAATACGAAGCATGCATCATGGGTCTAGAAGAGGCAATCGATTTGAGAATCAAGAACCTAGATGTATATGGTGACTCGACACTGGTGATCAACCAGATTAAAGGGGAGTGGGAGACTCATCAATCGAGTTTGGTGCCGTACATGAATTATGCCAGAAGGCTACTTCCGTTCTTTGATCGAGTAGAACTCCATCATGTGCCCAGGGCTGAGAATCAGATGGTTGATGCCTTGGCCACGTTGGCTTTGATGTATAAAGTCAATTTTTGGAATGAAGCTCCAAGAATTGTTCTTTCCTGTCTTGATAGACCTGCATTCGTCTTTGCAATCGAGGAAGCCTCCGACAGCAAGCCATGGTGCCATGACATCCAGACCTTCCTTATGACTAAGGAGTATCCTGCGGGAGCGTCAACCCAGGATAAGAAGACTCTAAGGAGGCTGTCTGGAAACTTTTATCTCAATCCTGATGGAGTTTTGTATAAAAGAAATCACGATCTCGTGCTACTCAGATGTGTAGATGAAAAAGAAGCGAGTATGCTCATGGAGGAAGTCCATGAAGGCATATTTGGTACGCACGCCGGCGGGCATGCTATGACGAGAAAGATCCTGAGAGCAGGATACTACTGGCTAACCATGGAATCGAATTGCTTTAAATTCGCGAAGAGATGTCATAAATGCCAGATTTATGCTTATAAGATTCAAGTGCCGCCGTGCCCGTTGAATGTCATGTCCTCCCCGTGGCCGTTCTCCATGTGGGGCATCGACATGATAGGCAAGATCGAGCCCACCGCATCTAACGGTTATCGCTTCATTCTAGTAGCCATCGACTACTTCACCAAGTGGGTGGAGGCAGCCTCATATGCTAATGTGACCAAGCAGGTGGTGGCTAAATTCATAAAGAGGGACATCATCTATCGATACGGAATTCCCGAGCAGATCATTACTGATAATGGTTCGAATTTGAATAACAAGAGGATGAAGGAGCTATGCCAGAGTTTCAAGATTGAACATCACAACTCATCTCCTTACCGACCGAAGATGAATGGCATCATTGAAGCGGCTAATAAGAACATTAAGAAGATTGTACAGAAAATGGTTGTGACCTATAAGGATTGGCACGAGATGTTGCCATTTGCACTGCACGGTTATCGTACAACGGTACGTACCTCAACCGGGGAAACTCCTTTCTCACTAGTGTACGGTATGGAAGTTGTCCTACCGTTAGAAGTTGAGATTCCTTCTTTACAAGTTTTGGTTGACGTGAAACTCGATGAGGCATAATGGATTAAGAACCGACTAAACCAACTCAGCAAGATGGACGAGAAGAGGTTAGCATCGATTGCATATGGTCGTCTGTACCAAAGCCGAATGAAGAAAGCTTATGATAAGAAGGTGCGTCCTAGAAGCTTTCAGACGGGTGTTCTCATCCTGAAGAAGATTCTTCCTCTGCACTCCGATCACCGGGGCAAGTGGACTCCCAATTACGAAGGTCCGTACATCGTCAGCAAGGTCTTCTCGGGAGGAGCCTTGTTGTTATCCACAATAGATGGCGAAGATTTTGCATCCCTGGTGAACGCGGATGCAGTTAAAAAATACTTTGCTTAAAAAACGACCCGCTGGAAAGAAAAAGAATATCCAGGCAAAAATGGGGCATCCCGGCGAACCATAAAAAAGGGAAAAAGGTTCGGGCAAAAATTAGGGATATAAAAGAAAAGAATGTACACCCGCAAAGTCGAAAACCTGGAAGGGCGACTTTGGCAAAAAATGGTATTCCAGTGAGTCGAAAACCCGAAAGGGCGATTCAGGCAAAAGTTAGGGATTTGAAAAAGCAAATGATTGCGTTCCGCGTATGGACTTTCATTGTTTAGTGGTTTGGAAGACCTGAGGGCCGTTTATCTGAATCAATCCCTTCTGAAGCTGAAACGTAGGAGAAGTATCGAAGTTGAGTGGGTCATAGAGGGATCAACTCATGGTGTTCGTCAACGCCACATTGCCGACATTTGTGTATATACTGATGTATATTTATGTTCTTATATTTGTGTAGCTTCCTCATTCCAGGAGCTTGCATCTGTTGTAAAACATTTTCACCCATTCAGGGGTTCATCATCAATAAAATATATACTATTCAACAATTCTGTTTGTTTGTTTAGCATCTATCTGTTTTGTTTGCGAAAAAGAACGTTGATGTTTTTGATAAAATGCGCATACATAAACTTACTGGCCTAGGCCACTGATTGATGAAACAATGAATTACTTGAACATTGTCACAAGATGATAAACTTGATGGGGGCCTTCGAGAAGGGTATCTTGTCTGTTTGTTTGTGTTGTTGCAGGTATAGCATATTCCAGGCAGTACGCCGTATGCGTTCCCAAGCAGGATGATTCCTTCTTCTCCAGCCAGTGTAGCAGCATCTCCCCGCGGAGTCAGAATATGAGATTGTAAGCATTGATATGTATCCCCCAAGCAGAGAAGATTCTCTCCCCAATCAGATGTATCCTGAAGGAACATCATTTCCCCAGCTGAGTCATACACTGAAGTGTGCAGCTTTCGATAGCTCGGACTGAAGTCTCCAGCGGAATTGAAATTCCCCACAGAGTTGCACTCTCCCTAGAAAGTAGGATGATTCCTTCTTCCCCAGCCGAGTTTGCAGTGCCCCAAGAGAGCCGAGTCCTTGGAAGCCGTGTGGGCCATGATTGGTTTTCCCCAGTAGAGTGTTGAATAGCTGAGGCTGTTTTTTCTCCACCGGAGTCGTTATCTCCAGGAAAGTTTTGCTGCGAATGTCGTGCAGTTTATTTCTGCGATTGATATCGTTTCCTTGACAGTTTGTGGTTTGAATACCTGGTTGAGCGGGTTCAGGTTCTCGTAGAACCTTACTCCCCTGCAGCAGTCGACTGAAGTTCGTTTCCCCAGGCGGAATCCAATTGAGATTGGTGTGACTTCTTCTCCTCGGCGGGATGATTCCTTCTTCCACCAGAGTGGTTCCTTCTCCTTGACAGGAGGATTCTCCCTTCAGCATTTACTTTGCTGATGGGGTCGTAGCATTTTGCATGATTGCATAGCATTTACCCTAAACGCGTAGCATTTCCACCGTGTGGAGCATTGCGCCATTGTCAAAGCATATGCATACGAAACATGAGCTAGGTCGTTACCGTTCTTGTTTTGCAGATGTTCCTCCACAGAATGGTTTGCTCAAGATGATTCTTGAATTCCCCAGCGAAGTTGATTGTTTAAAAGGATTCTTAAAATCCCCAGTGAAGTCGCCAGAGAGGGTTGCTAAAGCTGATGCTTAGAGTCCCCGGCAGAGTGTCTGCTCAGGATGATTCCTGAAATCTCCACCAGAGTTATTGGTTAAAGATGATTCCTGAAGTTCCCGACGGATTTATTTGTCCAAGATGATTCTTGAATTCCTCGGCAGAGTTGATTCACCCAGAATGATTTCTGGATCCCCGAAGCAGAGTTACTTGATAGTTCTCCATAATCCCCAGCAGAGATGCGTCATCCCCAGCAGGTTTTAAACAGAGAAGTTGAAATTTCCCTTGAAGACTTGATGATTGAAGTTCGGCAGCGGTGCCAAAACCCCAGACTTACTGATGAAGTCTAACTGTGAAGTCGACGCAGTTCTCTCAACTGATGCGGAGTGCCTGATGGAAGAAGTTTGGATATCCCTATTTGGTTCACGATTGACCGAGGATTCTATTTCCGACTTACTGACGAAGTACGGCTGACGCCCGAGATGTTCTGTGAATGCTCGACAACATAATTAACTTGATCGTTAAAAGTTCCTCATGACCTGATGAGTCCCGAGGAATTCTTCTGCCACAATGACGCAGAATGCCTGACGGCATAATTGACCATCCATTACCAGTTACCGCGTAACCGGTGACCCCTTGATGACTTGAGGACGAAGATCTATAGCAAAATTAGATGATCATCCTGACGGAGATTTGAGATTAGACCTTTCACTGGTTACCGTGTGACCAATTCCCCTGCAGAGTTGTCGTGCAACTGTCATGCTCAGTTTTGAAGATGTTCCTACCAATCAGAGTTTCTTGTACCTGTGCGGGTGGCAGATCTCCAATTACCGTGTAACCAGTGACCCCTCGATGATTTAAGGATGCAATGATATCAGATAAATCAGAGAATCATCCTGACGGAGATTCAGATCAGTATTTCTCCAGCTAGTTGTCGTGCAGCTATTATTTCAGTTCCCGAAGATTTGTCCCCATCAGAGTACCGTATACTTGTACAATTGGAAAATTTCTGGGTTTTTTGGTATTCAACCGTCTTTTACCTTGATTGTTTGAGAGTCGTTCACTTCTCACCCAGTCAGGCCCAAGCCGTTTGAATAGGGGCAGCTGTTGCACCCCAAAATTTGCCCAACATTTCTTTACCTAGCTTGTGTTTCATTTCATTCACATTAGCACTATCATTTGCATTTCATTGGCATGTATGCAGGAGATCAAGAGGTATGATTACCAATCAAGGGCTACACAAGACTTTGAAGCTAGTTAAGAAGGTTATTCAAGTGTTCAAGGGTTGATATCCTTGTCAGAGAAGTTGAAAGAGCCTCAGAAAGAGTGGTTGAAGCCAAGTGTGTAGGTCTCCTAACTTGAGAGTTGTGGGAAGTCATCAGATGATTCTGAAGCCATGAAGATGGACTTGAGGTCTTGAGAGAGCTCATGAGAAGTGTTGAAGATCACTTGGAGTCCTAGACAGGTCATTGTGTAGGAATAAGGAGCCTCGGCCATGAGTGGTGCAGCTAGGGTTTAACTAGATCAACCCTAAGTCAACTGATTTGAAGAAGGTTGAGACTTAATTCAAGAGCCATGTGATCATGGATTGATACATTGAGATGTTATAAGGATGATTCCAAGGTTAACTCATCATGATTGAGGAGTTTGAGAAGTTTCAAGCTAGGGTTTCTAAGACTTGACAGTGTAAAATCCCCTAGTTTGACCCCTATCTTCAAGGCAATTTAACTCAAGATATGATTGTCATCTCATCTTGACCCCAACATTATTGTTGTAGAGCATGGTCTTAGCTTTAATTTTAGTGCTAGAAGTCCTTGATAGGATTTGTAGAACTCAAGTTATGGCTTTGACAAGTTACAAGTCATCTGAGGTATGTGAATTTGGAGCTTGAAAGTCACCCAACTTGCATGAAACATTTTCCCAAGAAGGATGCTTCCTATGAACTTTTGGTTAACATGAATGTTGTTCCTTGTTCTCTTAGCTTTCTATAGAGTACTAGAAGTCCTTGATAGGATTTGTAGAACTCAATTTATGGCTTTGACAAGTCAAGGGTATTTTGGGAATTTGTGATTATAGGTCATTTATGATCATAGGTCATTTTCACCAACTTAGACACCTCAAATGAAATTTTGTTCAACTTGAAAGTTGCTCAAAATGGGGTTTTAACCTTGACCATGCATCAAGGAGACATTGAAATGGCTCAAGGAAGGATGTGGTTTGAGGAATTTTGAAAAAAGAAGAATTAAAGGCATTTAATGACCAAAAATTGAAATAATTCATTTTGTGTCCAAACAAGGCAAAATAATAGGTCAATTTGAATGGAAAAATAGTTTTAGAAACTTTGGCAATGCTAGAATTTTGGTTTGAGTCCATTTTCATACCATTTCATGTTGTTACTTCATGATGAAGCAACACACCATTGGATTGCAAACAAGGAAGAGAACATAACAAACCAATCCAATATCTCATGAGATGAATTTTCCAAGCATTTTCATGCCCAAAGAGAGCCAGAATTGTGACTGGTGTGGGAGAGATTTTGGAGAGAAATTGAAATTGCAAAATCTCATTTGGGTGGTTACAGAACTTTCTAGATGATTCTAATGAGTTCTATATAAGATTTGGAGTGTGTTCAGCCATTTTTTTGGAAGCATTTGAAGCTGGTAGCAGAGATAGCAAGTGAAAATTCAGAGCTACAACTCAAGATCGCGTTTGGAGATTGAAGGGGAATCAAGCCAAATTGAGGTGTGCATTAGCTTCAGAGGAAGATTTGGAGTGAATATGGATCATTGTGGAGGAGGAATTGAGCAAGAATTGCATCTGTTCTTCATCTGAAACCAGGTTTGTACAAATTGAAATTGTGCTTAATTTAGGGAGAGATAGTTAGAAATCTTTATGTGGTTAGGTTCTTATCACGACATAGATGGATTTTGGTACAATAATTCGATGGATAGAGACACTCTAGGGTATGGACCATTTTCTGTTGAGCCTGATTTCTCAAGATTCTTGATGATACATTCATGATTGAATAGCGGAAATTGATCAGTGAAGAGTGAGGATTACATTAGGATCATTATCTTTAAGGATTGTGATGATCAAGGTTTGGTGGATTTCTGAAAATTTTATCGTGTTTAGAGTTAGAGAAGGAATTAGTGAATTTAGATGATGGATTCGTGATCAGGATGAAAAATTGAGGGGGATGATGACTTGTTTCAATATTTTTATGGACCTGTGTACACCACTTCACCGGAGAAGACGGTGGCGCTGCAACTCAGGCCACCGTCTGAGAACTCCCTCCATCTCAGTTTGGAATTGGGGACGATGAACATGAGCCGTGGGATGAGGGTTTGACATTTGACTCAGGCAATGGATGGATGGCCACGATTGGCTCTCAAAGTCTGAAGACTTGGATTTGAATGAAACGCACCGTTTCATTAATTGGAATGACTTGGACTTAGTGCACTGAGTGATATCCACACCCCCAATTGGCCCAATTCCTGAAATGAACTGCAATGATTTGCTATTTGATACGCCAGTTTTATTATTTTCTTTGTTTTTGCTTATTTTTCATCATTTTATATAGTTTAGAGAATAATTCATAAAAAATAGGATAATAACTCAAGTAATTCCAGATTTTTTCCTTGATTCATGAATGAGTCTAGAATTTTAAGAAATTAAAATATTAGGAATTCATGCATTTGTGATTTTAATTGCATTTTTTGTATTTTAATTGACATTAATTTCATTATGGTTGATACCTTGGTTTGCTGAATTTTGTGTGATCATTTGATGATGATTTTTGAGCTGATTTTTTGTGTGTAGCTAGTTTAGACATGTATGCTCCCCTTAGATTTTTCTGACATTTTTGTGATGAAATTAGGTGTTGGTTTTAAGTTGAAGCTTTAGGTGCTCTAGTTTTAGGGTTTAAGCTTAGTACCTCATGATTTAGGATTTCTTTCTAGGACTTTTTAGATGATTCAACCTCTGGATTTTGTATGTTAGATTCATGATTGACTTAGGTTCCCATAGTTATTTTTGTAGGATTGTACAATTGGTTTTAGTATTTTAGTTAGGATTAATTTTAGTACTAGGTTTTAGGTGATCCTAACTTGCTAATTCAACTAGAATGATTTCTTTAGTTCCCTTAGATTAGGGTTTTTCTTCTCTTGCTCTTGGATGATGAGGAAGAAATGTATGGGCTACTGAGGAATGCATGATGGAGCTTGGACTTGAAGTTTGCTCTTTTTTTGGAGTAGTTTTGTTTAGGTGTTAAGATTAGGGTTTGTAAGTAGAGCTTAGATTCTCTTCTTTCATAAACATGGAAGGTGTTGATCATTTCCATTCTTCCCTATGATGTAAGGTCCCCTTGTGAAGGCCTCATCCCTTCTTTGGTAGGATGTGTGGCTCTTCCCAAGTTGGTAGAACCTTTGAGGGTTCCTTTCTTTGATGGTGGGGTGTTTAGTGGTGACCTTTGGTCTTCACTTTGCTTTCCACTATCCAAACCTTGCTCTTGTTAGATGAATCTTTCTCCCTTGCTAGAGGACGGAGTTCCATGTTAGAAGATGGAAGATGCTAGAAGTTGTTACTTCTCTGTAATTGAAGACTGCCATTGGAGCTGAAGCTTGAAGACCAAGAACAAGTTGACACTTGTGAAGGAGACCCTGCTGAGATCAAATGAAGAGCTGAAGCTTGAAGATGGAGAACAAGTTGATACTTGTGTTTGATGCATTGAAAGCTTGAAGAAGCAAGTTGATACTTGCTATTGAAAATGATAGCCTTGAAGAGCAGTTGAAGACTGAGGACTGAACTGCTGTCAGAGGAAAGTTTTGCTGTAAAGCTGTGGGGGGGCTGTTGATCTGCTTTCTTTCCTGTCTGTTTGCTTTCTGTGCAACTGTATTGATGTGACTTGTTTGATTTGCTTGATGCATTAGAATAAGTTCATATTTAGATTGATTTAATCTAGGAGCATAATTGCACTAGAGGTTGAGTTGCTCCCTCTGCTTGTATTTTTACTGTATGGCTTTGCTTGCGGGTATTCGGTAGAGCCCAACTCCCTTGCCTATGTGGGTTGTGATTTGCTTGATGGCATTTTATTTTATTCTTCCTGTATGATTGCAGTTATTCATATCTGGCTTGAGGTCGAGACGAGCTTGTGGAGGCTGATGCCCAACACACATTTCCTCCCTCACTTGCATTGCATGCATTTTACAGTCATTTACTATTTACTGTTTAAGCTGATGCTTTATCTGTTTCTGTTTATCGTTGACATGATCCCCTAGGAATCTCACTTCCTTTGATAAGGAAGTGATGATTAGAACTTTAGGTTGAAACCTATGCATGATAACTTCTAGGAGTTCCCTGTTTCAAACTTCAACCATAGGATGAATCCTTGGCATGACAACATTAGGACTTGATAGTCTCCCCTTAGTTGAACTTGTTCGTTCTCTCTCCTCATCTCAAAACAAATTAAAATAAAGTAATAAAGGTTAACTGATATCGTACGTTACGAGCCTTAAGCTATTTGAGAAAGGGTTGTCGGAGAGTTTCTTTTCGACAGGTTGGATGTTTAGTATGGCACCCTTTGGGTGACATGCGACACATTCACTCTCAGGTCATAGTCTCTAGTGCGATATTGGTTGCAAACATCCATAAAAAATAGTTCTTCCGTAAAAGACAGAAAACAAACTTCAAACCTTTTTTCCCCGTGGGCCCGTAATTCAAAGGAAGCTTTTCTGAAGAAAAGAGTGTCGTTAACTCCCAGTTCTACCGCAAACGGTAACGCCTAAGTCTCCAAGGGTCGAGCTGCGTACACCAAATTGCTGGAACTGTTTGTTAACCCTACTCGAAAAAACAGATGAATCTGAATTCCCGTAATCCATATTATCCCGAACTACGTAAGCTCCGATCTCTCATACCTGTTGAGAGTACGTAGGCACAATACTGACGTATTGGCGAGCCACCTTCCCCGTAACCCGTAGTTAGTCGAACTACATTGACTCTGATTTCTCGTTCCTGATGAGAATACGTAGGCATAAAGTGCGACGCTTTGCCGACTCAATTTTCTTTTCTTTTCAGACCAGCCTTGATAGGTAGATAGTAAATAAACCCGCCAGATAAACACAACAAGCGTGGATCCCATCGAATACGATGGACGTGAGGGGTGCTAATACCTTCCCCTTGCGTAACCAACTCCCGAACCCAGACAATGGTTGCGATGACCTTGTCTTATACCTTTTCGTCAGGTTTTTCCGATCGTTTCCTTTCCTGTTTTGAGGGATAAATAACGAAAGGTGGCGACTCTTCTGTTTTGCCGGCACCTTATTTTCGCGGTAGCGACAACCATGAGCTAGAGCAGTAACTAAATGTCATAACATCTTGTCTGACATTCCACCTTCACCAAACCTCAAATTGTTTGATCCTACAAACAATCTTGATACATAACTACACTCTTGCAGCAACAGATCCTGGATAGAAGTATAACTCCCCATATCAAGGGTAACCAGTGCACATGAATGGAAAACATAAGACACATCTTCATGTCTTCAAGAACGCATTCTCTATTCAACACACATGTTGAACGCATTCACTTACTGCTTGAACCACAAGGAAATAGTACACCTATCAACCAAAAGCTCTCCCCCTATCTTTAATAACAGCTGCTTCAAGATCACCATATTATCTCTCATGACCAACTTCATGCTCATACAGAGAGAAGGCACCAAACTGATCCACCTCTTCCTAGAGTTACTTGTAGCAGAAGAGACCACTTCTTCACTAGTATTCTGGCCTTAGGCTCAGTACAAGATAGACATCGCATAATCCAAGACATGCTTTCCTCATCATTCTCCCATATGATAAGTTAGAACACTCTTGATTCAACTAGGTACTTTATCACATCAGAATGCACTCAATACCTTCACATCATACTCCAAGACAATCCTTTTACCTTATCATTCTCCCGTATGACAAGATAGAGTACTTCTTAGACAAGAAGTGAATCAGAAGTTCCACAAGAGATCTTCACATATCAGATGGTTCATATCACAAAGACACCATCCCATGGTTCTTTATGTGCCCATACTGGACTTACTGCTGTCTAGTAATCCAACTGAAGATCTTCATAGATACATCTACACCAACTTTGATCAGCTTGATCAACTACATCTCCAAAAGAGGATAATCTTCCATACACACTTTAAGGCTTCTACCACAAGCTCTAATGTATGAACAGAACCAAAACCTCCTATGGTCCTCAACCACCTACCCTTCTGAACAAGAGTAATTAGTTCCAAGCATGAACAAACCCAAAACCTTCTTTGGTCTTCAAATAACTACCCTTCTACACAAGAGTAGTTTTCTAAAGGTACACTGCTTTAATAACAAAATGCCACTGTTTGGTTACTCAGCATCTTTCAGAGCTCTGGAGAATCTGCTAATTCACCAGGCCACTTTGATCTTCAAGTCTCAACCTCTTCTTGCTTCAAAGCAAGGCATCTACTCCTTCACACAGCTCCCGTAAACTGCATGATATGAAGCATTAATTCCATTTATACCTGAGAAGATCAACTTATCTTCAAATGATGTGCCACACCATCACTTGAGGCCTTGAAGTTTCTGCTTGATGTCACAACTTTGGTTAAGACATTCAGCTGGAGAGTTCAGGCTTTCATTTTGCCACTTAGAAGATATCAGTACATAGGCTTGATATCAAGTTGGAGTCGACTACCTCTATTCTGCTTTGTTGTACCACAACAATTACCTTGAAGTGCATTTGCTTTAAGAGCTCCTCTTTAAAGAAAATCAAACATGCCAAAGCTTGATTCTTTAGAGAAGGAGGATCATAAAAGTCTTTACAAAAGGATTCCCGCTTTCCTTAGGTAGAGACTTCTTTTAGAAAGTCAAAGATAACTGCCACTTATCCTTGTCCTCCAAGATGAGCAAGGTCACATGCTCATATGCACTTAGATCAGAAATAAACTGATCCAAGCAGTGTTATTACCAGCACCATATACTAGACAAGTTTTTTACCAGGAAACTTTCTAGATAAATATCAGATGCTTCTAGTAGAGACTAGAACACAACTGTTGCACTTGTATACTCCTATATAAGCAGATCAGTTTGTCTTCATCTTCACTTCCACCAGCACTCCATTCTAGCCTTAGTTTATTGCCAAGAACCTTACTAGAATAAAGACAAATCCAGCTTTATCTTTATTGACCTAGTGATTCACTCCTTGAATCAACAGGATTCTGCACAATCTCTGCTGATGGGATGTCTCAACATCCGGCTGAACATGAGATCCTTGAATAAACCAAGCATATCAGAGGCCTGACACTTGTGCAACACTGATAGGTCAACTTGATCATTAACTAAGGATAATTCATTAAATATTTAAGAGTATCTCACATAGCAATGAATCTTAAATCCTTATTAGGAGCTCTTCTTTCAAAAGCCAAGCTTGGATCATCCACTTGTTGAGAAGACCATCTGATATATACTTCACTAATACCAAAGGTACTCTTTAGTAACAATATCTTTATTATTGAAACATCAAGTCTTACACCCTTGACTCAACCTGTCTATGTCTTCCTCTGCTGATAGATCCTTTGCAAGTCATGAGTGGTGAAAATAAATCACCTCCCACTATCTTCTCTAAAACAGTCTTCAGCAATCTGCCACAGCCATAAGATAATCTTCTCCCAGGGCTACAGAGTTCTTTCATCAGAAAAATATGCAGCGGAAACACCAAAAGAAAATCTTCAACAACCCTAAACAAGATGTCAGAACCTTCAACAGGTCATAGGAACTCTTATAACAGAGGGCACATCAACAGATACAAGCTTCTCCTTAGCTCCATAAGCAGTAGCTCAACCATTCAGCAAGTCAGCTATATCTTCTCCTTGTTCAAAACACCAGAAAGAATCTCCCAAGATCTCATCCAGAACAGACAAGATGCCTGCTCTGATACCAATTGAAATTTTGGTATGCAGATTTCAGATGTTCCAAGAACATTGATCTCTGCTTGAACAGAACAAGGACAAATGGTAACCAATTTAAATTTCTTTAAATTATATCAATGTCATGACCAATGTCATGGCGTCTGTTGTGACATTTGTAGTCTGACAGAATATTTATCTAACCATTTAAAGTGCATAATTGTAAATGCAGAAAGATAAATAAAACAGTAATTATTTACCCAGTTCAGTGACAACAACACCTACATCTGGGGGCTACCAAGCCAGGGTGGAAATTCACTATTAGTAGAATCAATTCAGAGTTAAACCTCCAGTTTACACTCCTCACGTAATCCCTACCCAATGACACTTCAACCTAGAGACACTCTAGACCTGAGTATACCTACTCACTCCCCCTCAATCACACAACAATGATATCAAATAATTACAGAATTTAATATGAAGAGACACTTCATACACACCTTGATCTTGCTTCACAAATTTGATCAAGGAACTCACACACTCTTGCTTCACATCTTTGAGTGAGACACAACCTAGAATTTACCTAACTAAAACAATCATCCACCAGACAATTGCTTGGATTACAAGTATTCCTAAACAGAATTTACATGTGAAGACTAGCCTTCTTCACTTACCAATATGTCTACCACAATGTATCAAAAGATACAAAGGGTGACTTACAAGGACACGCAAGGGACTCTCAAACCCTAGACCTTTATTTTATACTCAAGTTATTCTTGATGTGAGTGCTTACTTTTTCCCTTGCTTCTGCTCCTGATTTTATAGCAATGCAGGCTGGGCTTGGGCTGTTCCAAAGTAACAAACATTAGTTTTAACAAAGTAAAACTAATTTCCACAATTCAAGGTGTTGTCAAATTAGGTCAGATATGGTTAGCACTGCCTAGAATCTCTCCTGAGGTAACTAGGGAACCCTAATAAGTCTCCTAAAGTCTCGCATGAGATAACTCCTTTAATATAATAGAAAACCAACATGTTTGCTTGCTGTCAGCTACCTGATGTCATACGCTCAACGTCATAACATTCTGTATGACATCTAATTCTTTTTGTTCTTAGCTGACCAAACTCACCCTGCTAAACACTCCTGCAGAATCTTCTTCACAATAGTAGAACCAAGTGTTCTAGAGTTTAATAAAATGTCTAAAAGATCCTTTTTATGGGCACCGGTTACATCTGCACTTTGTTCCTCATTCATCTCTTTAGCCTGCACATACTGATGAGGTATATCCAACTAAGGCACCTCTGTCATGAGATATAAACAAGCAGCACCTGCTGTACCAAACATTGATGTCATCACTTTGGTAATGACATCTATGAAATCAGTTCTTTCTTCAGTAGTTCAACACCTGATGTACCATACAGTGATGTCATGGCTTTGGTAATGACTTCCATGACAACAGTTCTTTCTTCAGCAGTTCTTTCTTCAGCTCCTGCTCCTTGAAAGCAGTTCTTTCTTCCGCTCCTGATGTACCATACAGCGATGTCATGACTTTGGTAATGACATCTTGTTCAAAACACATGACAACAGTATTGTCATTAGCTGTTGCTGCACGAGACAGCAATGTCATGACTTTGGTAATGACATCAACGCAGGATCATGTTTTACTAAAATTTAGCCAATCATAGAACCATAGAAATATGGTACTAACAATAATGCCAATACTACCCAATCTCTCGCCTTGGCGGAGAATTGGGGGGAGGATGACGAAATCAAAAACGCAAGATTTCTTGTCGTATGCTTTTGAGTAAAACCCTGTTGATGATGTAAAGAATTGTTTCAAATCCCCAAACACTGGATATATAAGGGAGATAGACCTTTGTTAACCCCTTTTAACCTTGAAGTAGGAGTTTTTTTTCCCTTTTATACAAAAAAGCCTCAATTTTAACCTGGGGCATGATAGTTTTCAGTTAAGATGATTGAACGCCCAAACTTTAAAAAAAAGGAGTGAATATCCGAGGACACCACACCTATCCCTCACACATTAGGAGGCTAAAGACTCAAATCCATAATGATTATCCCTCAACTAGCCAAAGAGTGGGGCAGTCACAATCCTTTCAACAAGTCAAAATGACTTAGAGTTACCACAATTTATTCATAAACAAATAAAAATAAAAATAAAAAGCTCGCTAAGTCAAAACCTATGGAGGAGATTTAGGGAAAATGGGGCATCCCACTGGATTTCAAAAGATTTTGTCCAGGTAAAAGTTAGGGAATGGAAAAACGCGAAGACAAAAAACAAAGGATTACACAGAAAAATCCTCAACAAAGAACAAAGTCGTGTGATCAAACACGAAAAGCAAAATGGTAAGTGACTTATATGTCCAAAGACTCCATGGTTTCTCAACATGTCAAACTCTCCTTGAGAGATGAATGTTCGTATCAAGTTAGCTGAACATAGTGTCGAAACTGCGAAAAACACCCGGCAGAAAAACAGAAGAGTCGCCATCGAACATTATTTATCCCAAAGAGAGGGAAAGGAAACGATCGAAGAAAACCTAAAGAAAGTAAGAATACAATGTCATCGGAACCAAATCTTGGGTTCGGGAGTCGGTTATGCAAGGGGAAGGTATTAGCACCCCTCACGTCCGTTGTACTCAATAGGATCCACTCTTGTTGTCTAATCTATGGGTGTAAGTTATCTAATCTTAGATAACTTACACCCATAGATTAGACAACAAGCATGGATCTCGTTGAGTACAATGGACGTTAATACCTTCCCCTTGCGTAACTGACTCCCGAACCCAAGATTTGGTTACGATGACCTTGTCTTCTCTGTTCTTTTAGGTTTTCTTCGATCGTTTTATTTCCCTCTCTTTGGGATAAACAACGTCCGGTGGCGACTCTTCTGTTTGTTTCTGCCGGCCCTTTTCATAGTGTTGCGCCAATAGGTAGTCGAGTTTGTCCTAACCAGTGACAGGTAGTTGACATTTGTAATACCCTATCCAGTGACTGGTAGCAAGTATTCCTTGCGAGTTCATTACCTTTACTTTTATACCTAGTGACAGCTAGGTGGAAATGTTTCTTCACCTTTTGAGTATATTGCCTTTGCTTTACCTAGTGACGGGTAGCAGGTAATATTTCTCACCTCTTTTGGTTGGTTATCCTTTGTTTTTACCCAGTGACTGGTAAAAAGTGATCCTTCCTCCAGAGCCTTGTTGCCTTTATTTTTCTACCCAGTAACAAGTAGCAGGTAACATTTGTCTCTCTTTTGGTCAGTTACCGTCATATTTTTCTACCTAGTAACCGGTAGTCGTTAATCTTTCCTTGTGGTGATATTCCTTTTCCTACCTAGTAACAGGTAGTTGATATTTTTTTTTACCCTATCTAGCAACCGGTAGTTGGTAACCTTTTTCTTCATACTTATTACCCTCGCTAAACTACTTAATAACCAGTAGTTGGCATTGTTTCTTTCCCTACCCAATAATAGGTAGTTGATTATCTCTCAACAAGTGTATTAGTTTTTACCCAATAACTGATAATAAGTAATACATCTCTTTGTTTTCTACCCAGTAACCGGTAGATAACAATTCTCTTGTGTTTTATTACACTTATTTTCTACTCAGTAACCAGTAGAAAGTATTTTACATGTTCTCTTCGGTTTCAGTATCTTCGCTCAGTAACTGGCAATTGGTATCCCTTCCCCCGTTGAGTCATTTCCTTTCCATTATCGGAATAAGATCTTGCTCTTTTGTTTTTCTCTGTGGAGTCTCTTTTCTTCTTTTGATCCCTAGAATTTGTTTGTCTCCTGTGGCATTTTCTCCTCGCAGAGGTCTTGTGTCTGCATATCATTGGCATAATCATGTCAATTTGTGGCCTCTTAGGGCCAAAAATTGGGTTTACTTGTTATATTTAAGTCTCTTCTATCTGGTCGAGACAAATATGTCAATCTTCATATCTCCGGATAGAAGGAAACTTGAATAGGGGCAGCTGTAATACCCTAATTTTTAAACCTAAGATCCCACATATCATTTACATCTCATCCCACAAACAAGATTGCAAGTTTTGGTTCTCTTGCCTTCCTCTACAGGTTTGTTCTTGGGGGATCACCGGGCACCTTAGTTTTCTTGTTTGTTTGATACTTGTTTATGTTTATGTTTACTAACCATTGATTAAAATCCAAAAAAAATTGTTTGTTTTTCCTTTAATAACTTTTTCAGAAAGAATTTGGATCAAAGATATGAAATATCAGTCCCTCAGCTCGAGTGAAATTCATCTGAAAAAAGTCGAAGTTGATCCACAAACAATTTAAAATCATATGATCAAGAGTTTCCCAAGATTTGATTGACTTTTATTCAAGAGACTCCAATGTTCATGTGTTTATTTCCATGCCTTATTTGACAAGCAAAAGAATCGAGCCAGAGCCAAGACATCACATCATAAAGGCCATTTTTTTATACCATTTTTGTCTGTGGTAACCGGTTATCAATATTGGGTAACCAGTTACCCTGTGCGAATTTTGTGAAAATTGGGCAAATTCAAATTCTGCAGCCCGTTTGGCACCAAATTCAAATATTGCAACATGATAGTATTCTAGATCACTTCATTTTAACTCCCCTACCTCATCATAATTAATTCCCACCATACACCTTCACTAATCACCACTTGATCATTAATTTCCCTACAAATTCAAATTCCAAGCTTAATTTTGATTCCAAACCAAATTCCAATCCACCAAATTTTCCAAGCCTAAATCCTATAAATAGAGGCCTCATTTATCTCATTTCATAAGCTTTTGATAGCCATGTCGCAACTGCAAAAAAGGAGACCGACAATCAGACAGAAGATTCGCCACCGAAAGTTATTTATCCCAAAGAGAGGGAAAGGAAACGATTGAAGAACACCTAAGAGAAAGGGAAAGACAGGTCACTGCAACCAAATCTTGGGTTCGGGAGTCGGTTACGTAAGGGGAAGGTATGAGCACCCCTCACGTCCGTTGTACTCAATGGGATCCACACTTGTTGTCTAATTTATGGGTGAAAGCTATCTAAAGGCTGCTAAACGGGGGTGAACAAAAAGAACAGACTCGATAGGACATCACTGCCCTATGCCTACGTATTCCCTCGTGCAATGGGAAAGTCAGAGTCAACATAGTTCGGGAAACTACGGGCGATGGGGGGAAGGTTTCTCGCCAAGACATCGTCATCTTGTTCCTACGTATGCTCATCTTGTATGACAAATCAGAGCAAACGTAGTTTGGGAAAACTAGACCACTGGTTGGTTCAAGTGTTTTTATGAGTAATGTTACGTTTCAATTCTAGCAGTTTGAAACAATCCCGAAGGATGAAAAGGTTTGAATTTTGTTTGTGTTTTTTAGAAGAAGTGAATTGAGTTAGTTTGAAACTCATGTTGTACTAAAGACTATGACATAAGAGCGAATGTGTTACATATTGCCCAAAGGGCATACGCTCTAAAGGGAACTGATAAACCCTAATGTTGTCATGCAAGATGATCCAAAAGTTGGGATTGAAAAGAGAACTACCTAATGTTATCATGCAAAGGATTGAAATCCTAATGTCTCTCCTACTCCCATCTTAAACAAAGGGACTAGGAATCCTATGGGATCATGGCAAAAAGCATAAACACAATGCTGAATCAATCATAGATGAGAATGAAATGAAAGGCTTAAACAAGTCAATGTAAGATGAGAAAAGATATGGAATGAAAGCACAAATGCAAACATGAAACCATGCAACAAGACAAACACAAGAATGGAAGACTTAAACAAGTCAAGAGAGATGAGATAAAGTGGGAGACGCAAACTCCTACAACCAAATACCTTCAATCATCAAGAGGAAAAGTGTCAACCGCAAAAGCACAATCAAAGAAGTGAGGGAGGAAAGAGTGTGGGGAAGCCACCACCTTATAATCAACTCAACCAAACACTTACACATGATCAAGTAAAACAAAGCAACCAATCAATGCAAAAGGAGTTCAATTGCTTATGATAAACTCAAAGTGGAATCAACATCACCAAATTATCATGAAAAAGTCCACAACCATCAAGGTCAGAAGATAAACTCAAATGAGATACCTCAGATTCAAGATCAAGAAGGAAGGAAAACACAAGAATGATCAAGTTCAATTAGAGGACCAAAGCCCATCTAAACATCTCATACTTCAAACAAGTGGAATGAAACTTGTGGCACAAGGTACACATACAATTGACCTCTAAACATTCAAGGTAGCAACTCAACCATGTTAACAAAAGCTAACAAGGCTTAAGAGGTGCTCAAGGGATCACTCATGATCATATCCCACAACTAGGTCAAGAATTAGATGCTTACACATAGTGAAGAAAACTTTGAATTTGAAATACTCGCCAAAAATAGAAAAGAGCTCAAATAAAATCCAAATAAATCACACAAATCAAGTTGAAACAATATAAAATTAGTGTGCAAAATCTCAAGGCAAGAGTCAATTCAAAGCACCACCAATTAAATCAAAGAAGGCAACATGTTCAACTTGTCAAGTATGCATCAAGGGTCCATAAAAAACCAATCAGAGACAATTGAAAAATGATCATTAAGACTTGAAACCAACCCTAAAATATACCTCAATCAATCACCTAAGTGTGAGAGGAAATTTGGTCCCTGGGGGGTTTCAAATGAAGGTCAATGATCAAGTTCAGAACAAGGTATAAACCATAAAACACCTTCAATGATTAATTCAATTAAAAATATCAAAAATAAATGGAAAATAAAATAAAAAAATTGAAAAATCTCTCAACATCTTAAAATAACAGGAAAACATATTTTTGGGATTTTTATAAAACTCAAAACTATTTAAAACTGATTTAATTTGAAATAGCAATAAAAAGAAATAAACTGAAATAAACATGAAAGGAGGGGTGCATCAAGTAAACTGGAATGAACTGAGATCTTCACAAAACACGCATGGGCCCAGAAAGTGGAAGTGTGAGCAGTAATTGGACAAGGCCCAAAATCATCAGAAATCAACTTACAAGTGAAACGCACTGTTTCACTTAAACGAGTCAGATGCCACCTCAGAGTCGAAAGGACACGCGCCTAGGTCAATGGCCATGTCACAAGCCACCTCAGCTCAAGCCTGTACACTGGAGCCCTAGCTCCGGTCGTCTTCTCAGGCAAGCTTCACCGGAGCAAAACCAAAACCAACATAAAAATTGAAGCTCATGACATCAATTTGAAGCCCTTCTCACGTAAAACATGATTCTACCCTCCATTTTTGAAAAAGGTCCATGGATCACAAAGAAAACAGGCCACGAATTTTTAGTGCACAAAATAAAATCACATCAAACAAGCATGGAAATGATACAAACATTGCCTACATGAAGTAGGGCTTCAGACGCATCAATTATGAACCTAGAGAAGTACCTAACATGAGAGATTCAAGTCAAAGAATTTTACCTAACGGAGCTGCTCTGTTGGCCCTTTAAACTTGTTGTAAGCTTTGTTTTGAAGCTGCTAATCTCTTCCTTGATCAGTGGTGATGAATTGAGCCAAAGCCTGAAGAAAATCCTAGAGAAAACTCAGATTCAAAGAAGAGAAAATTTCTGAAAATTGAGAGAGAATCCTTGCTCTTTCACACAGCTTCCAACTTCTGAGCATTAGGGTGGATTTTCAGCTTATGTATGATGGGTTTAAGAGCATCCGTGCAGGCCCATAATGGATGAATCACTTGATTTTCCAATCTTGCCAAAAACTTCCCTCCATGTGTACACACGAGTTTGCTTCTTCTACCATCCCCTTATTCAGCAAATTAGGACCATTAGGGTGTGTGGGAATGAATAAGGGTGGTTTCGATTATTGATAACCAAGTTTGCACAAAGTTTGATCCATTACTTCTTAAGGCATGAACATTTGAAAAATGGCTTGTAATATCATCTTATGTTGGCTCAATTTAGGTAATGGATATCATGATTATCATATGATGATGTTATGGTGTGAAAAATCCAAAAGTAACTTCACTTAGTAGCTTAAAATGGAAGTAAGTCATAAAAGGTCCTAAAATCCATTTTTCATGTTCATCAAGTCTTAAGTGGTCACATAATTCACCAAACATTATGGAAATTGGATTCAAGATGATGTTAAGGCCATGTGACACAACTTTCATGTGGCATAAAATTGGATTAGAGGTCTTGAAATTCATGAAAATGGTCATTGAAGTGAATGACCTATAATGAAGTTTCCAAAAATACCCTTGACTTGTGAAGACCATAACTTGAGTTCCACACATGAGAATGAATACTTCTAGTACTTTTTGGAAGGCTAAGGCAATTAAGAACAACCTTCATGTTCATTGGAAAGTGAGGAAGAGCTTGGTTCCATGTGAAAAATGCCTTTGAAGTGAGTTGACTTTGAGTACCTCAAAATTCTCTTCATCTGATGACACCGACTTGTTGACACCATAACTTGAGATGTACAAAACTAATGGATGAGTTCTTGTACTCAAAAGAAAACTTGAAATATGATGAACAAGTCTTATGTTTGTTGTAAAATGAGAAAAAACTTGTATCATAGTGAAAATTGTCCTTGAAGTTAGGCACCAAAGGAGGGGATTTTACACTGAAATCAACTGAAACCCTAATTTAGCAACTCCTTGAACCCTTGAATCTTCTTGATTTGATCTAAACACGACATCCTATATGCTTCATGATGACTTCCCATGGCTTCAATGATCAAGAACCAAGTCTTGAGCCCTCTCAAGTCCATAGTTGACTTTTGGTTGACCAAATGAAACCCTAACATATTATCCACTGCCTGAGGTTCTTGCAAGTGACTTAGTGATCATACAACTTCCATAGAGAACCATCTAGATGTCTATTGAACTATTGACACATGTCTCATCTAAATAGGTAACCTCATGAACCTCTGATGGTCCTCAAGATAGGAGGTGACACCCATACACAAACTTTCTCCTCTCAAGGATCTTTGAAACCCAACTTTGATGATGATAGAACTCTTGATGATTTGCAAATGTGCTATTGCTTGTGCTTGAACATGAAACTCTTCTCTTGAGTGGCAAAAACAACACATTGATCCCCTGTCAAGAATCAATGCTGTGCAAATTCAAAAATGCTATGAAACATAAGCCAAGCTAAAATAAAAGGTTGGGCAGATTTTGGGGTGCAACAAGCCCAAATCAACTAGTCAAATTCCTTCTTGACTCTAAATTGCCTCCAATTACTAAACTCACCAAAGCTCTTTATTCCTTTGAAAGTTAGTAAGTTCATCATTAGAACTTACTAATCTTTGAGCTAAACCTTCATCCATTCACTTTTTCATCATTAATTCTAGTAGATTAAGGCTTTGAAGTGTGGTTTGTGGAGCTAATTTGAAGAATTTTCAGATTTGGAGTGGTAATTTCTTGATCCACCATTGTTGTTCTTGATACATCTTCCACAACGTGATCCATTGTTGATTCTTGTTTCTTGATCTTTAGATCTTGCAAATTGTGTTTTATTGGTGTTGATTGTTCTTGTTTTAATTGAATTTTCGTGCTCAATTGCTTCCTTGATCATGAGGTGTTTGAAGAAATAATTGATGAAGTTTCTACACTTTTTAAAGTTGTTTTGCTGCTATTTTAGCAGTGGTAACCGGTTACCAGCTTTGGGTAACCGGTTACCCAGTGTTATTTTATTGTTTTGCTGCTGTTTTAGCAGTGGTAACCAGTTACCAGATTTGGGTAACCGGTTAACCAGTGTTGATTTTGAGTTTTTGGATCTATTTTGGTTCTTTCTTCTTCTTCTTCTTCTTCTTCCATTTCCCTTTGATTTTTGCATTAGAATTCACTTTTAATGGTCCTTTTCCTCTCTAAATTCATTGGACTTAGGGAGTAGATGAAGTTGGATAAACATTCATTAATTCAAATCTATCTTTAAAGTGAATTGTTCAATTCATTTTAGGTGCTTTGAGTTAATGATATGTTTAGTACTTTAATCCACCAAGATGAGTGGAAGAACTTAAAGATGGGATGATTTTGAACTTTTAATTCAATTTGGCATTCCCTCTCCTATTCTTTTTTTCTTTTGATCGATGAAAATCTTCAATATCGTTTGAACTTATTTTAATTTCTTGATGAAGATGAGATCGTTACCTATTTTATTTTTGTATGGTATTGCTTTCGGAGAGCGATCATCATATCACTTCTCTATCATGCATTAGCACTAAAATTGTTATTGACCTTCCTCAGATAGTCATTGTTTCTACATAAACCCGATTACGATTGCTTAACATAGCACTAAATTGTCCCATAATCGGAAAATGATAATTCGTGGCTCAAACTTATGTTTGAACGTCCAAGTATGGTTGATTATTTGTCTTAAGTCCATCACATATGAATCTTGTTGTTAGGAGGATTTAATTTTATTAATCCTCTAATGAGTCTTAATCCAATTTGGCTTAAGTGCATGAGTTAACCATCATTGATCATTGGCTATAACGACTAATTACTAACTCACTAACGATATCATTGTACTAACTTTGTTTATGTTTTGTTCTTGCTCCCTATCTCTATTTTGTCTTTATGCTCCATTATTATCATCTCATCTCATATTATTTTTTATGCTTCCGTTATTTTTCCTTCATCGTTGTAGACATGTTTATGTTTCCGCCATTTTTCTTTTGTCCACTTGGACCCTATCTTGTTCAAAACACTGATAAAGGATTAAACCTCTAAAAAACTTGGTGCTCTTAACTTTGTTGGTATGCTCTTGGACTATTCTTAGACCTTGGACTTCTTGGACTATTCTTGGACCCTTGGACTTAGAATTAAGACTATTTCCCTATGCTTGGAGTACTATGGATCGTTGCCTTTATTTGGCTTGTTTTTTTTTGCTATGCTTCAAGGTGGATGAAATTCTTATTTTGCTTGCTATGGAGTGTGCTACAAGTTGGTTAGATCCTTCTTATCTCTAGATTTTATTTTGCTTTCTAGGGTAGTCACTTCATCTTCTCCCCTTCTTAAATTTTCAAAATCTTCTCCCTCTTTTAAAAAGACCTTCATGTTTTCAAACTTAAAACCGCTTTCACAATAAAACTTTTACTTTTGTCAAGTGATTTTAAAACTTTGTTTTCTTTAATAAATTTCAATCAATATTAATTATATTTTGACAAATTTCAAAAAGACTTTAAAAAAGATCAACTTCATTCAAACTTTTTGTGCCTTTGTGCACTTTTCATTTTAAAACTTTTCATAAAGTTTAGACATGAGTCATTTTCATAGTTGAGATATAATTCTCCTATTCCCCATAGTATTAAGATTTTTACATTTTCCACTTAGATGTTTAGTGATAGACTTGTTGATAATCCAAGAAAAATCCTCCATCTTTAGGTGATGCAAATGTTGTCTTATACTTGTGGGTGACTAGTCGTAGTTTTCTCCTTAAAATGACGACTTGTCTTTACATTTAAAATCAATCAAAACCAACAAATTTCTGTTATTTGTACCATAAACTACGGGGTTTTGATTCTATATTGCACTTTGTGGGTACCTAGGCAAAAGCCGATAAGTCTCTCCAAACACAAAAATCTTAAAAAAATAATTCTCTTCTCATCTCCCCAATCTCTTTTCAAACAAACATTTCTCAAACCAAAAGCGTAAATATTTCAAAGGTCTCATATAGAGTACTATATACGTTTTGGGTGCTAACACCTTCCCATTGCGTAACCAACCCTCTTACCCAGATCTCAGTTTATTTGTTCTTGCATTAGAACTCTTTGGTTTTGTTCGCTCTTTTTCCTTTTCTTTTAGGATAAAATAAAAGTGCGGTGGCGACTCTTGTATTTTTGAGTTAAGTTAATCAATAGCTAACACTAACAAATTTCCCTGCTACACTTTCTAATTCGCCACTAAGTTAGATCCTCGTGGAAGATGGTTGCTTTAGTTTTCTTTTCATATTTTGGATAAGGATAAACGCCATTTGAGTTCAGTCCTCAACGTGTATAGTCCTGTTTGACCGTTTCTCGTCAGTTATTTCTTAAATTTAACTTTGCTCCCTGACGATCAATTTTGAATCTCTCTAAGATCTTGAACCTAGATCGAGCGTGCATTTATTTTGCACTTTGTATCCCTGGGAAGAATCTATTTGAAGATCTCCATTGAAGACAAATTCTTTTTTTCAGCAGTGTTGTTACAACATTTTCTCAGAACTTATACCCAAACGACAAGTGACAGCCTCTTTATTTGAGCAGCTTGTTTTTTTCTCAAGTCTTCTATCGGGATAGCAAATGGCAGTCTCTTTTCAAGACAGATTATTTATCCCCGATGAGTTTATCAAGATTATCAACTTATCCTCCATCAAGTGACATCTCTTCGGAAATCCATTAGAGAAGTTTGGTGAAGACTTTACAAGTGTTTCTCTTTATTTGAGAATTCCTTATACAAGGACTTTATTTGCTTTAATGCAACTTCAAACTACAACAATACTACTCTTCAATGATGTTCTCCCTAATGAGTTCACTATTCAATTTTCTTCCATCAAATGGCATCTCTCCGAGAAGTTTGATGAAGATTCAGATGATCTTTCTCTTTATTTGAGAAGACACATTTTGTAAATAAACTGGCTTGCATCTCTTTTAGATCCCCGATGATGTTTTCTAATCTCTAGTAAATTATGGATCCCCGTTGAAGTCATAAATCTCTAGTAAAATTCCAATCCCTTGTGAAGATACTCTCCAACAACTACTCACCTTTCTAGGAAGAAACTGAGACCCGTTCGTGGCTTATGACTTGAGACAAGGGGAGGTTTATTTTACCATTTTCAAGTGGAATACTTGATTAAAGAAGAAACTAAGACTCGTTCATGACATACAACCTTGAAGCGTTGGGGAGGTATATTCACCCTTTCTAAATGGATCATTTAGTTAAAGAAGAAGTTGGATCATACCCTGATCATGAAAGCTTATGTTAGTCTATTACCTTTGCTTAGGCTATCATATGTTTTAATAGTAGGTAATACACCTTTATTTTGGCCAGACACCTTTGCTTAGGCTGCCACATGCTTGGTAGTACGTGATCTCTCCTTTCAAGTCTATTACCTTTGCTTAGGCTATCATATATTTGATAGTAGGTAGTATGTCTATCTCTTTTTGGTCAGATACCTTTGCTCAGGCTACCATGTTTGGTAGTAGGTCATCTTTCCTTTTGATTTTACCTTTGCTTAGACTATCATATGTTTTTATAGTAGGTAGTACACCTTTTCTTTTGGTCAGTTACCCTGTGATCAGTAGTTACTTTTATTTAACAAAACCTCGGCAACAGGTGTTTATTATTTTTTGGGTTTGATGTAAATGATATTTTTGACTTTTGATGTAAATGATACTTTTAGATTTTGATTTAAAAATATGTATAAAATACAGGTATAAAAAAATAAGGGTATATGGAATAATATAAAAAAAAATTTAAAAATAATGTATTTCACCACAGTTGATTCAAAGGAAGGACCGTGGTGATACGTAACGCGTCAAATTTGATATACCATACAAATGAAGGTAATCAAACTCATGACTTTTAACTATTTAACAATGGTTAATTAGAATAACTGTGATGATAAATATCATGCTACCTAGTATATCACAGCGGTCACATTCTCATGGTGATAAATAGCGAACTTACAACCACACCCTACTTCATCCTCGATAGTCACGTGTGATGGTATACCTTTTACAATCGTCGTGAAAAGGGTTTTTCGTAGTAGTGCGTTATAAGGAGGTTTATAAGTCTTTCCTACTAAATCCTCTCAGCGTTTATTCACAACTCTCAAGATCAATTATAGGGGACAAGACTAAGTCATTTTTGACTGAACCTATATAATTCTTCGTGTTCTTCTTCTTCCCTTAACTCCTTTAAATTTTTGCAATTTATTTTCTGCCTTTTATTTTTCTATAACTAAGTTTTCAAAAATATTTTTAAGCATTTTATTTTCCTCATATTTTCAAAACCACGTTTTTTCAAACCACAAAATTCAACCCCCCCCCCCCCCTTGTTTGTGAAGTCTAAAGTCCAACACTTAGGTGGTTGAGATGATAAGTATGTAATAAATTTATCAATCTTGTTGTTTAAACCAACTCTCATATCTAACAATTCACATAGAAAAAATTACAACATTATTTTTTCCTGGAAATAGGAAGTTTTCTCAAGTCTACTTAGAATTTAAGGTGGTAGTACTCTTTTTAGAGTTTAAAAACTGGAAAACTATTAACCTTTCTAAATAAGTGGTTTATTATTTGTTCAATATTTTACATTTATTATAACTCATAATCATTTGAGAGTTTAGCCTTTTTGGAGAAAAAAGAACAAACTAAATGAAAAAGGGGTGTCAAAAGTATACTGCCTATGCTAAATCTCAACCAAAGGTCCAAAACATCAAGGAGGCTGAAATCAAGGAAAATAATTTAATTTCCTATTCGATTAGATGCCTTATGTGTTTCAAAGTTCAACCAAGTTCGAATTGTATTTTTGCCTCCATGCAAATCAAATTAGAGCATTGATGGAGAACATGCAAAATATTCAAAATCATCGTTAAATAACCTATTAGGTCTCTCAAATAATCAATTATGCCTTAGTCTATGTAAAAAAAATTTCCAATATTTCTCGGGACAAATCTTCAAGGATTGTTTTAGAGTTTTTGCATACCCAAATCGTTAGTAGCAACGTTATTAATAAGTACTCATATTTCCTACTTTTGCATCATCTCTTATTCTCTTCTCCTTAATTTCCCCTTTTTCTAAATTTTTGTGTAAATACTACTTTATTACTCCAAACAACTTTATCATGTCATCTAAGAGGTTAAGAGCTCCCCCTTCTACTCATCTCTATGATAACTTCTCATCTCATGAACAAGAAGGAATGTTCTTTCAAGATTAAGCAAATTGGGTGTTGTTACGTGTTCATACATTGGATGCTAAAATCTTTAAAGAACGTGAATGCTTTAATATTTTTCAAATTTTAAATTCTAAGGTAATTATCAGCAATCCTCCAAGAGAAGTGTATTCATCTTTAGTCAAGATGTTATATTCAAATATCTACTTCATAGATGGGATTATCTACTACGAAGCGAGAAAACACAAAATATCTTTTCCCACGGAGGAATTTGCTAATATTTTATATCTACCCCACGACGGACCTTGCTTCAAGCCAGATGAACCAGAAAAAGGTGAAAATTACATGTACAAGAGTGTCACTTCCTCTTTTTTGTTAGCTTTAAATCTCGCGTGTCTTCTCCATTCATTGTACGCTATGTGCACCCGGATATTCAAATAATTCATTATGTGGAAAATCTTATACTCATTCTAAGTAATAGCAACTTCAATCACTTGAGTAAGTCTTATGTTGTCGCGATGTGGTTAATTCCCACAAAATTGAGACAAACTGGGAAAATGAGGTGATCTAACACATGTTGGGGAGAAAAAGAAAAGGAATATGTTTGTCATATGGTGCCATAGTCATAAGGATCTCAAAACATTTTAGTTACAACTTTGAAGGGGAAGTATCAATGCAAAATGTAACAAAAATTCATGTTTATCTTAGAACATGTTTGTGTTCTTGCTTTGATGTATTGTTAATTTGTTTTGCTGTAATCTAAAATTGATATTTATTTAAGACGATGGTGCAAGTAATCTAAAATTTATATTTAAAAATGAAATAAATTGGCTCCAACATTGAGACACCACTTTCGGGTGTGACTGGTATGATGGAACAATCCACATTTTCTTTGCAATTTATCAATTGTGCCCTTTTTTATTTTAATATGCGTGCTATTTAGGTGTCATTTATAAACAAGCTAATATTTCTCGTTTGGTAGCACTCAAAAGCGTTTGATGTAGACCCCAAATAGGCTTACGACCTTGTAAAAGTTGGAAAAATGAACAAAAGTTTTTTGGCACACACTAAAACATGCTACAATAACATTTAAACAAGGAACGCATAAAAATTGAAACTTTTTACATTTATACCAACTAACTCCCAGATTGACCTTGTAATGTTCCATATGCTAAAATTCAGTGGTTATAGTTATTAAAAGGTATAAATAAAATAAGTAGTTATAATTGGGGTTATGCGTGTTTGGCATGACTTTATAAGAGCATGTGTAAAGCCTCGAAAAAAGATGTTCATACATTTATTGGATGTGGCATCTCTCTGCAAGCTCAAGAATGGTCACAAATGGCTTGGCTGGCACCAATCAATAATAACCCATCCCATTTTTCATATACAATTAAGTAAGTTTAAAAAAAATAAAAATATAGACAAGAGTGTTATACGAATCAGAAAAACTATTATAGACAATGGCTTCTTTAATGGAATAATCGTCACACTATTGTCTTACAAGGTTGTATCATGCCCATGGAATGTAAATCGAGCTATGAGTACTTGAATTGATATAGATCCATTTTAGATTTGCATATATCAAAAAATTGATTACTATTTGACCATCATAACCAACCTTTATATTCAAACTTCCAACACATCGGACCATCCACAAACACTTACATCCAAACACAATCACCTTGCACACCAACACCCAACAACTTATCTTTAACACCCAACAACCTTAAAACAAAACATAACCACCTTACACCCCAAGTCAACATTACCAAAACACACTTTAACAAAACTTATAATTTAACCCAACATCCTTCAAGACTCAACAATAAAAATTGTGCATCACTCACTATTATCCATACTCATGCACACATGCACACAGTCTACTCCTCATGAATACAACAACTTCCAAACACTCTAACCACAAGCCTCTTTTCATCTATCGCAACCATTCACTCTGAATTCATCCCGACACCAACCCGACTACTTCCCATACTTTGAAAACTTAACCCAAAATACTACCCAATAATGCTGAAATTTATAAGGCAATAAATTAAATTATGGCAGTGTAGCGGTTAATACATATTACCTAATTAAGTAGTTACAACCTTCATGGACTATAGAAGTAATGTTAAGACTTCTACTCGGCCACCCAATAATGGTGAGAACAAAATAGGACCTAGAATGTCTTCACAACAAGAAGCAACTCTTCCATGTAGAATTGGCGACCACTTTCCACGAACCGGTCAACATAACGCTATAAATATTTTTATGTAACTTAATAATCATTTAATAAATAAATATCTTAATTATTCTATCTTTTAACATATTTTTTTACATTTAATATATTTTGATTTTAATTATTACAAAATCATAAATTTTTTTTTACATTTTCTTAATAAAAAATTAATATTATACTATTACTTATTATAATTATCATAACTAAAAAAATAATTTGAAATTTTGAAAATTAGGGATTTACAGGACCCTTCAATGCAAATTGACAGATCCCCTTAACATTTATAAAAGACTACATAGCATTGGACGAGTGCTATTAAAATTTCAAGAGTCAATTTTATTTTAAATAACCAACTTTTCCAACAAAATTCTCGAATAACCAACTTTCCCCATAAATTTCCAAAGTACCTATGTTTCAAACAAAACAAAATTGCAACGTAGAGGATTACCCAATCAAATTGGCGACAACTATCAAAAAGAAAGTTCCCTAGCCAATTTAATTAGTGATTGCACTTTGTCTAGCCAATTGAATTGGTGACAGTGTACAACCCTTAAGAGAAGTCGCCAGTTCATATGGCTCTTATGTGTTGGATGCTTTATTTAGTATAAATAGAGGTGTGCCTTCTACCATTTTTCCAAACCTCTTCTCATTTTCTTTTTAATATTTTCATAATTTGTTCTAACATGAGTAATAAAATAAATGTGCATGTTTTTTTATCGAGAACCAAGCCTCCTATGAAGATGCATTTTTAGAACATCCGAAGTTTCGAGCAACTTTAGAGGAATTTGATCATTTGGTTAGACATAGATATTAATGGCGGTGAAAGAATTAGAAGTATTGAGAGACTTTTTTCATACATCTATATTGCGAATAATAATGATGATATCCAACATATGTGGGTGCTAGTGAAAAATGATAATGATGTTAGGGATATGACGTCTGCACCAGATGATATGGTCTTGAGTGCTGTAATATTTTAGATATGTTGTGGTGTTAAGTCATTTATTTGTTGTCTGTGTTGTTGTTTTAGGCATGTTTATGTTTGTGTGTTGTTGTTTTAGAGGTGTTTATGTTTATTTTTTCATAACCAAAAGTCATTATCTATATTAAATTCCAAGGTTACAAAAGTTTTAACAACATATTAAATTATCATGCAGATGTTGTTCCAGCATTGGGACAAAGTTTTCATGTGTGTTTGGGCTGACAACATATACCACGCAATCTTACCAATTTTTCAGTCGTATCTATTTCGGTTCTTATACGTGTCCTTTTGGGTCAACCGTTGTTCTTCCGTCTGATATTCTCATTGTGCCAAATTTTATCCCCTTGATATGTCGGCCATTATTCCTCTTTTTCTACAACTCGGAAGTTATTAATGTATACACTAAATACGTTTATGAATTTATAAATGGCGGATAGATGCTTAGAAGTTTCATGTCGAGCAATTGATCATGTCCTAATGATATAGGAGCAAGTCATGCAAAAGGCTTGAAACTTTCTGTAGTGCCTTGAAACTTCCCCTGGTTGTGGTTCATTGTCTTCTCTACACTTAAAGTGTATCTATGACAGTCAAAGCATGTAACCACATGGGTGATAACTTTAATAATTTCCTCTTCATCGATTTCATGTAGCTTTCGCTGAATAATCGCCCTGATTTTAACATTGAACTTCACTTTTTACCTTAAGTTATGAACAAATATCATAACCTAAAATAGGTTGCTCTCACCAACGCAATTATGGGTAGGTTTCTAATGACTTTGAAGAAAAATTTAATTGATTCCACAAGGTTTATTGTCATGTGACTTCATCGTCGACCCTTGTTAGTTCCTCGGTCCATTTCTCCACTAGAATAATGTCGACCCACCTTAATGCATCCATATTTGACAATATGATTTCCTTGCAATAGTGTCTGAATGATGATTGATTTAAAACATACCCTACATTCACAACTTTTTTCAAAGACTCTTGTCTTTGATTTCCCCCATGAAGTTTTGTGTTATATGTCTAATGTAGTAGACATGGGTAGAAGGAGGATTTTTCCAATCATTATTAGGATTATTGTATGCACTCTTAATAGATGTATGTCTGTCTGAAATCAAATGGAGGTTTGGTTGTGGAGCAATGTGTGTTATGAGATTATTGAGAAAGAAACTCCAACCACCACTAGTCTCACCTTTAACTAGAGCGAAGGCAGTGGGAAAGGTATTATTGTTGTGGTCTTATGCCATTACCTTAAGTAATGTGCCCTTGTATTTCATTAGCCCGGTCATACACAAAAACTATTACTACAGTATAATATTAGATGAAATTCTATCGAAGAACAAAAAAGTTAAAATAAAACTAGATGTTATATTATGCTACTAATTGGTGTATTACTATTTCTCGATGGTAGTGGTTTTACTGTACATATTATGTATTTATCCTTATTAAGAACATAGATAAAATAGGAACATATACTTGAGGTTCAACTTGTTTGTCTCATCTCTATATCTCTTTGTGTAAAAACGCAAAGCAGAACACATATACATTTTATAGATGTGTCGTTTTGCTCCGAGAATGGGGTTGATTTAGTTTGTCGTCCCTAGCATCCGTCAACCGCAACAACTTCTCATCCTCTTACGCAAAAAGTAAGTTAATATCATTATTTCCATTTTCCTAATTTACCTATTATTATTTATAAATAATTTATTTTAACTATTTTGGTTTAGGTGACTAATCCATAGGATGAATTACAACAGATGGTCGGGCACTATTATAGGATGAATTTAATAGTGCTTTTAAAAAAATTGCTATTAAAAAGGAAACAAACATATCTATAATGCACTTTATGGTCGGGCGCTATTATAGAGTGTAGACAATGTGATTTTGATAGCACTTTATTAAAAAACGCTATTATTAAAAAGGAAACAAACATATTTATAATAGCGCTTTTAAAAAAAGTGCTATTAATAAAGAAACAAACATATCTATAATAGCACTTTATGGTCGGACGCTATTATAGAGTGTAGACAATGTGATTTTGATAGTACTTTATTAAAAAATGCTATTACTAAAAAGGAAACAAACATATTTATAATAACACTTTTAAAAAATGTGCTATTAAAAAAGAAACAAACATATCTATAATAGCACTTTATGGTCGGGCGCTATTATAGGGTGTAGACAATGTGATTTTGATAGAACTTTATTAAAAAACGCTATTATTAAAAAGGAAACAAACATATTTATAATAGCACTTTTAGAAAAAGTACTATTAAAAAAGAAACAAACATATCTATAATAGCACTTTATGGTCGGGCGCTATTATAAAGTGTAGACAATATAATTTTGATAGCACTTTATTAAAAAACGCTATTATTAAGATATAATATATTACTAGAAATAGAAGAGGATAAGGGAGACGAGAATCAAACGAAGCATGCCACAAACCCTCTACCCATCTTCAACCTTCAGATTTCAGCATAATATTGTTAGAAATTAAACCAGCTCTATAAGATGATATAATACACAAATTCAATTTTACTAATCAAGAAGATGAAGAACAAGTTGAGGTCACAACAATCACATTCACAGAAACAAGGAATGAGTAATTTTGATATGAAACAAAGAGTACTAACCACATTAAACAAAGTCGGCGACCGCGATACGCATCAAATAGGAACCAATCAGCTTCGCGCGATCCTCAACTCTTTAACTCCTCAACCTATATCCCCGCTCCTCTCGTGCATACTCGACATTCACTCTGAACAGAAAACATCTATCCATAAACAATGTATCAAACTCATGGGAACAATGGCGGAAGTTTACGAAGCTCTAGTCCTTCCATATCTTTCCAAAATGGTTGCCACAATTGTTAAATGCTTTAGGGTTTCAGATTCTTCGGTCCGAGAATCCTGTGTTGAAATGGTTGCGGTAGTAGCTTCTAAATTGGGTAATCAAAATAATGAAGATAAGGTGTTTGTGTTATTGGCTAGTCCACTTTTCGAAGCGCTGGTTAGTGACCAGAATAAGCATGTTCAGTCTGCTTCTGCTTTTTGTCTTGCTACTGTTATTCACAACACGCATAGTCCTCCTATTTCGATTTTGCATAAAATGTTGGTTAGGATTCTTAAGTTGCTTAAAAATCCACATTTTATGGCTAAACCTGCACTCATTGAGTTGAATAGGAGTATCATTCAGGCTGGGGGAGCTTTTACGCAAAGTGTTTTGACTACTGCTGTTGCTGGTATTAGGGAGGCCTTAAAAGATACTGACTGGAAAACCCGGAAAGCGGCTTCTGTAGCATTGGGACAAATTGCTTTGAGTCGTGCGTCTTTGTTGTTGTCTTTAAGTCCTTCTTGTATTCATTCTCTTGACTCCTCAAGGTTTGACAAGGTGATTTCTGACTCAAATTTTGCACTTGTATATTTCTTAATTTCCATGTTTCTTTGTCAACTTATATACTGATAATTGGTTATAGGTCAAACCGGTTAGGGATGCTGTTTTGCAAGCTCTTAATTGGTTATAGGTCCATCCTTGTATTTTATTGACAGAACAATGTTTCTCAAGGATGTGATTTTGTATACGGACAACGATGATAACGCAAATTGGAAGAAACTAGGAGATAATGTGCTTCACATTGAGCTTCACAATTGGGCTGATATCATGGTCATTGCTCCAATTATCGGTAAACACTCTTGGCAAGGTAATTGATCACCATAATGTTGTTAGAAATTAAACCAACTCTATAAGACTTTCCAATTTATACAGTTCCGACATATTTGCATGAAGATGTGTTCCTATCAATTCTATGATGTTTAGTTTCTGTATGGATGTGTTCCTATCAATGAGTTTGCAAATTGTCTAAATTCTAAAAGAATCACCTCTGTTCGTTGTACTCCTTTTTCATTGGGAGAGTTGCAAATTGGTACTGCTAACTTTGCTTCCGACCGAATTCTTGGTGAAGGAAACCTTGGACCTGTTTATCGTACCAAATATGTCGATAGAAAGGTACTTTCTGTTATATAAACTAGTCATGGATACACTACTGTTAGTTTATGCATGTGCATGACATATTCATATGATTGGCTAAGCATCACAATACGGTAACTAACTTTATTCGGAGAGCATCCCTTAGACGGCATTTCTGCGATAAACATTGAAACGAAACCTGCACCTAACAAGATCTGGTTGGCCAAAACCAAAGATATCATCGGCATGTTATAGAGTTTTTGCAAAACCTGTCAAAACATCAAGTTAATGTCAGGTTCTTTGCATTAAACTCATTTGATATTTGTATTCAGTGACATGGAGTTTGATCAAGCTTCTGCAAACTTTTGGGAGACAGATTACCAAGCAATCACTAGGAAGTATAAAGAGAAAGGGTATGGTTCTGCTGTGCCTCAGATAGTTTTTTGGAATTTGAGAGACTCGAGGGCGACCTCGGTGTCATCCACTCAGAAAGGAGTGGCCCTGGTGAGTGGGTTTTCTAAGAATCTGCTGACATTTTTCTTCAACAATGAAGGTGATATAAGCCCCGTAGAAGCCATGGAAGCTGCCATCGCTGGCCCTGAGTATCAGAAACTAGTTGTGCTGGATTAGATTCCTTCTGTAGTTAGCTAGTGTTATATATAGTGTGCAACAATCAACCATGTCATTGATAAATGTTCCTGCAACTTTGTATCTATTGGGAAGTATCAAGTATTAAGATTAAGAAATTTTGTATCGAATGAAGATAGGAAAAACTTACATACAGTTTCTTATTGAGTTCCTAATTTTCTAATTATAAACTTGACTAATGTTTTATATTTTCTATTTTACCAATCTGTGAATTAACAAAGGATAACCATAACCAATATCCTTTAATGTAGATTTTTCAAAACCTTGTTTGTAAGGTCAAAGCTTATCTTAGCAGTTAGCAGCAGGCATGTGTATCCTATAGCTTTTGGTCTCTAAGCATATGTAATTTATTCTCCCATAACATGCAATGTATCAGTTAGCAATATACTTTTGAATCCAATAATTGTGGTTTGTTATTCTTCTTCCAAATGCTACTAGCACGTCAAACATATATCTATCTCGATATTATATTATAACCTTTTTCTAAATATCCCTTGTTGGATTGACAGAACTCCATTATGCTAGTAGTCATGGAATGGAAATTATTGGTCCTCTTAGAGAATCAGTATTTGATAATCACCCGAATTGCATTAGATCCACGGATAAAAAGGTACTAGTCTTCGATTCAAGGTTTCTATCTAGCATATGTTTCTGATCTTACTTCATTTTGTCTTTCTTGTTCGAGAAGTGTCGTTGTAAAGCGCCTATATATTGATTTATAATCTTCTAAAATGACAGGGTAAGGAAGTTAATTTATTCCAACCTGCTGCTGATTTCCTACCTATGATTGATGAGGTACGTGTTATCCTTTTCTATGTAACACTGACACATCACTTCTAAGACGTGTCTGATGTTCAACACTAACTTATATAGTTGCATTAAAATATTTCATTTTTAGAAAATTATATCAATGTCAACGTATTAGTGTTAGCGTCATATCTGATGTCTGTGTAAGCGCTTCATAGATTCTGATTGGCTCATGTTTATACAGGTACGGATGTTGCTCGTTGAGTGTATAAAAGGCATCAAAGGAGCAAAAATTGAGAATAATAAGTTTTGTGTCTCTGTACATTATCGTAATGTGGACGAAGAGGTACTGCTAACTACTCCCTCTATTTATTTTAAATTGTTGTTTTTGTAGAATATTTTGTTAGTAGTATTAGTGAATGAATAGGCGGTATAATATTTTGTTTTGTATATTGTACAGAATTAGGATTTGGTGGCACAACGCGTTTACGATATAATGAAAGACTATCCACATTTACAAACTTTTTTTACAAGAATACAAGAATGATTTGGCATTTTTTTACTCTATATCTTTTGTGAAACATGTTGGATATGGTGATGCAGGAAACATGTATGGTGTTCAGGGTTCTGGAGCCAGAGCAGTTGCTTAATTTAACTGCTTTGGATGGTTTATTTTGTTTTCAGATCGTATTATTTGTTAGTGTACTAACTTATATCCTTTCCCTTTCCTTTCAGGTGGATATCCGCAGGTGCGTATTTTTCAGATCAAGTTTAAGCCCCCGATTTGATGTTATACTGGCATGGTTGAATGTTTTAAGTTATTATAATTTTGTATCTTATGAGAAGCACTGTTAAAAATGAGTGATGGTTGACCGCTCCTTGTGAAGGTTAAATCGTCTAACTATTGTTTTTTAAACTGTAGATGCCCAATGCTTCTGCCATTGCAACTACCTTTGGGGGAGGTTTACCTCCAGGAATAACCGGGACAAACGAAATATGTACTCTTCTTGTCTCAAATCATAATCCTGAGGTAAGTTCTTTTTCTGTCTTCTGTCTAACCCCGCCTTATCTCAGCCTATTCAGCTTGAAATTTGTTTATGTCAGAGAATCGACGAGGACAAACTGTTCAACTTGTTCTCCCTTTACGGGAACATCGTGAGAATTAAACTTCTATGAAATAAACTAGATCATGCATTTATCTAGATGGGAGATGGTTTCCAAGCTGAACTGGCAGTACACTTTCTGAAGGTTTGTTTCCTGTCCACCTTCCTTACCTGGTTTTCGATTTCAAAGACTGCGATAAACTTTCAACATTGACATGTAGGGAGCCATGTTGTTTGATAAGCGACTTGAGGTGAAATTCTCAAAGCATCCAAACATAACCCAAGGTTCTGACATACACGATTACAGCAACTCAAATCTCAACCATTTCAACCGAAATGCTACTAAAAATTACCGTTACTGCTGCTCCCCAACAAAGATGATCCATTTGTCCACACTTCCACAAGACATCACTGAGGAGGATACTGTGACCCTTCTAGAGGAGCATGAAACCATTGTCAATAGCAAAGTCTTTGAGATGAATGGTAAGAAACAAGGTCTGGTTCAGTTTGAGACTGAGGAGCAGGCTACGGAAGCCCTCGTGTGCAAGCATGCCACCTCACTTTCCGGATCGGTAATCCGGATCTCTTATTCTCAATTGAAGAATATATGAAACTTAACAATGTTAAGGATCCCAGACAATAAGAACTGGGGTAGTGATGGTTGCTAAGTAAATTAGAGACGAGGGTTCTGAATTTGGAAGGATTTTTTATATGCAAGTAGATGATGATCTTCATTATCTTGTAATGGTGGCTTTGATTGCTAGTTTACTGTTGATAATCTCGCACCCTGACTCTTTTCTCCCTAAATCATTTTCTTTTCTCATCTCCATTGCTCTTATCATTTCATTAGATTGCTAACATAATGGTGAGTACGGGGTGTAGATTTTGTGATTGGTAAAAGTTGAGTCTTGAGGAATAGGAAGGTGGTGAAATCACTGTCTTCTCTTTACCTCCTTTATTTTTTTAAATCATTCTTGTATTTTGGCCAAAATCGGAAGGTACTATTTCAGTTCTATACCTAAAATTTTTTTACTCATTTTTCATGTTCTTGTTAAGAAACATATCTGTTATAGAACTCAGTAGCATATGTTTACTGATAATATGCAGGTGTTAGAGGTTCGACCGGCGATTGATTGGGATAAGGGAAAAGCTGTTACATTTTTGCTAGAATCACTTGGTGAGTTCATTTGTTGATTATTCAATTTAACGGTTACCGTGTATTCAACTATCAGAATTTGTTTTTTTCCAGTAAATGACATTAGATGTGTTTTTATTTAGGACTTAACAATGATGACAATGTTCTAGCTATATATACGGCGATGATCGGACAGATGAAGATGCATTTAAGGTTAAATGTTTTTTATGATGCTATACTAAAAATGCACATTCTTCATTTTTATTTTTTTACTTAGTTTATGTATTTTCTTATTATTATACTGATATATAAAATTAACGGTAACTGGTTTTGAGTGAGGTTAATAAAGGTTTCGGAATCTTAGTTTCTTCTGCGCCTAAAGAAAGCAACGCGGATTACTCTCTTTGTGATCCTTCTGAGGTAATTCTTGTTTTCATAATCTATCTGAGAGAACTTATGAAAATAAGTTGCAAACATCTTCCGAACATATCATAAGCTCTATCTATAAGCTCTCTCAAATAACCTCACAAGTATTTTTATATAAGTTATAACTTATTTTTAAAAGTTTTTTAATAAGATCAGTTCCATCATAATGTTGTATGTGCAGGTTATGGAATTTCTCAAATCACTTGTGGCATGGAAATCAAACTCTTTAGAATAATGTATAGAGAAGAATAAGCTCTATACTATACTATATATTAGTCACAGATTCTGATTTTGGGTTTGGTTGAGAACATTTCAAATGCTTATTGGATCAGAATTAAGCTCTGAAGAAGACCTTTCAAGATAGGAATAACTTTTTCACCATGTTTTATTTTGTCCAAGCTTTTGTGGTAGCTTTTTAGGTCCATTAATGGTGATAGCTTTATAATCATATGAAACAGAAGCTTCATGTTGAGCAATAAGGTGAAGTTGCAAGTATCAGCAACAACAACACATTGAGCTTGAAGCCCATAATGAATAATGAACCTTGAATATGTTATGTATTTTATTTTCAAATATTTTAGCTGTTTAGTCATTATTATTTTATGAATTCTAATGTCATAAAATGAAAATGCCACACACACACACACACACACACACACACACACACACACACACACACACACACACACACACACACACACACACACACACACACACACACACACACATATATATATATATATATATATATATATATATATATATATATATATATATATATATATATATATATATATATATATATATATATATATATATATATATATATATATATATATATATATATATATATATATATATATATATATATATATATATATATAACAAAAGAATGATTTTGGGTAAAAAAAAAAAAAGTGTACTACAATAGCGTTTTGAAGAGAGAGTGCTATTAATGATACATACTATAATAGAATTTTTATGGAAAAGTGCTATCTAATATGTGTCTTATAATAGCACTTTGTTTGAAAGTGCTATCAAAATCAAAGCAAATTACCGGTACTATAATAGCGTTTTGTTTGAAAGTGCTATCTAATATGTGTTTTATAATAGCGCTTTTGGAAAAATGCTATTAAATACCGGTACTATAATAGCGCTTTTGGAAAAACGCTATTAATTACCAGTACTTTAATAGCGCTTTTAAAGCGCTATCAAAAAAATTTATTTACAATAGCAACCTGGTTAATAGCGCTTTTAAGGGCTATCAAAAAGCAAAAAAAAAACGCTATTAAATAGCTTTTTGTAGTAGTGTAGACACTGCATCTCTCATTATTGAAATCTCTTGGATCACCTAACACCTAACGATGTATTTGCAACTAAACTAATCATTTCATAATTATTTTTAAAATTAACCATTTACTAATCTAATTTATTTTTTCCTCTACAAAATATTTAGAGGCCATCTTTGGGTCTGGAACATCATCATGAAATCAACAAAGAAAATGAAGTCGTTTGGACTATAACAACACCGATTATATGGTTCACCACTCTTAAGATGCACCATAGAGATCGTGTGAAACTACAATTCAATGTGCGTCAACAAATTCCATATCCCTCGAGGTGCCTCGGACAATGGAATCAATGTAAAGTTAATGAACAGTAGGCCTTTGACGATTGGAAAGGCTTCACTAAAGTTGTGTGTCGTCAATGGAGGCACCGTCATCAATGAGTTAATTGATGTGTCATACCAACCAAAACTAAAACAATTAATAATTATATGTAATGGTATAGATAGGTCACAATTGAGTTTTATTCCGAAGATAGATATTTATACGACTCACGCCAAACCACTTACTTACACACAACAAACTTCAACATCTAACCCCCAATAAAATTACTAAACATTCTACCCACAACTATCAAACACCTATGGAGAATTACAATAACTTATTAGGTAATCTTATAATGGTGATGTTAAAGGGTACTCATATAAAACACCTAGGAAGAATCAATAGAGACTGATACGAGAAAGAGTACCTAGGGGTGTGGAACCGATGCCATGTACGAACAAGTGAGTCGTCGTTGTTCGTGTAAAAATATCTCGTATATAATATTAGATGATATGCTTCGAGCTAGAGGGGTGAATAGATCATAAATTTATAATCAAACTTTTGGCAAAAATGGTTTTCAAGAGTTTTATGGCACAACAGAAACAACCTAAATCAAATCTTCTAACCGAACTTCTATCGAAAAGCTCAGATATGCGTAAAGTTACACAATTGAATAATAATGAAGACAAATTATTCAACAACTATTAATCACAACACAATCAAATGGTAAGCTAAATGTAGAGCTTATTTCCAATGATAAAAAAACACACAAAAATATAAATGAGGAAATTATCAAACACGTTGTGTGCAATAGATATCGTTTAGAATTTCACTTTATTTTGTTGATCTTAAGAACAAATCATAATCAATAGGATTATGAGTCTATCAACAAAGCCTAATTCAAAGTGTGATAAAAAATAATTCCCAATCGAATTGATCAAAACCAATGAATTCAATAATTTGCAAACACAAAAATTATAAGAGAAAGAGATAGAGATAGAGATAGAGATAGAGAGAGAGATAGAGATATAGATAGATAGATAGATAGATAGATATATAGATAGATAGATAGATAGAGAGAGAGAGAGAATGATTTTCTTAGGTAGTTCCCAATCAGCCTCACTATGGGTATGTTTTCCCTTAATTCGAAATTGAATTGAGATACTTGCAATTAACCTTGCTTTGCAAAATAATTATATACAATAGATGAAGAGCTCTAACCCTACAAACACTCTTGTTTGTTGTTGATTATACCACCTCTAAAACCCTTGATCAAATATTTTTCAAGTCGTCAACAATGTCGCTTCAATTCACTAATTGTTGATATTTCCTTGCAAGGAACCACCTTGTCCTAAGGCTTTCACACGATTGAATTAATTCCAAGCACACACTTTCTGGACCCAAGATTTACTAACATGATCCACCATCTCACGTTACTCCCTTGCAAGGAACCACCTTGTCCCAATGCATTCACTCAATCGAATCTGAATTGCGTAATCTTGTTTAAAACCTTCAAATCTTCAACGATCTTGAAGGAAAACTGCAACTCAATTTTCTTATTTGAAACCCTCAAAGAACATAACATAATATTATTGTTACACCAACCCAATTGGATATTATCAACCTTAATCTAGATGGTCACCCAATTAAAAATGATTATGTGTAGTTTGATTGTGTGTATGCATAGAAGAGAGGTTGAAGATGATGAGTCTGGTTTGAAATTCTAGTTTCATATAAGTTTTACAATAGAACCTTACTATAAAAAGATGCATGAAACAATATTTATATGTATGTGTAACACGGTGGGAGAACTGACTTTAAACAATGTTGCGGATAGCAAGAGTCGCCACCGACTTTTATTTTATCCATAAGGAAAGGTTATAAAAGAACAGGAAAGACCTTAGAGAATATTTTGGGTCCGGGGGGTAGGTTATGAAAAGGGAAGGTGTTAGCACCCTTTTCATCCATGGTTATCCATGGGCTCTTAGGTACTTAAGCTCACTTTTGAATTGTTTTGAAATTGTAGTGTGTGAATAGAAAATTTTCAGAATAGTTTAATAATAATCCGTGTATGGATGTGAAAAAAACTTGTTTGAAAATTTTGTTGGAAATTTGTTTAAGTGTGAAAAAGTTTTGAAGTGAGCAAGTATCTAGGAGTAGCCTACCCTAATGTTTTAAGGTCTTTCTTATTCTTTATCCTTTCCTTAGTAAGACTATCCCTACTATAATGGAGTAGGTAGTCCTTACTTTGGATGTTAAGGGGTATGTGAGGGACAATTTGACTTTGAAGGCCATTGTGGGATGTAATAAGCACATATAAGGGACCATCATCATTTTTCGAAAGGGACTTGATTCGTAAAGGCAACCATAAGGGACTTTGATGATTTTTTTATTTCAGGGACTTGCTTTATACACCCCACTTAACCAATATTCATAGGCAACTTGAGGGATATCCTTAAGAAGTGAGACGGCGATTAAAATCGACTTACGTGTGTGAAATGTTTAATTTAATTATCTTATATTAAAATGATCTAATTTATTTTTTTAAATATCATACATATTAGCACTCCCTAATTACTAACCATAATGATAATAATAATTAAGTAATTACAATTTACATCCAAGAGGCAATTACAAAATTATAATAAATAAAAAAAATAACAAATAAGCAAATAAAATATTAGGGTTAGTAAATAATAAGAAAAATTAAATAAGGTTAGTATAAATATAAAGTTAGTGAAAATAATTAGTTGAAACAATAATAATGAGAAAAATAGACAAAGTTAGAAAAAATAATAAGATAGAAATTTCAAAATAATAATAAGCAACAAAATATGATTAGCAATAATAATTAATTAATAACGTGATTAAACATAAGATTTGATTTTTATTTAGAAACATAAATGATTAAATAATTACTATAATATAAAGTTCTAAATATCATAAGATTTGATTTTTATTTAGAAACATAAATGATTAAATAATTACTATAATATAAAGTTCTAAATATCATAAGATTTGATTTTTATTTAGAAACATAAATGATTAAATAATTACTATAATATAAAGTTCTAAATATAACATAATTATAAATTTCTTAATCATTTACAAAAATTTAATTATCTCTAATTATATATTAACAATTATTAAGAAAAATATTTACACATTATGATGAAAACAAATTTTAACTAATCAATAATCACATTCACCAAAATTTTACATTAAGTGTTTATAAGGTTTAATTTTATTTACAAAAATTTACAAGAATTATAATAAATATATACATAGAATCATATAGAAAATAAAAATTAGGTTTTCATATTAATTTGGAAAAAAGATGTTAATGTCATTTATTTTAAAAAAACAGATTTTTATATTACAACAAATTTTAATAAATTAATGATAACAATAATAATAATAATGATAATAATGATAATAATAATAATAATAATAATAATAATAATAATAATAATAATAATAATAATAAAGCAATAATGAATTTTAAATGTGCCAAATAACCCAACAATGTTGCTAACGCAGAAATGCGCTCATCGCAACCAGATCTAAATCGGACGAAACAAAATTTATCGCAAAGAAAAAGAAATTAAGCAAAAAATAGTATTATTGCTCACACAAAAATGCGATCATCGCAACCAGATCAAACTAACACAAATGTCACGCGTCATGCACACAAATGTGCAAACATCGTATCGACATAATTCGATCAAAAATCTTATATATATAAACTCTAACAATTTAAAAATTATATATATATATATAAACGCAACAGTAATAGATAAAGAAAAAGAAATAACGGTAATAGATGAAGAAAAAGAAATAACGGTAAAAGATGAAGAAAAAGAAACAACAGTAATAGATGAAGGAAAAGAAATAACGGTAAACGATGAAGAAAAAGAAACAATAGTAATGGATGAAGAAGAAAACTAAATAACGGCCAACGGCACTCACTCCTCTTAGGTTTTTTTCATTCTCTCCTCTTTTCCAACAAGGCAACACATATATATATAGGGAACAAATTAGGGTTAACATCAAATTGTCAATAATGTCCCTAAAGCCCATTTTAAAGCCCAAACTAAATAATTAGTTAAGAAAAAATAAAATTTAAATAATTTAAAATAATTAAAATAAACTTAAAATAAAAACTAATAATCCTATTGATTCCTAAAATAAAAAATATTATAAAAAGAACAAAATTTTTTTCAATATTTTTTTATTTTATGATTTTTTGGATATTTTTATGAATAATTTAGAAAAAAGTGAAAAAAATAATATTTTAAAAAATGATTTAATTAAAATACGAAAATAATAATTAAATAATAATAAAAAACTATTTTTTGTTATTTTTTTTAATGAAAGATAGAAAAATTTAGAGTAAAAATAATAAAAACAACAAAAAGTGCTAAAGGTGAGATTCGAACTCTCAACCTCTCACACTCATAACTCCTTACACATGTCCTCCTGCCAATTGTGCCATTTTTACTTTTTAGAAAAAAAGTGCATGCCATATGATATTTACCTGCAAAAAGTCAAACGACTACACAAATGTGTTAGTAATTGATTAAATGCAATGAAATGCGACGACAAATCTTAGGGCAAAATTTGGGGTATTACAGTTATTATGATAATATTTCTCACCCAACCTCTCTTTGATGTTGGCAAAAAAAATCATGAAGTTTGACTTTGGTTTGACCACAGTTGACCTCAGTTTGACCTTTTAACCGCATTGACTGCTTTTGACTTATCTGATCATCTGACTGAGCAAACTTTTGAGAAAAGTCTTGAAACTTGACATGGGGGTTCTTATACACCTATAAGATGTTATGAAGCTCACTTGAAGTCTTGGAAGTCCATTTAGCCTGATTAAAGTCAAAACCCTAGTTTTGGATGCACTGCTTAGGAGGTGCATTATCTGAGGGAATTGTCAACTCTTCTGACCAATTGTGAACTTTGTGAACCTTGTGAATCTTCATAAGATATCTTGTGATATTCATGGGAGGTATTGTGAAGCTTGTGAACCTTGTGAACATCATGAAGTGGCTTTGTAGACCTCATGACCCTTAGGAAAGTTTTGTAAACATTGTGAATCTTGTGAACCTTCTTAGAACACAAAGTCTTGTATTGTGAGGGCAAATTTTGGGGTGCAACAGCTGCCCCTGTTCAATTTTCTGAAACCTGAGGGGTTAGATTGGTATATTTGCCAGTCGTAACCTGGAAGGTTGAAGGGGATTGAACACAAAAGCCCAAAAATTTGCACTCACCAGTGCACTAGAGTGGTACAGATGGCTAGTTGAATATGATTGAGTGGGCTTAAAGATGCCACTAGGGGGGGAGCAGTTCAAAATATGGGTGTATGATGAAAGCTGTCAGGAGTCTGGAATAATAATGATGTAGCAGCATGTCTTCATGAGGATAGAGCAATCAATAGTGATAACCCTAAAGCAGTCTTGAAGCAATGATATGATTTCAGGAGGATAGAACAATGAATGGCTCTAAAGCAGTCTTGAAATAATAATGTGATATGTCTTCAGGAGGATAGAGAAATCGATAGCTCTAAAGCAGTCTTGAAGTAATGATTTCAGGAGGATAGAGCAATGGATAGCTCTAAAGCAGTCTTGAAATAATAATGTAATTTCAGGAGGATAGAGCAATGGATAACTCTAAAGCAGTCTTGAAATAATTAGATGGCTTCAGGAGGATAGAGCGATGAATAGCTCTAAAGCAGTCTTGAAGTAGTAATATGACCTCATGAGGATAGAGCAATGAATAGCTCTAAAGCAGTCTTGAAGTAATAGGATGATTTCAGGAGGATAGAGCAATCAGTAGCTCTAAAGCAGTCTTGAAGTAATGATTTCAGGAGGATAGAGCAATGGATAGCTCTAAAGCAGTCTTGAAATAATAACGTGATATGTCTTCAGGAGGATAGAGCAATCAATAGCTCTAAAGCAGTCTTGAAGTAATAATTTCAGGAGGATAGAGCAATGAATAGCTCTAAAGCAGTCTTGAAATAATAATGTAATTTCAGGAGGATAGAGCAATGAATACTCTAAAGCAGTCTTGAAGTAGTAATATGACCTCATGAGGATAGAGCAATGAATAGCTCTAAAGCAGTCTTGAAGTAATAGGATGATTTCAGGAGGATAGAGCAATCAGCAACTCTAAAGCAGTCTTGAAATAATAATGTGATATGTCTTCAGGAGGATAGAGCAATCAATAGCTCTAAAGCAGTCTTGAAGTAATGATTTCAGGAGGATAGAGCAATGGATAGCTCTAAAGCAGTCTTGAAATAATAATGTAATTTCAGGAGGATAGAGCAATGAATACTCTAAAGCAGTCTTGAAATAATAATGGCTTCAGGAGGATAGAGCAATCAATAGCTCTAAAGCAGTCTTGAAGTAATAATGTAATTTCAGGAGGATAGAGCAATGGATAACTCTAAAGCAGTCTTGAAATAATTAGATGGCTTCAGGAGGATAGAGCAATCAATAGCTCTAAAGCAGTCTTGAAGTTGTAATATGACCTCATGAGGATAGAGCAATGAATAGCTCTAAAGCAGTCTTGAAGTAATAGGATGATTTCAGGAGGATAGAGCAATCAGTAGCTCTAAAGCAGTCTTGAAGTCATGAGAGGCTATCAGGAGGATAAAATAACCCTGAGGTTACAATAAAGCAGTCCCAAAGTAATAAGAAGCTCATCAGGAGGATAAAGTAACCCTGAGGTTACAATAAAGCAGTCCCAAAGATCATAAGCTTGTTTGTTGGATAATTAACCTGAAAACAAGGTAGCATTCTGTATAACAACATTAGTTTATGCTTTATGTATGCATGTATGACATGATGCACTTAGGTAATGTACTATAGACATATATGTTATGGTATGATGTAAATGATGTATGTATGATATGACACTGCTGGAAATGTCTGGATATCCTTGTATAACTGCTGGCCAAGGAAAATAAATCCCGATTCGTTGTTGAAGAATATATAACCCTCCGTCTGCTGGGAATAACAAGGTATAGATAACCTTCCGTTGTTGGGGATAACAAGGTATAGATAACCTCCCGTCGTTGGGGATAGTAGGGTATAGATAACCTTCGTTTTCGTTTGATAGTAGGATAAGTATAACATCCCGTCTTCATTCATCGTGCCCTTATTGGAAAGTAATTTCCCGTATATCCGTATGAGGATAAAAGAGATGGATATAAATTCCAGGGGAGATTAGACTTTGTGAAAATGGATTAGTCCTACTGATGGTTTGTAACTGTCTTGTAAAGATGAACCGGTGAAGCTTCGTTGAAATCCTTCCCTCGTTCGTCCTTAGTAAATACTATTACTGCATTTTCATGCATTTCTGGTAAACATCAATCATATTAAAAGCATACATGCATTTCTGGTAAACATCAATCATATTCAAAGGCATACATACATTCAAACACAACCAATGGACGTTTCGCTTATGTAAATAGGGTAAAAGTGAATCTGGATTCAAAAGATGGGGTTTATTTATATCAAAAGTGACCCATACACGGGTAAGTTTGTACAAGGAGACATAAACCCTAGTAAGAGAATTTTGTCATGAAGCTTTACAAAAAGAATCAGCTATGTGGGAAATAATCCTATTGAGTTTCAACTCTACTATTGCCCCTCAAGTATCTCATCTTCTTGCTGTTGAGACGGAAACGATTGGATTGAGCTTTATCTGTTTGAGCTTGAGTAAGTAGTACAACTGGTTGCAGTTTCATGAGTGATCCAAACGAGACATAGTCATACGCTTTAATCCCTAACTTTTGCCTGGATTGCCCTTTCAGGTTTTCAATCCACCGGGATACCCTTTTTTGCCCAAGCCGCCTTTTCAGGTTTTCGACTTGCCGGGTGTACATCTTTTTATATATATATCCCTAATTTTTGCCCAAACCCTTTTGGTTTGCCGGGGATGCCCTTATTTTTGCCTAGGCCTGTCAACCTAGCGGGTCTCTTTTTATGCGTAGTATTTTTTAACTATGTCTGCGTTTACAGGTTGTGGGAAGTCTTCACCATCCATTGTAGTCAATATCATGGCACCTCCTGAGAACACTGTCTTGACTACAAATGGTCCCTCATATGTTGGAGTCCACTTGCCCCTAGGATCACCCTGTGGTAATATGATACGCTTGATTACCAAGTCACCAGCCTGATATACCTTTGGCTTAACCTTCTTGTTAAAAGCTTTGATCATCCGTTTCTTGTACATCTGGCCATGACAAACTGCTGCTAACCTTTTCTCATCAATCAAATTTATCTGGTCAAGTCGAGTCTGAATCCACTCATCTTCATCCAAGCCTGCATCCTTCATAATTCTCAAGGAGGGGATCTGAACTTCAATAGGCAGAACTGCTTCCATACCATAGACCAAGGAGAATGGGGTTGCCCCGGTTGAAGTACGTATTGTAGTACGATAACCATGCAGAGCAAATGGTAACATCTCGTGCCAATCCTTGTAAGTAACAGTTATCTTCTGTACAATCTTCTTAATGTTCTTATTAGCAGCTTCAATTGCCCCATTCATCTTTGAAATCAACAAGGTAGTATGGGTCAACATATACTGTCTTAGTCGGCGAGCAGCCCGTGCCAAAGCGCAGCAAGTTTTCTCGAGCAGTGAGTATTTTGTTTCACAGTCGGTAAACTTTTTGCTAAGGTAGTATATTGCCTGCTCTTTTCGACCAGACTCGTCATGTTGCCCCAATACACACCCCATTGAGTTGTCTAATACTGTTAAATACATAATCAAGGGTCTTCCATCAACTGGTGGCATTAAAATTGGAGGTTCTAGCAAATATCTCTTGATTTCATCAAAGGCAGTCTGGCACTCATCATTCCATTCCATCACCTGATCTTTCTTCAACAACTTGAAGATTGGCTCACAGATGGTAGTTAATTGGGAAATAAATCTTGCAATGTAGTCCCAAGAAACCTCTAACCTCCTTCTCAGTACGGGGAGCTGGCATCTCTCGTATAGCTTTCACTTTTGCAGGATCCACTTCAATACCTTTTCCACTGACAATGAAACCCAGGAGCTTTCCAGATCTAACTCCAAAAGTACACTTGTTTGGATTTAATCTCAACCTGTATTTCTTCAACCTCTCAAACAACTTGTGCAGATGATCAAGATGTTGTTCTTCATTCTGAGACCTGGCTATCATATCATCCACATATACCTCTATCTCATGATGAATCATATCATGAAACAAAGCCACCATAGCACGCTGATATGTTGCCCCTGCATTCTTATGCTGAGCAGTGTTGTCTAAATCAGCCCCTATCTGGACCTCTTTTCTGTTTTCTTTAGTTCCCAGATTCACAACTTCGACTGGCTCTTCATGTGGCTGTATAGCTTTCTCTTCTTGCTGTAACAACCTAGCAAGCCCTACAGATATTTCACAATCGTCCTCGTTTCCGTCTTCAGTTTGATAGATCGGATTCTCGAAATTGTAATTGGCAATAGTAGAACTGTTATCAATTGGATCCAGAGTGGACGAGGATCGGCATTTTAGTGACGTGGGTGTGTGTAAGAACACATAGCTGATAAAGCAAAAATAAAAGAAAAAGAAAGACAAGGAACACAATATTTACGAAAACGAAACGTCCATTGATTTTATGGAATGAAGTATGCGAATGAAATGACAACCCGTAATAAGCACACCATTGTGCCCCGGGTAAGGCACATGGCTTGAAAGTTTTAATTGTTCCAAATTTAAAAAACATAACACAGTAATAGTATTTACTCCTGACTAAAGGAGATAGGGATAACATCTTCCGCTTTCCAATTATTGAGTCCAGCACCCACAGTAGGAAAAATCCATGCCTCCAAATTGTGGTCTTCATCTTGATCTCCCACAGCATTGATAACCCCTTGATTGGTGATGCGAACAGCACGAGCACGACGAACAGCCTTCTGGGACTCTTCTTCCACCATAGCTTTTGCATCATTGAGGGAGGCCATTGCCATTGTTGGAGGATTTCTGATGACCACAGGAACCTTCTTCACAGCAGGAGGAGTCACACAATCCTTAACAGCCCAGGGAACCACTTCAAATGACTGACATGGAGTTTCAATGTATTCACCTTCTACTTCCAGATACTTGAAAGTGTTTACATGGCTGACAAAGTATTCTTCCTCTCCAAAGACAGTAACAACTTTTCCATTCACCGATATCTCAACTTTTGATGTAATGTGGAGGTCACAGCACCTGCCCCATGGATCCAGGGACGACCAAGCAGACATGAGTACGAAGGACGAATATCCATCACATAGAATGTAGCGGTAAACACCTGAGAGCCAACCTTGATTGGAAGATCAATTTCCCCATGCACTACTCTTCTAGAACCATCAAAAGCCTTTACCACAATATTCCTGGGCTTCAATACCGTATCTTCAGGACTCAGCTTGTTCAGGACTTCCTTAGGCAACACATTCAGAGAGGATCCATTGTCTATCAGCACATGAGACAGGGTAGTGCCCCTGCATTCAATTGAAATATGCAAGGCCCTGTTATGATCCCTCTTGGCAGGGGTCAAGTCAGCATCAGAAAATCCTAGCCCGTTGTCATAAGTCAGGTGAGCAACACAATTCTCAAACTGGTCCACAGAAATTGCACTGGGTACATGAGCCATCTTTAGAAACTTGATCAATGACTTGGCATGAGCCTCAGAACATAATAACGGGGAGAGCATAGAAATCTTTGAGGGAGTATGCCCCAGCTGATCAACAATATCATAATCACTCTTGCGAATGATTTTCAATACTTCTTCCATCTGCTTAGAGAGGTCATCAGCAGCTGGCACATCAGTAGATACAGGCTCAATAACAGGACCCTTGCCCCGAGCATCAGTGGTGGAAGTAACAGCAGGAGTAACTGCACTCTTAGAAGCAACTGGAAGAGAGAAGACTCTTCCACTACGGGTGATCTTGCTAGATCCAGCAATATTATCAATGTCAACAGGCATATCAGGTAAAGGCTCCTGCCCCTTGGATAGGTTCAGGATCAGCTCTTGGAACTGTGCATTCTGTGCCTGGAGATCCTTAACTGATTGTTCAAGAGCCATTGCTGAAATAAACAGCGAGAAGATGAGAAACCTGTGCACAATTATAAACCTGTGATGCAATGATATGGGAATGCATATGCAATGTTTTCAAGGACCGCAGGATTTAAATTTGCTTAAACAAACAAGAAAGTAACTTTTTATTAGTAATAACTTGTTTTGCCTTTTAGGCTTACAAAAAATGAAAACGAAATAAGTACAAAAGATGGGGTTTTAAGTCTCCCATGGACGTTTCCTCTTGGTGTTGAGGTATGAGTTGAGGTTTCGTTCCTCATGAAGTAGCTTTGTTAGCTCTAGGATCCTTGCTTGGCTTGCTTCGTAATGAGCCTCGAAAGTATCCCTTTGCTCTTTCAGTTGGATCCATGATCTCTGCAAGTCTTCCATATCAGTAGGCATGTCTGGGTGAAGGATGGTATAAGCTGTGTCTCCTTCAGCAACAGGTTCCATGGTAACTGGTAAGATGGCAGGATATGGCATCATGAGTGTCTGAGCACGAAATCGTACCCATCTGAGATAAGCCTCCATAGGAATGGTGTACTTAGGCTCCAGTGTCTTGCTGTCAATCCTGTTTACCTTTCCCCAAGCTCGTATGAATCTCTGACGGTAACCCTGAAGATCGTTGTCGTAGTCAAACACAATGCCCTGAATCAACATGTCATGTGGACCATCGCTCCGGGCGTAACCAAAATGTCGTAAAGCTAGAGATGGGTTGTAGGTGATGCCTCCTCTTATGCCTAGAAGTGGCACATTAGGAAACTCCCCACAACGGTCAATGATGGTGACATTCTCCATAGATCTGGAGCACCAATGGATGTCTGAGTGAGAAAGTGACATGATCCTCTTGGACCATCTGAACCCTTGCTCATTCTTCATTACTGAGCGAGGAAGGTGAGAAATAAACCACCTAGAAAGTAAAGGTATGCAGCACATCAAAGTTCCTCTTGCCCTTGTAGTACGGGTGTGAAGAGAATGTAGGATGTCTCCAAGTAAGGTAGGCACTGGATTGTGACTCAGGAATATGTTGATGGCATGAACGTCTATGAACTGATCAGGATTGGGGGACAACACTAAGCCATAAATCAATAAGGCTAAGATCTCCTCAAAAGCATCGTAGCTCATGGCCTTCAAGAACATTTGAGCTTTATCCATTAATACCTTGGCAAGAATACCCTTGACTCCGCTTCTCGTCTCTAGAACAATGTCAGACTTCTTCAGATGTAGAGCTGCAGCAATAACTTCTGGTCTAAGCTCCTTCTCTAAGCCTGTGAATGGCTTCTGATCAAGAACAGGTATACCCAGGAGTTTAGAGAACTCCTCCATGGTTGGAACCAGCTGATAATCAGGAAATGTAAAGCAATGGTGCTTAGGGTCAAAGAACTGAAACAGCACATTCATCATGTCTTCATTGAACCCTGAAGTAACTAGATCCAATAAGTGACCATGTCTCTTGTTGAACTGGGAATGATCAGGCACTAGGGAAACTAACTCCTTGAGCTTAGCAGGTATCCCTACAAAGTTGATCCTGATGGTGTTTCTACGAGCAGAAGTCATGACCTGCAACAAAGAACAAAGATAAATCCTTTGGTCCTTGAAATGGTTAGGGAAAATGATATGCTTATGATGCATGATGATGTCATGATGTCATGCTCAATCACAAACATGTGGCACACACAAACAAGTCACACCATAGCCCTAGGTTTAAAGGCTTGCATGAGGTTCAAAGGCAAGTACCCTCCCCTGAAGTTAGATGGTTCATCCTGTCCTACAAAAGTAACCAGGTTCTAAGGGATCTCAATATCATTGATCCTTCACAAGGGTGGTTGTTCAGAAGGCAACTTACTTGCCAACCAAAACCCTCCAAGTTTAAGATCTCAATGAGCGTAGTATCGAGTGTCAACCAACTTCGGTCTGCACCAAAGCCGGTTACCTCACTACTTTCTAAAGGCCAAGATGAGTTAACTAGGGTTCTAAAAGTCAGTTAGTGCATTGACAACATATGGCAGCCTCAATATTATCCTCAACTTGACTTAAGGAATATAAGCACCAACCAAGAAGTCGCACTAACTATGGCCACCAGATCAACCGTATCGATATACGTCGTACAGTTTCCTTGGTCTATTGCCATTTACCTAAGGTACACTAGATCCGGGTTAGGACCTTTCACACATAAGAGCACCCCAACAATATAATAATAAAGCAAACAAGGCAAACAATTTAAAGTGATCTTAATTCCTAAGGGTACCCCTCTTAAATAGATCCCCAGCAGAGTCGCCAGTTCTGTAACACGGTGGGAGAACTGACTTTAAACAATGTTGCGGATAGCAAGAGTCGCCACCGACTTTTATTTTATCCATAAGGAAAGGTTATAAAAGAACAGGAAAGACCTTAGAGAATATTTTGGGTCCGGGGGGTAGGTTATGAAAAGGGAAGGTGTTAGCACCCTTTTCATCCATGGTTATCCATGGGCTCTTAGGTACTTAAGCTCACTTTTGAATTGTTTTGAAATTGTAGTGTGTGAATAGAAAATTTTCAGAATAGTTTAATAATAATCCGTGTATGGATGTGAAAAAAACTTGTTTGAAAATTTTGTTGGAAATTTGTTTAAGTGTGAAAAAGTTTTGAAGTGAGCAAGTATCTAGGAGTAGCCTACCCTAATGTTTTAAGGTCTTTCTTATTCTTTATCCTTTCCTTAGTAAGACTATCCCTACTATAATGGAGTAGGTAGTCCTTACTTTGGATGTTAAGGGGTATGTGAGGGACAATTTGACTTTGAAGGCCATTGTGGGATGTAATAAGCACATATAAGGGACCATCATCATTTTTCGAAAGGGACTTGATTCGTAAAGGCAACCATAAGGGACTTTGATGATTTTTTTATTTCAGGGACTTGCTTTATACACCCCACTTAACCAATATTCATAGGCAACTTGAGGGATATCCTTAAGAAGTGAGACGGCGATTAAAATCGACTTACGTGTGTGAAATGTTTAATTTAATTATCTTATATTAAAATGATCTAATTTATTTTTTTAAATATCATACATATTAGCACTCCCTAATTACTAACCATAATGATAATAATAATTAAGTAATTACAATTTACATCCAAGAGGCAATTACAAAATTATAATAAATAAAAAAAATAACAAATAAGCAAATAAAATATTAGGGTTAGTAAATAATAAGAAAAATTAAATAAGGTTAGTATAAATATAAAGTTAGTGAAAATAATTAGTTGAAACAATAATAATGAGAAAAATAGACAAAGTTAGAAAAAATAATAAGATAGAAATTTCAAAATAATAATAAGCAACAAAATATGATTAGCAATAATAATTAATTAATAACGTGATTAAACATAAGATTTGATTTTTATTTAGAAACATAAATGATTAAATAATTACTATAATATAAAGTTCTAAATATCATAAGATTTGATTTTTATTTAGAAACATAAATGATTAAATAATTACTATAATATAAAGTTCTAAATATCATAAGATTTGATTTTTATTTAGAAACATAAATGATTAAATAATTACTATAATATAAAGTTCTAAATATAACATAATTATAAATTTCTTAATCATTTACAAAAATTTAATTATCTCTAATTATATATTAACAATTATTAAGAAAAATATTTACACATTATGATGAAAACAAATTTTAACTAATCAATAATCACATTCACCAAAATTTTACATTAAGTGTTTATAAGGTTTAATTTTATTTACAAAAATTTACAAGAATTATAATAAATATATACATAGAATCATATAGAAAATAAAAATTAGGTTTTCATATTAATTTGGAAAAAAGATGTTAATGTCATTTATTTTAAAAAAACAGATTTTTATATTACAACAAATTTTAATAAATTAATGATAACAATAATAATAATAATGATAATAATGATAATAATAATAATAATAATAATAATAATAATAATAATAATAATAATAATAATAATAATAATAAAGCAATAATGAATTTTAAATGTGCCAAATAACCCAACAATGTTGCTAACGCAGAAATGCGCTCATCGCAACCAGATCTAAATCGGACGAAACAAAATTTATCGCAAAGAAAAAGAAATTAAGCAAAAAATAGTATTATTGCTCACACAAAAATGCGATCATCGCAACCAGATCGAACTAACACAAATGTCACGCGTCATGCACACAAATGTGCAAACATCGTATCGACATAATTCGATCAAAAATCTTATATATATAAACTCTAACAATTTAAAAATTATATATATATATATATATAAACGCAACAGTAATAGATAAAGAAAAAGAAATAACGGTAATAGATGAAGAAAAAGAAATAACGGTAAAAGATGAAGAAAAAGAAACAACAGTAATAGATGAAGGAAAAGAAATAACGGTAAACGATGAAGAAAAAGAAACAATAGTAATGGATGAAGAAGAAAACTAAATAACGGCCAACGGCACTCACTCCTCTTAGGTTTTTTTCATTCTCTCCTCTTTTCCAACAAGGCAACACATATATATATAGGGAACAAATTAGGGTTAACACCAAATTGTCAATAATGTCCCTAAAGCCCATTTTAAAGCCCAAACTAAATAATTAGTTAAGAAAAAATAAAATTTAAATAATTTAAAATAATTAAAATAAACTTAAAATAAAAACTAATAATCCTATTGATTCCTAAAATAAAAAATATTATAAAAAGAACAAAATTTTTTTCAATATTTTTTTATTTTATGATTTTTTGGATATTTTTATGAATAATTTAGAAAAAAGTGAAAAAAATAATATTTTAAAAAATGATTTAATTAAAATACGAAAATAATAATTAAATAATAATAAAAAACTATTTTTTGTTATTTTTTTTAATGAAAGATAGAAAAATTTAGAGTAAAAATAATAAAAACAACAAAAAGTGCTAAAGGTGAGATTCGAACTCTCAACCTCTCACACTCATAACTCCTTACACATGTCCTCCTGCCAATTGTGCCATTTTTACTTTTTAGAAAAAAAGTGCATGCCATATGATATTTACCTGCAAAAAGTCAAACGACTACACAAATGTGTTAGTAATTGATTAAATGCAATGAAATGCGACGACAAATCTTAGGGCAAAATTTGGGGTATTACAGTTATTATGATAATATTTCTCACCCAACCTCTCTTTGATGTTGGCAAAAAAAATCATGAAGTTTGACTTTGGTTTGACCACAGTTGACCTCAGTTTGACCTTTTAACCGCATTGACTGCTTTTGACTTATCTGATCATCTGACTGAGCAAACTTTTGAGAAAAGTCTTGAAACTTGACATGGGGGTTCTTATACACCTATAAGATGTTATGAAGCTCACTTGAAGTCTTGGAAGTCCATTTAGCCTGATTAAAGTCAAAACCCTAGTTTTGGATGCACTGCTTAGGAGGTGCATTATCTGAGGGAATTGTCAACTCTTCTGACCAATTGTGAACTTTGTGAACCTTGTGAATCTTCATAAGATATCTTGTGATATTCATGGGAGGTATTGTGAAGCTTGTGAACCTTGTGAACATCATGAAGTGGCTTTGTAGACCTCATGACCCTTAGGAAAGTTTTGTAAACATTGTGAATCTTGTGAACCTTCTTAGAACACAAAGTCTTGTATTGTGAGGGCAAATTTTGGGGTGCAACAGCTGCCCCTGTTCAATTTTCTGAAACCTGAGGGGTTAGATTGGTATATTTGCCAGTCGTAACCTGGAAGGTTGAAGGGGATTGAACACAAAAGCCCAAAAATTTGCACTCACCAGTGCACTAGAGTGGTACAGATGGCTAGTTGAATATGATTGAGTGGGCTTAAAGATGCCACTAGGGGGGGAGCAGTTCAAAATATGGGTGTATGATGAAAGCTGTCAGGAGTCTGGAATAATAATGATGTAGCAGCATGTCTTCATGAGGATAGAGCAATCAATAGTGATAACCCTAAAGCAGTCTTGAAGCAATGATATGATTTCAGGAGGATAGAACAATGAATGGCTCTAAAGCATTCTTGAAATAATAATGTGATATGTCTTCAGGAGGATAGAGCAATCGATAGCTCTAAAGCAGTCTTGAAGTAATGATTTCAGGAGGATAGAGCAATGGATAGCTCTAAAGCAGTCTTGAAATAATAATGTAATTTCAGGAGGATAGAGCAATGGATAACTCTAAAGCAGTCTTGAAATAATTAGATGGCTTCAGGAGGATAGAGCGATGAATAGCTCTAAAGCAGTCTTGAAGTAGTAATATGACCTCATGAGGATAGAGCAATGAATAGCTCTAAAGCAGTCTTGAAGTAATAGGATGATTTCAGGAGGATAGAGCAATCAGTAGCTCTAAAGCAGTCTTGAAGTAATGATTTCAGGAGGATAGAGCAATGGATAGCTCTAAAGCAGTCTTGAAATAATAACGTGATATGTCTTCAGGAGGATAGAGCAATCAATAGCTCTAAAGCAGTCTTGAAGTAATAATTTCAGGAGGATAGAGCAATGAATAGCTCTAAAGCAGTCTTGAAATAATAATGTAATTTCAGGAGGATAGAGCAATGAATACTCTAAAGCAGTCTTGAAGTAGTAATATGACCTCATGAGGATAGAGCAATGAATAGCTCTAAAGCAGTCTTGAAGTAATAGGATGATTTCAGGAGGATAGAGCAATCAGCAACTCTAAAGCAGTCTTGAAATAATAATGTGATATGTCTTCAGGAGGATAGAGCAATCAATAGCTCTAAAGCAGTCTTGAAGTAATGATTTCAGGAGGATAGAGCAATGGATAGCTCTAAAGCAGTCTTGAAATAATAATGTAATTTCAGGAGGATAGAGCAATGAATACTCTAAAGCAGTCTTGAAATAATAATGGCTTCAGGAGGATAGAGCAATCAATAGCTCTAAAGCAGTCTTGAAGTAATAATGTAATTTCAGGAGGATAGAGCAATGGATAACTCTAAAGCAGTCTTGAAATAATTAGATGGCTTCAGGAGGATAGAGCAATCAATAGCTCTAAAGCAGTCTTGAAGTTGTAATATGACCTCATGAGGATAGAGCAATGAATAGCTCTAAAGCAGTCTTGAAGTAATAGGATGATTTCAGGAGGATAGAGCAATCAGTAGCTCTAAAGCAGTCTTGAAGTCATGAGAGGCTATCAGGAGGATAAAATAACCCTGAGGTTACAATAAAGCAGTCCCAAAGTAATAAGAAGCTCATCAGGAGGATAAAGTAACCCTGAGGTTACAATAAAGCAGTCCCAAAGATCATAAGCTTGTTTGTTGGATAATTAACCTGAAAACAAGGTAGCATTCTGTATAACAACATTAGTTTATGCTTTATGTATGCATGTATGACATGATGCACTTAGGTAATGTACTATAGACATATATGTTATGGTATGATGTAAATGATGTATGTATGATATGACACTGCTGGAAATGTCTGGATATCCTTGTATAACTGCTGGCCAAGGAAAATAAATCCCGATTCGTTGTTGAAGAATATATAACCCTCCGTCTGCTGGGAATAACAAGGTATAGATAACCTTCCGTTGTTGGGGATAACAAGGTATAGATAACCTCCCGTCGTTGGGGATAGTAGGGTATAGATAACCTTCGTTTTCGTTTGATAGTAGGATAAGTATAACATCCCGTCTTCATTCATCGTGCCCTTATTGGAAAGTAATTTCCCGTATATCCGTATGAGGATAAAAGAGATGGATATAAATTCCAGGGGAGATTAGACTTTGTGAAAATGGATTAGTCCTACTGATGGTTTGTAACTGTCTTGTAAAGATGAACCGGTGAAGCTTCGTTGAAATCCTTCCCTCGTTCGTCCTTAGTAAATACTATTACTGCATTTTCATGCATTTCTGGTAAACATAAATCATATTAAAAGCATACATGCATTTCTGGTAAACATCAATCATATTCAAAGGCATACATACATTCAAACACAACCAATGGACGTTTCGCTTATGTAAATAGGGTAAAAGTGAATCTGGATTCAAAAGATGGGGTTTATTTATATCAAAAGTGACCCATACACGGGTAAGTTTGTACAAGGAGACATAAACCCTAGTAAGAGAATTTTGTCATGAAGCTTTACAAAAAGAATCAGCTATGTGGGAAATAATCCTATTGAGTTTCAATTCTACTATTGCCCCTCAACTGTTCGACCTAATATGGCTATGTGTCGACCAATATTGAAGTTCAAACATCTATAGGTCGACCTAAACACATATGTGTTAACCTTCGATGTATTGTTTTGACAAATACATGTTTTTCAATGTATTTTTTTCACAAAAACCTTATTTTCAATACATAAATGATGCACGAACCTTTTCCAAACCATTTTAATGCTTCTTAATGCTAAAATGCACATCTAGATTCAGAGGATACCATGAAATATACATTAACACTAAACTATCCTAGTTTTCACATCATTCAAAACATATAACGGAAAGTTGCACTCACATACTCCCCTTATTTATGATGGAAAAACTTGAGACGATGTGTTTCACAACATTTTGTGTCTTCATGAAGACTCCCTTTGAATAGATGCATCCAACTTCATTTGTATATTTCTCCCACTTTGGCAACATCAAAAAGAGACAAAGAAACAATGAGAAGTATGTTATATCACATACAAACCAATATACCATACAGAGGCAATTTACAAAGATAAGAACATCGACTTGATAGCACTTACATAGAATGATATACATATTGAACAAGAATGCTTAAACATAAATACAAGCATATTAAGCAACAATAGAGCATAATTGCCACACTTTATGCCAAATAATACAACACAAACATGAAACATTAAGGATATAATGTAGTTAAAACTCTTGAGTTTACTAAAGAAGTGACACGATTACGTGACATATGCCTCCGGTGCTCCTAAAATGGTGTACAGGCATGTGCTTTAGCAAGGCGATATAGAATCTTATCACCACTCAAACCAAAAACAGATATGTTATCATAATAGTGATTCACTAAAGGGAAATCCCGATCCAAAATGCAGCAAAAATTAAAATTTTCCCTTTAGTGATCCTTACGAATGGGTGTGATCAGTGATAGAAATTGTTACCTCTTGTGATGATAAAAACTTTAATGCTGAATCACAGTTGTGATCACGAGTGTTGAGTGATGAATAACGCCTCTATTCAGTCCACACGAATATATTCCTTCAATCTCAGTGCTAGCTGCTACAATTAAAGGCTTTGAGAAAGAAAGAGAGAGAGACAGAGAGAGAGAGAGAGAGAGAGAGAGAGAGAGAGAGAGAGAGAGAGAGAGAGAGAGAGAGAGAGAGAGAGAGAGAAGGAAAATATGGTTAGGGTTTAACAGTATGAATTTTCATCAAGAGTGAATGCTTCTCCATAACAGTTTAGTTTATAGAACTACTTGGTGGGCTACAAGCTAAAAAGCCCACATAAGTACACGTGCACCATATCTTATGGTGTATTGTATATCACCTAAGCACATGACACCTTATCAAATTCCATATTCTACTTAAGTGCACCATAGCTTATGATGTTTTATATTTACTTAAGTGCATTGTACCTTATGGTGCTCCTTATTTACTCTACCTCTTATCAATCTGTCCCTACGTGTGTGACCCAATAGGTTTTTCGCGACATTGGAAATTATATTAAATCATGCATTTAACATAATAAACAGTGAGTGGTATCCAGCAACACATCACTGCTACCCAATTCACCAAAATATCATGTGATCTGACAAAACCTTTTATGATAATACTTGTATGTATAATTACACATTTACCCTTATATCTATATTGAACACAAGACATATATTGTGTCATCCTTATCCAGTTCAATATTGAGCCCTTATACATTTATCGTGTTATACAGGATGGGAAAATTCCATCTAGGTCACTCATGTCTCTCAGCATGTTTTGCAGAGTACCCATCAACTGGCTTTATGGTCATCAAGTTACGGACAAAGTTAGATCAACAATAAAGTACTTGACTCTACATCTAAAGTCAACAGTGGTTTCTAGTTAAAGGGTGGTTTACACCACTATCACCATGAGAGTAACTTATGAAACTTTGTATAACATTCTATGTAGTACTCTCATAGCGGGTCAATCCAATATAAATACTACTTCTAATATTCATACCTATGTTAAGACTTGATAACTCCTTATACTTGATCCATTTGATATGATCATCAATCTATCTACATAATAGTCTTAATGCTTTAAGGTTATCCCACTTCATAGAAAATTTCGACTACAGATACTTTAACAATAGTGTCCTTATGTTTAATGGGATCTCATGATTAAGTCACATTTAATATTTTATTAAACATGCTAGTTATTCTAAAGGCTTTATTATTCTAGAAAAGCAAACATAATAAAGTAATGCCTTTTATTAATAATAAATAATTTGATACAAGTACCAAAAGTATTGGCCTCTAGGGCTTACACCAACAATCTACCACTATAGCCAATCAGGCATACCCCTAATACCAAAAGATCTAGTATCGCCATCATGCTTCTGCTACGCAAGAGGCTTTGCTAGTGGGTCAATAACATTCTCAAGTGTAGTTACTTTGCATATCTTGACATCTCCTCTCCCTTGCCCATGTGGTTTGTTTGCCTGATGGCATTTTGCTTCATTTTATCTGTATGATTGCAGTTTACTGTACATTGCTTGATAGCATGATGTTTTATATTTCAGTATGATTACTGTTATCCATTCTGGCTTGAGGTTGAGATGAGCTTGTGGAGGCTGAAGCCCCACACACATTTCCTCCCTCACTTGCATTGCATGCATTTTACTGTTAAGCTGATGCTTTATCTGTTTTGGTGTATCATTGACATGATCCCTTATGACTCTCATTTCCTTTGATAAGGAACTGATGATAGAACTTTAGGTTGAAACCTATGCATGACAACTTCTAGGAGTTCCCTGTTCAAACCTCAACCATAGGATGAATCCATGGCATGACAACAGTAGGACTTGATAGTCTCCCTCCTAGTTGGGCCTGTTCTCTTCTCATCTCAAAACAGTTTAAGATACAGTAATCATGAATGATTTCCTTCGTATGTTATGAGCCTTAAGCTATCTGAGAAAGGATTGTGGGAGAGTTTCTTTTCCATAGTCTGGATGTTCAGTATGGTACCCTTTGGGTGACATGCGACGCATTCACTCTCAGGTCATAGTCTCTAGTGCGATTGAGATTGCAAACACAATAAAAAACACTTCTTTCGTAAAAGACAGGAAATAAACCGTAGTTTCCCGAACTACGTGAGCTCTGATCTCTCATACCTGTTGAGAGTACGTAGGCACAATACTGATGTATTGGCGAGCTACCTTTCCCCATAACCCGTCGTAGGCCAAACTACGTTGACTCTGATTTCTCATTCTCTGATGAGAATACGTAGGCATAAAGTGCGACGCTTTGCTGAGTCATTTTTCTTTTCTTTTCAAGCCAGCCTTGATAGGTAGATAGAATAAAACCAACCCGTCCAAGTAAACACAACAAGCGTGGATCCCGTCGAGTACGACGGACATGAGGGGTGCTAATACCTTCCCCTTGCGTAACCGACTCCCGAATCCAGACAATGGTTGCGACGACCTTGTCTTACCCTTTTTCGTTAGGTTTTTCCGATCGTTTCCTTTCCCGCTCTGAGGGATAAATAACGAAAGGTGGCGACTCTTCTGTTGTGCCGACACCTTATTTTCGCGCAAGCGACACACCCTCTTGACTACAAATGGCCCTTCATAAGTGGGAGTCCATTTTCCCCTAGGATCACCCTGTGGTAATATGATACGCTTGATTACCAAATCTCCATCCTGGTAGACCTGATGTTTGAATTTCTTATTAAAGGCTTTGATCATACGCTTCTGATATATTTGACCATGACAAACTGCTGCAAGCCTCTTCTCATCAATCAAATTTATCTGGTCAAGTCGAGTCTGAATCCATTCATCTTCCTCTAAGTCTGCATCTCTCATAATTCTCAAAGAAGGAATCTGAACCTCAACAGGTAAAACTGCTTCCATACCATAAACAAGAGAGAATGGGGTTGCCCCAGTTGAAGTGCGTACTGTGGTACGGTAACCATGAATAGAAAATGGTAACATCTCGTGCCAATCATTGTATGTCACTGTCATCTTTTGCAAAATATTCTTAGTATTCTTGTTGGCGGCTTCCACTGCGCCATTCATCTTTGGTCGATATGGAGAAGAATTATGAGGTTTGATCTTGAACCGCGCGCAAAGTTCAGTAATCATAGTATTATTCAGATTAGTACCATTGTCCGTGATAATTCTTTCGGGGATGCCATATCTACATACAAGATTATGCTTGATAAACCGAGCCACAACATTCTTGGTAACGGAAGCGAACGAAGTTGCCTCTACCCATTTTGTAAAGTAATCAATAGCAATAAGAATGAAACGATGTCCATTAGAAGCTATAGGTTTGATCTCACCAATCATATCAATGCCCCATATTGTAAAAGGCCAAGGAGCAGTCAAAACATTCAATGGAACTGGAGGTACATGTACTTTATCAGCATATATTTTGCATTTATGACAAGTCTTTGAATGTAGATGACAATCAACTTCCATGGTAGACCAGTAGTAACCTGCTCTCAGAATCTTCTTTGCCATCATATGCCCACTAGAATGAGTACCAAATATCCCATCATGCATGTCTTCCATAATCTCCCTTGCTTCCTTCTTGTCCATACAACAGAGCAAAGTCGAATCATGATTGCGCTTGTACAAATTCCCATTACTCAGGAAGAACTTGGCAGAGAACCTCCTTAGAAATTTCTTGTCATTGATAGATGCCCTTTCAAGATACTCCTGAGCTTCAAGGTATCTTTTTACTTTGTGGAACCAAGGCTTTTCTTCTACTCCCTCAGTATCAACCTTATAACAGTATGTAGGTTCAGAAAATTGATCAATAGTAACTCTAGGAGCTTCATCACCCCCCCTAATCTCAAACATATATGCCATGGTAGCTAATGCATCTGCCAATTGATTCTCGTCTCGTGGAATATGTTCAAAAGTAATCTCTTTAAAATATGGAATCAAAGACAACACATGTTCTCTGTAAGGAATGAGATTTTGATGTTTTGTGTCCCATTCTCCTTTAACCTGACTAATTACCAGGGCTGAATCCCCATATACACTTAAGAACTGGATCTTCATCTCAATGGCAGCCTTGATACCCATGAAGCATGCTTTATACTCAGCCATATTATTTGTACAACGAAAACAAAGTCTAGCAGTAAACGGTGTATAACAACCTTCAAGAGATATAATCATAACACCAACGCCATTACGAAGTGCATTAGAAGCTCCGTCAAAAACCATAGTCCATCGGGATTCCCGTTCGAGTCCATCATATTGTCTAGGTTCTTTAGCAACAAGCATAATATCTTCGTTTGGAAACTCAAAATTCATAGTCTGATAGTCATCCACTTGTTGATGAGCCAAATGATCAGCTACCACACTTCCTTTAATTTCTTTCTGAGTGGTATACTGGATGTCGTATTCTATCAAAATCATTTGCCATCTTGCTATTCGTCCGGAGAGGGCAGGTTTCTCAAATATGTACTTGATAGGATCCATCTTTAAAATCAATAAAGTGGTATGAGTCAACATATACTGTCTTAGTCGGCGAGCAACCCATGCCAAAGCACAACAAGTTTTCTTGAGCGATGAGTATCTTGTTTCACATTCGGTAAAATTTTTGCTAAGGTAGTATATTGCTTTTTCTTTTCGACCAGACTCGTCATGCTGGCCTAAAGCACACCCCATTGAATTGTCTAGCACTATTAAGTACATAACCAAGGGTCTTCCTTCAACTGGTGGCATCAGAATCAGAGGTTCTTGTGGATACTTCTTAATCTCATCAAAAGCTATCTGGAATTTGTCGTTCCATTCCATTACTTGAATTTCTTCAGCAACTTGAAGATTGGTTCACAAGTAGTAGTTAATTGGAAAATAAATCTTGCAATGTAGTTCAGGCGTCCCAAGAAACCTCTGACTTCCTTCTCGGTACGGGGAGCGGGCATATCTTGTATAGCTTTTACCTTCACGTGGTCAACTTCAATACCTTTACCACTGACAATGAAACCCAAGAGTTTACCAGATCTAACTCCAAAGGTACATTTGTTTGGATTCAATCTCAACTTGTATTTATTCAACCTCTCAAGTAACTTGTGCAGGTGGTCAAGATGTTCTTCTTCAGTCTGGGACCTGGCTATCATGTCATCAACATATACCTCTATTTCATGATGAATCATATCATGGAACAAGGCTACCATAGCACGCTGATAAGTTGCCCCAGCATTCTTCAAACCAAATGGCATTACCTTGTAACAAAAGGTGTCCCATTGTGTGACGAATGTAGTCTTCTTCATATCTTCGGGTGCCATCTTAATCTGATTGTAACCAGAGAAACCATCCATAAAAGAGAATACCTTATGTTGAGCAGTGTTGTCTACCAGAACATCAATGTGGGGAAGCGGAAAATCATCTTTAGGGATGGCTTTGTTCAGATCCCTGTAATCCACGCACATATGAACTTTTCCATCCTTCTTCGGTACTGGTACCACATTAGCAACCCATTAGGGATAAGAAGTGATAGCTAGGAATCTTGCCTCGAATTGTTTCATTACTTCAGCTTTAATCTTTTCTGACATATCTGGGCGCATACGACGAACTTTCTACTTTATTTGGCGACAATCTTCCTTCATCAGTAGACGGTGAACCACAATATTTGTATCCATCCCTGGCATATCTTCATAAGACCAAGCAAAGATCTCAACATAATCACGTAGCATTTGAACTAACCTGTTCTTAGCACTGTCTTCTAATTCAGCTCCTATCTTGACCTCTTTTTTGTCTTCCTCAGTTCCTAGATTCACAACTTCGATTGGTTCTTCATGCGGCTGTATGACTTTCTCTTCTTACCGTAGCAGCCTAGCAAGTTCAGCAGGCACTTCACAATCTTCCTCATTTCCATCCTCGGCATGGTAGATCGGATTTTCGAAGTCATAATTGGCAATAGGAGAACTGTTATCAATAGGATCCGGAGTGGATGAGGATCAGCATTTTAGTTACGTGGGTGTGTGTAAGAACACATAGTTTTTTTTGAAAAAAGAAAATAAAAAGAAAGACAGGGAGCACAATATTTATGAAAGCAAAACGTCCAATGATTTTATTAATGAAGATATGCAAATGAAATGACAACCCTTAACAAGCATACCACTGTGCCACGGGCAAGGCACAAGACTTAAAAGTTTTTAAATTGTTCAAAGTTACAAGGCCAAAATAAGGAAAGACAAAAAACAGCAATTACTCTTGACTAAAGGAGATAGGAATGAAATCTTTAGCCTTCCAATTATTGAGTCAATTTCCAACGGTGGGAAATATCCAATCGTCCAGGTTGCAGTCTTCATTAGAGTCTTCCACAACATTGACATTATCTCTCTGGATTCCTTGATTGGTAATACGAACAACACGAGCATGACGAACAGCCTTTTGAGCCTCTGCAGTAAAACCCAAACCAAACTTGTCAGACTTGTAAGGGATGTCTGGAAGCTGACCCCAGATAGTAATACCACCTTCTTCAATTACAAGTCCAGCATCCTTCAGAGAGGCCATGGTAGGAGGTGTTCGAATAACAACAGGAACTTTCTTAACAGCAGAAACATTCTGAAGAACCACTTCAAAGGTCTGGCAAGGAGTTTTAACAAATTCACCCTCCATTTCTACATACTTGAAATTATTCACGTGACTGACCATATACTCCTCTTCGCCATAGACAATGACAATCTTACCCTTCAATGGATATTTCAACTTCTGGTGTAAAGTAGAGGTCACAGCACCTGCCCCATGTATCCAGGGGCGCCCAAGCAAGCAAGAATAAGCAGGGCGGATATTCATCACATAGAAAGTGGAATAAAAATCTTGAGATTCTACTCTGATAGGGAGGTCGACTTCTCCATGTACCATTCTTCTTGAACCTTAGCCAAGTTCAGGATTACCTCTTGAAACTGAGCATGTTGAGCTTGAAGTTCTTGGATAGTTTGATCGGTTGCCATTTCTGCTGAAATAAACAACGATAAGATGAGAAACCTGTAACGGAAACCTGTTATGCAATGATATGGTATGAAGATGCATATGCAATGTTTTCAAAGACCGCAGGATTTAAATTTGTTGAAAACAGGAAGAAATAAATTTTTTATTAGTAAATATAAAATAGTATTGCCCCTTGGGATTACAAATGAAGGAACATAGAAATTATAAAGAAAATAAAGCATTTGAGATTCAAGTCTCCCATAGACGCTTTCTCTTTGGGTTGAGATAGGTATTGAGATTCTGCTCCTCATGAAGTTGCTTTGTTAGCTCCAACACCTTGTCTTTGTAAGCATGAAACTTAGTCTCAAAGGTATCTCTTTCCTCCTTCAGTTGAATCCAAGACTTCTGCAACTCTTCCAGATTTGTAGGCATGTCCGCATGAAGAATAGTATAAGAAACATCTCCTTCAGCAACAGGCTCCACAGTTATTGGTAGGACAGCAGGGTATGGCATCATAAGAGTCTGAGCACGAGACCGCACCCATCTGAAATAAGGTTCCATAGGAATGGAGTGCTTTGGTTCCAAAGTATTGTTGTTGATCTTATTCACCATGCTCCAAGCTCGTATAAACCTTTGGTGGTAATCTTGAAGATCATTTTCGTAATCAAACATAATACCCTGAATAAGCATGTCATGAGGACCATTACTCCGAGCGTAACCAAACTGACGTAGTGCTAGAGAAGGATTGTAGGTAATGCCTCCTCTTATACCAAGGAGTGGCACATTAGGGAATTCTCCGCAACAGTCAATGATAGTGACATTCTCCATAGATCTGGAACACCAATGAATGTCTGAATGAGAAAGTGACATTATTCTTTTAGACCACCTCCAACCTTGCACATTCTTCATCACAGATCAAGGAAGGTGTGAAATAAACCACCTTGATAGTAGAGGTATGCAACACGTCAGAGTTCCTCTCGCCTTCGTAGTACGAGTATGAAGAGAGTGTAAGATATCTCCAAGCAAAGTAGGCACCGGATTGTGAGTCAGAAATATGTTGATGGCGTATACATATATGAACTGGTCTGGATTAGGGAACAACACTAAACCATAAATCCATAAGGCTAAGATCTCCTCAAAGGCATCATAACTCATAGCATCCAGGAATATATGGGCTTTCTCCATCAATACCTTAGCAAGAATACCCTTAGTTCCACTTCTCGTTTCCAATACAATGTCTAACTTCCTTAGATGTAGGGCTGCAACAATGACTTCAGGTTTAGGCTCTTTCTCTAAGCCTGTGAAAGGTTTATGATCAAGGATAGGCACACCAAGTAATTTGGAGAATTCTTCCATTGTGGGAACCAGCTGATAATCGGGAAATGTGAAGCAATGATGTTTAGGATCAAAGAACTGGAACAGAACACTCATCATATCTTCATCAAACCCTGAAGTAACCAAGTCAAGTAGGTGACCATGCTTCTTGATGAATTGAGAGCTTTTAGAAACTTTAGAGACCAATTCCTTAAGCTTGGGAGGTATCCTTACAAAGTTGACTCGAATAGTGTTCCTACGAGCAGAAGCCATAACCTGCAACAAAGAACAAAGATAAATCCTTTGGTCCTTGAAATGGTTAGTGAGAATGCTATGCTTATGATGTCATGATGTTATGATGTTATGATGTTATGTCCAAACACGAACATGTGGCACACACAAGCAATTCACACAACAACCCTAGATTTAGAGGCTTGCATGAGGTTTAAAGGTAGGTACCCTCCCACTGAAGTTTAGTTGGTGAATCCTGTCCTAGAAATAGTAACCGGGTTCTATGGGATCTCAATATCATTGATTCTTCTCAAAGGTTGTTATTCATTAGGCAAGTGACTTGCCAACCAAAACTCCCTTAGATTAGAATCTCAATGAGTGTAGTATCGAGTATCAACCAACATCAGTCTTCACCAAAGTCGGTTATCTCACTACTTTCTAAAGGCCAAGATGGGTCAATTAGGGTTCTAAAAGTTAGTTAGTGTTAATGACAATGTATGGCAGCCTCATATTATCCTCAACTGACTTAAGAAACATAAGTACCCACCAAGAAGTCACACTAACTGTAGCCACCAGATCAACCATATCGGTATACGCCGTACAGTTTCCTTGGTCTATTGCTACTTACCTAAAGTATATTAGATCCGGGTTAGGAAATTTCACACAAAAGCCCAACAAGTAAGTAAAGCAAGCAAGACAAACAAATAAGTGATCTAATTCCTAAGGGAACCCCTCTTTTACCAAGTACTCCCCAGTGAAATCGCCAGTTCTGTAACACGGTGGGAGAACTGACATAGTGTTTTTGTTTGACAAACCATGTGCGGATAGCAAGAGTCGCCACCGACTTTTATTTTATCCAATAGGAAAGGCTATAAAAGAACAGGAAAGACCTTTTTGAAAAGATTTTGAGTTCGGGGGTAGGTTATATAAAAGGAAGGTGTTAGCACCCTTTATATCCATGGTTATCCATGGGCTCTTAGTTACTTAGCTCATTTGTTTGTTTGAAAAGTAATGTGAAGTGTATGTTTAGAAAAGATTTTCAGAAGTTCTTTGTAGTGATCCTCGTATGGATGTATACAAAGCCTTGAGTTTGGAAATATTTTGAAAGTGGGGTGTAAAGAATATTTTTTTTTTTGAAAAAGTGAGCAAGTATTTAAGTGCTACCTACCCTAAGTTTGTAAGGTTTTTCTTGTTATTTATTTCCTTTAAGAGTAAGATTGTCCTTACTATTAGTGAGTAAGTAGTCTTTACCTGGATGTTAAGGGATGGGTGTAGGGTCATCGTATGGTCAAAGAAGGCAACATATAGGGGTGTCTTAGTAATTCGAAGGACTATCATCATTTTTTTAGGGTCATTGAAAAATGATTCTGAATTAGCTCAACAAGACTCTTATTCTGAAACTAAGTCTGAATGCAAAAATATTTTGGAAAAATATGATTACAGCTTTCAGAAGTTTCTTGCTAAAAGCATAGACAGAAGCGAAATGTCTTCTATGATCTATGGAGTTAGCAGAAATAACAGAAAAGGAATTGGATATAAATCTTCCTCTGGAAAGGATTTAAATCCAAAACCTGTTGATAAAATTATCATCAAGAAAACTCTTTTATATTCCCACTTTAAATTTGGTCACTTGAATGATATTGAACACACACGTTCTGAAAAGAACATTCATGTGTTTAAATCTAAGGCTAGTCAGAATAAACCTTATGTTGAGAAACAGAAGTTTAGACAAACCTTCAGAACAACTAACCCAAAAGGACCCAAGAAGATCTGGGTACCTAAAAGTAAAATAATTCCTGTTGCAGATGTTCTTAGCAGCAAGGTCAGGACGCCAATCATGGTACCTGGACTCTGGATGCTCGCGACACATGACAGGAGAAAGGTCTATGTTCCAAAGTTTGGAGCTTAGATCTGGAGGTGATGTAAAATTTGGAGGGAATCAGAAGGGCAAGATCATTGGATCTGGCACTATTGGAAATGGTAAACTTCCCTCTATTTCTAATGTTTTACTTGTAGAAGGATTAAAGCATAATTTATTGTCCATAAGTCAATTAAGTGACAATGGTTATGACATAACCTTTAATCAAAAATTTTGTAAAGCTATTAGTCAAAAGGATGGCTCAATCCTATTTAGTGGAAAGAGGAAAAACAACATTTATAAAATAAATCTTTCAGAACTTAAGGTTCAGAATGTTAAATGTCTCTTGTCTGTTAATGAGGAGCAATGGGTCTGGCACAGAAGATTGGGGCATATTAATATGAGACGTATATCTCAGATTAATAAACTTAATATTGTCAGAGGACTTCCTAATCTGAAGTTCACCTCAGATGCTCTTTGTGAAGCATGTCAAAAAGGGAAGTTTTCAAAATCATCTTTTAAATCAAAAAATGTTGTTTCTACTTCTAGACCACTAGAATTACTTCATATTGATCTGTTTGGACCAGTGAAAATTGCATCCATCAGAGGCAAGAAGTATGGATTAGTCATTGTTGATGACTATAGTAGATGGACATGGGTAAAGTTCTTAAAACACAAGGATGAGTCACATTTTGTGTTCTTTGACTTCTGCAAACAAGTCCAGAATGAAAAAGATTTCAAAATTATAAAAGTCAGAAGTGATCATGGTGGTGAGTTTGAAAACAAATATTTCGAAAAATATTTTAATGAAAATGGCATTGCTCATGATTTTTCCTGTCCTAGAACTCCACAACAAAATGGAGTTGTAGAGAGGAAAAATAGAACTCTGCAAGAAATGGCCAGAACCATGATCAATGAGACTGATCTGGCAAAGCACTTTTGGGCAGAAGCAATCAACACAGCCTGTTACATTCAGAACAGAGTGTTTGTAAGACCTCTTCTGGAGAAGACTCCCTATGAACTGTGGAAGAACAGAAAGCCCAACATTTCATATTTTCATCCTTTTGGATGTATTTTCTATATGTTGAATACTAAAGAAAATCTGAACAAGTTTGATTCTAAAGCACAGAAGTGTTTCATGCTTGGGTATTCTGAACGCTCTAAAGGCTACAGAGTATACAATACTGAGACACAGATTGAGGAAGAATCTATTCATGTTAGATTTGATGATAAGTTTGGCATTAAAAAGCCAAAGCAGTCTGAAAACTCTGCAGATAGAGATGTAGTCTTCACAGACTCTGAAGGCTCAGAGGCAGACAAAGCTCAAGTGAAGGAACCAGAAGCAACGCCAGATGCAATTCCTTTGAATTCTCAGATGAACAACTTAAACATTTCTGAAGAATCAACTGTTAGAGGATCATCTTCCAGAATCAAAGCTTCTCATCCAGAGAATGTTATCATTGGAAAGAAGGATGACCCTATCAGAACAAGATCCTTCCTCAAATCATCTGAAGCATCATTATTTGGATTGGTGTCAGTAATTGAACCAACTTCTATAGATGAAGCTCTACAAGACAATGATTGGATTATTGCCATGCAAGAAGAGCTAAATCAGTTCACCGGAAATCATGTGTGGGATTTGTTGCACCCTATAATTTGCTCAACCTATTTCACTTGGTTTATGTTTCAATTGCATTGTCATTTGCATACTAAGTCATGTACACAGTCTAATCATTTGCATAACATAGCATAACAAGGCATCTAACAAGGGATCAAGTTCCATTTTCATCAGAAATAGGTCCATCAAGGGGTTTTATTCAAGATCAAGACCATCCAAGTAATCAAGAAATGAGTTGAAGCTTTGAGAAGTTTGAAGGTCAACCAGTGGATTTCTCTCCCAATCTGGGGGATATGTTGAAGATCATCAATGAGTGTGTGAGCCATGGAAGGTGTACAAAGATCATGGAAGACCTAGAGGGTCATTTTGAAGATGAGACAAATCATTAATACAAGTACCAGAGCTATAGTTGAATGCAATCAACTAGGGTTTCATTTGGGTCAACCCTAGGTCAAATGGTTGATTAGAGGGCATCAAGGCCTACTTAGAGTATGTGGAGTTCATGAATTGGTATGTGGATGCATGTGTGGTGTTGTGCCAAGATCAAGCAAAGAAGAATCAAGAATGTGGGAAGTTGCTAAATTAGGGTTTCAGTGTAAAATCCCCTGTTTAGTGCCTAACTTCAAAGCCACATAAGTCAAAATACAAGTTTCAAATGGATCTTTGGCCAAAATGAAACTTGTAGAGCTTCTCAATATCTTTAAGTTGAGTACTAGAAGTCTTCAATAAGATTTGTAGAACTCAAGTTATTTTCTTGCAAATTACAAGAACACTGAAATTTATCTGTGAAAGTCACTTGACTTCCAAGCAACTTTTGCCCTTAAAGGAGTTTTCAAATGGATTCTTGGCCAACATAAGAGTTGTAGATCTTGATCTTAGCTTTCCATAGAGTACTAGAAGTCCTCAAGGGGATGTATAGAACTCCAGTTATGATCTTGGAAATCCAAGGGTATTTTGGGTATTGGTGATTATCGGTCATTCTCAAGCATGGGTCCAAATCTCCAACTTGCACTTGTCAAATGGATTTTTGTTCAACATGAAAGTTTCTCAAAATGGGATTTTAAGTACAACCAAGTGGTCATTTGGGATTGGTTTGGCTTGTAGCAAAAAGTCACTTAAAATGGCCTAAAAAAGGGAATATTTTAAATGGATTAAGGAGAGAAAATTGACTTTTTGAGTTAGAGGACCAAAACATGGCATATGAGTGCATTTTTTGAATGGAAATCACATTCTAAGAACAATGGAATTATTAGAATTTTCATTTGAGACTTGGTTCTTGGTGCTTTAGTTTTGTTACTTCAAGAACAAGCTACATATCCAAAATCATTCATAATGCACAAGCAAGGTCTCCTTTAAATCCAAAATAATTCACAATGATTCAAACAATGGCGAATTGGTACATATTTTGATTGCAAATAACATTCTAAACACAATGGCGTTGTTAGAATTTCAATTTGAGTCATATTTAATGGTCATTTTATGGATTGCTTCAAAAGGAGGTTACATACTCCAAATCATACCATTAAGCTCCAAACCAATTTTCACAAGCCAAAGTACAAACCTTACCTTAGGATCCAAGCCTAAGGAGTACTTAAGTGATCTACTCCAAACCAAAAATAAAATACACACAATTTTCATTTTTCATTTTCAAGAATTCTCTCACTCACTCAATTCTCTCAATTTCTTCATTCTCCAAACCCTCACCCATAGCTCCTCATCATTGGATCCATTGATTTTTCATTGAAATCAATGGAATCTTGAGCATAAACCTCCACTCATCATCATTATCGGATCAAGTTTAGTAATTAATTTTTGTGCAAATTGAAGTTGGATATTAGAGCGTAAGTTGGAAGCACTTATTCGGAGCAATTCGGATTCAAAGTGTTCGATCTTCATCTTCTTGCAAGAATTATTGAGATCTTGAAGTTTTCCATCTAATCTTGTTCGGATCTTTGCAAATTCACTTGATCAACGATCACCGGATCAAATCTCCGATCCGTAGGTTGGTTTTCCGATTTAATTTAACCATTTGATTGTTGCATTAAAATTCTGTTTTGTGTGCTGTTTGATTTTAATTCTAAAAAATAGAAAAAATGCTTAGAAAAATATGAGAAAATTCTGGAATGATTCTTATCATGTCTATAATCTTTGTGCATAATTGGATTTTATTTTCATTTAATTTTCAATTTGATTTCGTTTTTCTCCCTTAGTTGGATAATAAAATGCCAAAAACTGCATAGTTTCTTGCCGATTTTTGTTTTGGAGTTTGGTATAGAATTTGGACTTAATTATTTGCTGGTTTGTTATAGACATATTAAGGAACTCCCAGAATTTTTTAGGTTAATTTTTAAGTAGCTTTAGGTTTGGTTTTAAACTCGATCTTTAGGGGCTTCCCCATTTGATTTCCCTTTTGACCACTTTTGGTGTGTGATTTCTTTAGTGCCTTTAAGCATAGTTTTAGGCCCTGGTTTTTCTACTATAGACCTCTAACAAATGCATGTTCCCATAGAAAAATAATTAGATTTTTTTGATGTGTTTTGCTATTTTAGTTAGAATATTCAAGTTGATTGTTCATTTGGTGCTTCAACTTTGGTGATTGTTTGGAATGGACTCAAAGTGGGCTTTTCTTGCATGGTGGGCTTCTGGTTCTTATTAGAGGATATCATGGACATGATGAAGCTTTTGTGTAGTGGCTGGTGGAGCTTGGATTGGACATTTTCTTTCCTTTTTGTTAGCTTTTTGTAGCTTAGGGAAACTAGGGTTTTAGGAAGAGCATTAGACTAGTTTTGCTTCTTTCTTCAAACATGGAGTATCTTGTTCATCTCCATTTTATCCAATGACATAAATTCCTCCTTGGGAAGCTCCATATCTCCTTAGGAGGGATGAGTGGTATGCCCAAGTGAGTAGAACTTTGAGGATACCTTTCATTTGCAATGTTAAGTTCTTAGTGATTTCCTTTGGTTGTCATTGAGTTTCTTAACATTATAACCTGATCTTGTTGATTGATTCTCCCTTAGAGGTGCTTGTTGAAGCTTGGTAAAGAGAAAGCTTAGTGCTTGTTGAAGCTTGTTGAAGATGAGGTTTGTGCTTGTTGAAGCTGGTTGCTTGTTGAAGCTAGGGTTTTGCTGCTTGTTGAAGATGAAGTTAGGAGCTTGTTGAAGTTGTTTACTGGGGTGAAGTTTGCTGGTTTAAGTTTGGTTCTTATTGAAGATTGAAAGTTTATTGAAGCTTGAGGATAGGAGCATTCCTGAAAATGAAAGTTGTTGCAGTCAACTTTTTGCTGTTTAATCAACTGTTGCTGTCAGAGCTGCTGTTTGCTGTAGGAGATTGGTGTTGCCTTCTCTGCTTTGGGTTTTGTTTTTTGTATTGTTTGTTGGCTTGCGTAGCTTGCCCCTAGGTTTAAAGTGAATGTTGATTCACTTTGCCTGTTGTTTTCCCAGGTTCTAGGTTGAGCAGGGCTCCCTTGCCTCGCTTGTATTGTTGCATTGCATGCATTTTACTGTATTTGCTTGCTTTCTTTTCTGTTTATCCCCTAGGATCTCTGATTTCCTCTGTACATGAGGGAATTATGACAGACATTAGGTGTTAATCCATGCATGACAACATTAGGTTAGTTTTATTCCCTTTTCAAGCATAGGTTTTTTAGAGCTTCTTTCTCATCTTATCTCAGAACAATTCAAAAACACAGTAATAAGGTTAATCGACGTCGTACTTTACGAGCCTTAAGCTATTTGAGAAAAGGTTGCTGGAGGGTCACTCTTCAGTAATCTGACTGCTTAGTGTGGTACCCTTAGGGTGACATGCGACGTAGTCACTCTCAAATCATAGTGTCTAGTGCGTCAGAGATTGTAAACAAACTAAAAAATACTTCTTGCATAAAAGACTGATAACAAACATCAAAGTGTCATTTTTGTCCGCTTGGACTCTTAATCAGGAAAAACCCTTTCATAAGGAGATAAAAAACATTCAGACAAGCTTGTGTCTTTTGTAGCCCGAACTACGTTTGCTCTGATCTTTCATGCTGTATGAAAGTACGTAGGCATAGGATGCAATATCCTAGCGAGCAACCTTCCCCTTGTTTCCAGTAGGTAGGCGAACTACGTCGACTCTGATTTCTCGTTCCAGACGGGAATACATAGGCATAAAGTGCGATACTTTGCCGAGTCATTTTATTTTCTTTTAACCCCAGACCTTTAGAGTAGATAGAATAACAATCCGTACCAGAAAACAAGCGTGGATCTCGTCGAGTACGACGGACGTGAAGGGTGCTAATACCTTCCCCTTGCGTAACCGACTCCCGAATCCAGGATTTGGTTGCGATGACCATTCCTTTCCCGTCTTTGCGTGAGGTTTACTTCGAGCGTTTACTTTCCCTCTGTTGGGATAAATAACGCACGGTGGCGACTCTTCTGTTCAGCCGGCGCCGATTTTCGCAGTAGCGACAGCTGGCGACTCTGCTAGGGATAAGAATATCCCCTATGCGAGTCAATCCTAGCGCTTGTTTTCCCGTGGTGGGTGTTGTGTAGATTTACTTTTCTGTCTTTACTTTCCGCCTTTTATTATCAGCCTTATATTATTATTGCTGCTGTGGGAAGGGGATAATCTGTTGAGAAATAAGCTGGACCTGGGCTTGAGGTTAGACATAGACTTAGAAGTAGAGAGTAGTGGTTAGCCTGCTTGCTTAGCTCGCACCAGCTAGCCGTGAAATTTACGCTCGGACGAGATTCTCTTTGATGCTTCTTGCCTGGCCCTTAGGGCTCGACAAGTTGTCTGACCCGAGGATTGTCGACTCTGGGAACCTATCAATTGGGATTCAACTAAGTGAGGCCGCTTCAAGGGATGATGATGCCACACCTTCTGGGTATCGTATCATCGCTCTTGAAAGTCTGTGACGTTGAACCCGCATAGGATGTCGTACCTCGTCTGCGAGTTAAGTACACACCTGTGAGGGGTAGGAGGGTCTGTTTGCAGGAAACCTTTGACCTCAGAATACCTGGTTTATCTCTGTCGGTGAGATGTGGTTACAGGGTTCTTTTGAGTGGTTGGTTTGGTTTGAGATGAAGATTGGATGGTTCTCAAGCTTCAGTACAGAACAACACAGTTTATCAGCATTGCGCTTGGTCCCTTGTTTGCATATGCATGTGCATTTTCATGATTGCATTTCATTAACATGTATTAATGTTGCAGGTGATCATTCCCCTCTGATTCTAGTATATCTTCTAGCCAGACATGGAGTCCCCGAAGAAGACAGTTGCTTATCGGTTGCATTCGCCAGACATCAATTCATTGCTGGGTTTAGTTGCTCTGGCAGATGAGAGTGTGAGGGCTGAGTTCAGAGTATCTTATGGGAGATTGCTTAGCTTGTTATACAGACCTTCGGCATTCGAGACGACTGGGGTGTATACTTTATTGCAGTTTTATGAGCCGCAGTTGAGATGTTTCTTATTTCCAGACTATATTCTGGCACCCACTTTGGAGGAGTATTCTGCGATGTTGGGAGTTCCTGTGTTGGACCAAATGCCCTTTGTACATGTTGATACTGAGCCTGAGTTTGCTACGCTCACTGAGATTGTCAGTTTGGACGCTTCTGAGTTTCCAGGAGGCTTGGTCAAGCTGAATGGAGCTTATGGTTTTCACTTCTCTGTCCTAGTTGAGAAGGCTACACAGTGCGCGAAGAGTGAATGTTGGGTTGCTTTCAGTGCCATTCTGGCTGTCAGCATTTATGGGATTGTCTTGTTTCATAATGTGCCAGACTTTGTCGACTCAGATGCCTTCCTGATTCTTTCCTCGAAGAATCCAGTTCCTACTCTCTTGGGCGATGTTTATCATTCCATTCACTACAAGAATGAGAAACGTCGTGGCAAGAATGTTTCCTGTTGTCTTCCGCTCTTGTACAGGTGGTTCCAGGGGCACCTTCCAAAGACAGGACCTTTCGTTGATGCTGTTGATACTTTGGATTGGGCTTCCCGGTTGATGGGGTTGTCTGCTGAGAATATCATTTGGTTTGATCGAAGTATGCTGGGTACTGACATTATATATAGTTGCAGTGGCTTTCCGAATGTTCCCCTGATTGGACGAAAAGGCTGTATTAACTATAACCCTTCATTGCTGGTACGACAGTTCGGTTATGCTTTGAGGGACGCTCCTATTGAGAAGGAGATACAGGAATCTCTGTATCTCACAGGCTCATTAGACACAACCGTTTTGACCAGATTGAGACATGCATGGGCTAACATCCATAGGAGGGGGAAGGCTTTGCTCGGTAAGAGCAACAGCAGAGCTTATGATCCTTATTTGGCGTGGATCCGCGAGAGAGCTCGTACTTCTTTGATGCCTTATCCTGCTGCGGAACCCCTGTATCTTCCATTGATTGAGGTACCTCCTGCAGAAGAGAGTGAGAAATATAACAAATTGTTGGCTGAAAACGAGGAACTGAAGAAAGCCAATGAGGAGTTAGAGAAGGAGATCTTCCAGTTACGCCGTGAGAAGAAGGAAGCCACCTTCACTGTGAAGGAACAGACTGAATTGGTTAACAGGTTGGGATCAGAGTTGACAGAAGCAACCAACAAGAAAGAAAAAGTGGGAATAGCCTTAAACAGCGTCAGCAAGGTGCTTACTTCCAAGAAGGAACTCCTGAGCAAAGCTTATGCCCGTCTCGGCAAGTGGGAAGCTTTGTGGAATGCCACGCTTACCAAGCGGAAGGAGCGGGAAGACGAACTGAAGATGCAGATTGCCACGCTAGAGGCACAAATTAGAGCCCAAGATGCAAGGATTGCTGAAGAGACATCACTTAGGAGCACTGCTGAGCTCAGAGTAAGTGACATTGACGAGAAGCCGAGAGGGTATGAAGAGAAGGCCGGTTCCAAGAGGTACAGATTTGACGAGAGTTCTGGCAAAGGAACCTACCAGGATGACGCCCAGAAGCTGAGATCCACTACCGAGCGGCATGCTCTACTGATTCAGGAGCTGATCTCCCGACTAGGGCACTCGGAGACGATGAGGATATTGGAGGACGTCAGAGCATGCCACTTGGCCTGATTTATCTTTGCCCTACCTTTGTTATTTGTACTTGTATTTGGACCATCGCCAGGCTTGTTGGCCGAGGTCTCTTCAGTTGTATTCAGTTGTACTCTTGTACTCAGCCTCTTGGAATTTGTTATATATGAGGGTTTCCTGATTCCTTGCTTGTTGGATAGGGACTCCATTGTCATGAGGTCCTTCTCTCCGAAACTAGAATCGAGGGGAATATAACTTGTAGCATATTTACATAATTGCATTTGCATTCATATTGCATGACCGGTATTCTCGAATCTGTATCTTATTTCCTGCATCCGTAAGTTTCCAGGATTGACGAACTAAGAGTTCACCGCTACTCAACCCAAAGCAACTGCAAGAGAGTTATGGATCAAGTCCAAGTGGAGATGTAGGAGATTCGCGAGAAATTGAACCTGTTCATGCAGGCCATGGAGAGTATTGCTAAAGGCCAGGAGAATCTCCAGACATTGGTGCAGCCGCTGCTGACGCAGGCTAATGGGAACGGCAACAATAACCACAACTCTGTGCATGTCGAGACTCTTCATGAGGATGGGCCCCCTACACCTGTGGTTCCTCCCGTAGTGACCCCACCTGTTGTGGTTGTGAACAATGACGTTGGTGCTGGCAACGGCAACGCAGGGAATGGAAATGAGACGGTTGTTAACAATGTTGGATTCGGAGACGCCAATCTGGGAGGTGGTAACTTCAATGGCGGTAATGGTTTTGGTAACAATAGATTCGTCTATAATGACCAGGGGTTTGAGTACGGCAATCAGGGCGGAAAGTTCGGCTTCAACACTCAGGGTTTCGGCTACGACGGTTTCGGTAACGCTAACCAGGGTTATGGTGGAAATGGTGCTGGATTGATTCCTGTCAACACTGGTTTCGGGCATGCCGGGGTTAATCTAGGCTATGGTAATGGGGGACGAGGTCCCATGAGTAATCCGCAAGGGTTTGGTCACAACACTGGTTATAACGGGTACGGAAATGAGAATGTGAACTGGGGCGAAGATTATCAAGAGGACGCCTTTTCTGGAAGAGGTATGGGATTTGAGGGACCCGTTGACAATACTCAGAGGATCAAAATGCTTGAAGAACAGGTGAAGGGTATGGCTAATCAGAATTCTACCGGATTAGACATGACTACTATGGGATTGGTGCCTGGGCTGAGGGTACCGCTGAAATTCAAAGCTCCCACTTTCGACAAATATAAGGGGGACACTTGCCCTAAGGTGCATGTCCGCGCTTATTACAGAAGGATGTCCGCATATTCAAATGACGAAAGGATGCTTATGCATTTCTTTCAAGACAGCCTGTCAGGGCCGTCACTCGAGTGGTACATGGGGTTGGAGCCCGCTCAAATCAAAACCTGGAAGCAATTGGCGGATGCTTTCGTCCTGCATTATAAATATAATAGTGATCTGGCACCGAACCGAGTTCAACTGCAAGGTTTGTCGCAAAAGAAAGAGGAAAGCTTTAAAGAGTATGCGCAGAGATGGCGCGATATGGCAGCCAGAGTACATCCTCCGTTAGCTAAAAGAGAAATGAATAGTATGTTCATTGGAACGTTCACGGGGATATATTACGAAAAGTTGTTCAACGTTTCGTTGAGCAGTTTTTCAGATTTGATTCTCATGGGTGAGATGGTCGAAGACAGTATTAAGGTTGGAAGATTCCAAGCAGGTGAGTCTGCCCCCGTAGGAGGTACAAGAAAAGCATTCGGTGGTAGGCGTCAAGGTGATTCTAGTGTTGTGTTTGGCGGCAGAGGCCGGGGTAGAGGACGAAGTCAGTATGCTCAGCATCAACAGGTCGCTAGTGTCACCATCCCTTTTCCACAACAACAGCAACAGCAGCCGCAGCAGCAGCAACAACAAAGGCAACACCCCGCCCAACGCAGAATCCTAGAGGGCAAGCCCAGGCGAGTATTTGAAACGCCTCCTTCCACGTACGCCGAGCTGCTTCAAACATTGCTAGGATTAAAGTTGGTCGAGAAAAGGACCATGGCACCGTTAACGGGCAATCCTCCGTTTGGTTATGATGCTGGTAAGCACTGTGATTTCCACTTCGGGGCGCCCGGACATGATATTGAAGGCTGTCATGCGTTTAAACATAAAGTCCAAGACTTGTTGGACAGCAAAGCTATTAACTTTGGACAGGCGGGTCCAAATATAGTACAACAGCCTATGCCCAATCATGGGGCAAACGCCATCCTGACCGAGGAGAGTTTGAATCTAGTGACGGATGTCAATGAGCTGAAGACACCGTTGGGTGAGATCAAAAGCAGGTTGTTAAAAAGGGGTGTATTCTCGGGGTGCGACGAATTTTGTTTGGATTGTTGGATACAGCAAGAGGGTTGTAATGAGTTGAAATAGGGTATTCAGGCGTTAATGAATGAAGGAACATTGCAGTTTGATAGAACAGCAGTTGAAGAGCCTGTAGAAGCATTGTGTGAGGAGCGGAACGAAGTTGCGACGGTAACGATTCCAAGGAAGACAATAACAATAACGGCGCCCTCTAGGCGGCCGACAATCACTATTACTAAAGCAGGACCGATTCCTTTTGAAAGTACCAAAGTAGTGTCGTGGACCTACGGGTTGGAGGTTTATTGCGACGGTGAGAAAATTGAAGTCAATGGACAACCAGCTGGGGTTGTAGATAATGTGGTCGGAACAGGAGGTATGACCAGAAGTGGGAGAATCTTCACATCGCCTGAGGTAGAGGCAGAAAGATTGGCAAAGGGGAAAGCCAAGGTAGACGAGAGTGGCCCCTCGCAGATAAAGGAAAAGGAAACATCACTTAAGGATGTGGAAGAGTTTATGAGGCTCATTCGTAAAAGTGATTACAAAATTGTAAAGCACCTTCAGCAAACGCCATCAAAGATCTCGATCTTGTCACTGCTATTATGTTCCGAGGCTCATCGGAACGCTTTGCTGAAGATCCTAGACTCGTCATTCGTTCCTCAAGATGTTTCAGTTAACCAGTTAGAAGGAGTGATGTCGCATGTTAATGCAGGGCACAGTTTGGGCTTTACAGATTTTGATCTGACACCAAGAGGGAGAGAGCATAATATGGCGCTACACGTCTCAGTTGAATGCAGGGGCACGGTTATGTCCCATGTGTTGGTAGATACGGGGTCTTCCCTGAATGTGCTACCGAAGAAGGCCATGATGAAGTTGGATATCAGGGGAATTCTCTGCACGCCTAGTGACTTAGTGGTCAGGGCATTTGATGGTACGCGGAGGTCAGTCTTCGGATCCATAACATTACCATTGCAGGTGGGGCCTGAGGTATTTGAAACTGAATTCTATATAATGGACATCCAGCCCGCGTATAGTTGTCTCCTGGGACGCCCATGGATCCATGCTGTCGGGGCAGTCACATCCACGTTGCACCAAAAGTTGAAGTATATGGTGGGGGATAGTGTCGTCACCATTTGTGGAGAAGAAGATATTCTGGTTAGCCATCTGTCTTCATTCAGATATGTCGAGGTCGAATGCGAGATTCATGAGACACCCTGTTGTCGCTTGCGCGAAAATAAGGTGCCGGCATGACAGAAGAGTCGCCACCTTTCGTTATTTATCCCTCAGAGCGGGAAAGGAAACGATCGGAAAAACCTGACGAATAAGGGTAAGACAAGGTCATCGCAACCATTGTCTGGGTTCGGGAGTCGGTTACACAAAGGGAAGGTATTAGCACCCCTCACGTCCGTCGTACTCGACGGGATCCTCGCTTGTTTGCTTACTTGGACGGGTTGGTTATAATCTATCTACCTATCAAGGCTGGCTGAAAAAGAAAAAGAAAAATGACTCGGCAAAGCGTCGCACTTTATGCCTACGTATTCCCGTCTGGAACGAGAAATCAGAGTCAACGTAGTTCGGCCTACGAAGGATTACGGGGGAAGGTTGCTCGCTAGGATATCGCATCCTATGCCTACGTACTTTCATCTGGTATGAAAGATCAGAGCAAACGTAGTTCGACTAACTACGGGTTATCTCCTAAAAGAAGTGTTTTTTATTGTGTTTGCGATTTCAACCGCACTAGAGACTATGACCTGAGAGAGAATGCGTCCTTTCTCAGATAGCTTAAGGCTCGTAACGTACGAAAGAAATCATTCATGATTACTGTATCTTAAACTGCTTTGAGATGAGAAGAGAACAGGCCCAACTAGGAGGGAGACTATCAAGTCCTACTGTTATCATGCCATGGATTCATCCTATGGTTGAGGTTTGAACAGGGAACTCCTAGATGTTGTCATGCATAGGTTTCAACCTAAAAGTCTATCCTCAAATCCTCATCCGAGGAAATGAAAGTCCTAAGGGATCATGTCAATGATACACCAAAACAGACAAAAGCAATCAGCTTTAACAGTAAAATGCATGCAATGCAAGTGAGGGAGGAAATGTGTGTGGGGCTTCAACCTCCACAAGCTCGTCTCGACCTCAAGCCAGTCATGAAATAACAGCAATCATACTGAAGATAAACAACAAGCTGTCAAGCAATGAACCGTAAAAGGGATGAAATGCCATCAGGCAAACAAAACACATGCTTGAGAAAGAAAGAATCTACTCTCTAATCCTAACCATAACACAGAATCTGAATCAAATCTAAGCACTAAAGCAAGACCCTAAACAAGAGAATTCAATCCCAGTCTTCAAGCTTCAGAACAAGCTTACCAAAGAAAGGGAGCTAAGCAAGCAGACTCATAGTGTCTTCCTCAGGAAAGCACTAGGAGGTGTATACTCAGGAGTCATACCCTATGTGGCTCAACCACTGTGATCAGTTTACATTCCTCCTCAGGAGAAATTAAACTCACAATCAGGCTCCAACATCACCGGATATTTAGGAAATCCTATCTGAACTAGTGGAACTAAATGAATAGACTCATAGGACCTTCCTCAGGAAAGTACTAGGAGGCTTTCACTTAGGAATTGTATCCTATGTGGCTCAACAACTGTGATCAGTTTATATTCCTCCTCATGAGAAACTAAACTCACAAGTTGGCTCCAACATCATTGGATACTTAAGAAATCCTAGATAAACTAAGGGAACTAAATGAATAGACCCATAGGACCTTCCTCAGGAAAGTACTAGGAGGCTTCCACTTAGGAGTTGTATCCCATGTGGCTCAACAACATGTGATCAGTTTACATTCCTCCTCAGGAGAAATTAAACTCACAAGTTGGCTCCAACATCATTGGATACTTGAGAAAGAGGTGAGAATAAAGAATGAAAGTCATTCATAGTGCCTTCCTCAGGAAAGTACCATGAACTTCCTTCAAACTTCAGGATCTCAAACCTCACAGACAGGGAACAAGCCAAGCTCTGGGTCTCTGAGTCTTAATCTTCAATCTTCTCTTCATCATGCTGTCCAACAAAGTCTTCAAGACAACACAAATCCCACAACAAACCCCCCAAAACAAACCCCAGAGATGAACAGATAACCACTGAACAGACAAAAATCAATAGGCAACTTCAGAAAATACCTAAAAAATACTAAACCAAGGGGGAAAAATCTAACAATTATTCACAAGGGTCTACAAAGTCTATTCATAACATCCACATATGCCTCTCCCCACAAATCAAGACAAAACTATCTAAAGAGAAGGAATTTCCTCACCTATGCACAACCTAAACCCTAATTAGACTATCCTAAGTTCAATCTATCTAAACTAACCAAATTTTAATCCTAAAATTCTAGAATAAATCCTATGGGGAACTATGATTCATCATCTAATTGCACAAAAAGGAATGGATTAAAAAGACTAAAGGAAGGTCCTAAAACAATTTTTGCAAAATGAGGTATCAACTAAAAGAAAGAAAATACACTATATTAAAGAAAATACCACTAAAAATTCTACATTAAAAATAAAATTCCATTTTTATTTTTATATTTTTCTACACAAAATTATCTCAACATAGAAAAAAGAATGGACAAAAAAGAGTTATTTTTCATTTATTTATGAATTTTTAAAGACAAGAAAAATATTAAAAGAAAATAAAAGAATTTAAAACAATTAAAAGGGAGGGGGTGGAAATAGGAATACGCGCTGGTTGAAATTAGTTGGGCCAGAATAGGGGGGGTGTGGATAGCACGTTGGATCCACCAAGCCCAGACGCGCCTCACTTAACAAAACGCGGCGTTTTGCTTTTCAAATTTTCCCTCCGCTTTCGTGAATTAATCACGGCCGTTGGATACCTTGGGTGAGTCAAACTTTCCACACGAATTAATGGTGAAGATTGTATCTTCAACCTTTGGCATGCTAGGGTTTCAGAACAGCTTCCATGCGCCATACCTTCTCCTTCATCTAGCTCTCTCATTTCTCCACCATTTTCCTCGATCCAAACATCAAACTTATTCTACTCCTCTCCCTCCACACAACCATGGTAATATATTCTTTTAAAACTCACTCTACAAAGAATTATGAAAGAAGGAAGTCTCGGGCACACTTGTTTCACACTGATATGCATGGTAATAGAATGAATCCATATTAACCTAGAATGTTCTACGTGCTGAGGGGATTACACTAAGCTAAAAACCTAAGAATATAGTGGCCTAGGGTGCGTGTTCTTGATCTCTAAAGTTTCATGGCTCTGTTATGGAACTCCATGGATCGTGCTATAACTCCTAGGGTTTCATCCTCTAACCTAATGCATCAGTTCTATATCTATAAAACTAATTAAAACTGCATAAATTAGGAGATAGAAGGAAAGAAAGAAACCTGTCAAGTGATGATGGTAGGTGCTCGTGGAGGATGATTCAGGGCTTGAAATGGCTTCAGTATGATCCTTTGGTGTTGAACACTTTTCTGTTTGCAATGGTTGTGAAGGAGATGGCTTGTAGATGAAGATTTCTTGAATTGCTTGAACTTGAAGAAAGTGCTTCAATGGCTATTTCTCTCTCTCTCTCTCTCCTCTGAAACTGCCTTCTATCACCAACCTCACTCACTCTCTAATGCACTCTCTTTATAATGATCATTAGACACTTCTAGATTCATTTAGAATATGGTGGAAAGTTCTTGAAAATCTCATGTGGGGACAAGTTGAAAATCTCACATCCCATGCCTTATGCCTTGCAATGTGGTCTTAAAATATCTTTACATGAGATATTGAGAAGGAGTGCACAACTACAAGCCTTGGTTTTGCCTTGTGTAAGGTTTTTTCAAGTTGCCTTCTTTTTCAAGTAACAAGTTTTCAAAGCATCACCCATTTTAAAGCCTTAAATAAAAATTCTATCTAAACCAATGTTCTCAAAATGATGTTTCCAATCAAAATGATATATTGGATGACCTATTTTGGATTTGTGGATCTTCCAAACCAATTTCCAATTTCAACTTTTCAAACTTATATGCCATTTTTAGTTCATTTTTGACCAATCATGCAAATCCTTGCTATGGGCTTTTCCAACAATTCATGACCTTCTTTCTAGACTTAAAATCCCATTTTGAACAACTTTCATGTTTTGAGTTTTTCCATTTGAGGCTTGGAAATAGGAGTTTTAGGCATTGGCTAAAATGACCTATAATTGACAAATGACCAAAATACCCCTGTCTTGTTCAAACCATAAGTTGAGTTCCATGAATCCTATCAAGGACTTATACCACTAAAATTAAAGCTAAGAAGATGCTCTTCAACATTCATGTTGACCAAGAGATCATAGGAACCATCCTGCTAGGGCAAAAGTTGTCTGCAAGTTGGGTGACTTTCAAGGACCCAGATTCACACACCTCTGCTGACCTGTAATTTGTCAAAACCATAACTTGAGCTCTGTAACTCCTATCAAGGACTTCCACCACTCAAATTAAAGCTTAGGACAAGCTCTACAACATTCATGTTGTGGGGAAGGTGAAATATCAATAACATCTTGAGCTAAAACTGCCTGGAAGATAGGGATCAAATTAGGGTTTTTCACTGACAATCCTTGGGGATCCTGACTTGAAACTTCTCAAACTCCTCACTCATGATGAGTTGGCCTAGGAATCATCTTTATAACATCTCTATGCATCATTCCATGATCTCATGGCCTTTGGATTGGGTCTCAACCTTTCCCAAATCTTCAGTTATCCTAGGGTTGACCCAATCAAAACCCTAATTCTATCATTCATGGTTGAATCTTCTGAACTCTTGCATAATGACTTCTCTGGACTTCATGAAGGCTATCAAGACATCTCATAGGCTTTCCCAAAACATCAAGTTCATTCTCAAAGTCTCAGAATCATCTGAGGGGCACCCACAACCCTCAAGCTATGAAGCACACAACCCTGGTTTTAATCCACTTCCTCTGAGGATCTCTTGAACTTTCTGATGAAGGTATCCATTTCCAAACACCCAATGAATAAATAATTGTTGGTCAAATTTTGGGGTGCAACACCTGTCAGGCATTTGAAGGGCTAAATATTAAAGACAAAGCTCCAATACCCAAGATATCAGGTGTAGCAGTGTCATCGTACAAAGAGGCTCAAGCTCTAGTACGGGCAGGCGAAACAAAGGGCTAGGGTCAGGTGTTGGAGATTCCCGTAAAGAACGACAGGTTCGGGCTTGGATATCATCCTTCGTCATCAGCATCCTCTTCAAAAGCCCCCAAGTTCAGAGGGAAAATAACCATAACACATAATGGAGTATGCTACGAGACTATCAATGCTGTTTCCGATTCCGAAGAAGGAGATAGCGACTGTGATATGGACGCATGGATCAAGCCAAGCGTGCCAGGACAAAGTCTCTGCAATTGGTCTATCCAGGAAACTGTTCCTGTGACAACTAAACAGTAATGATTTGTTTTATAATTGTTGAATAATCCTGTGCCCTACTTGGGGCACAATGATTTTGCTTAGGGCCATTTTGGTTATGTACAGTACATTGTTTAATCATGAATAAAGGCGTTTTTTCATATACAAATGTTGTGATTCCTGTTTTTCCTGTTTTTATCTTTTGCAATAAAATGGCAATGTGGTTATTTGCTTTGTACACGTTTTGAAGCATTTAATCATTTCCTTTGCAGGATTACTATTTCAGATGACATCTATGAACCGCCTATGACTCGCTTCGACTTCGAGCACCCGGTATTTCAGGCTGAGGAAGAGATTGTCGAAGATGGCGACGTGCCAGAAGAGTTGACTTGGTTGTTGAAACAAGAAGAAAGAATCATTCTACCTCATGAGGAAGTCATTAAGATCGTCAATTTGGGGTCGGAAGGGGTTGAGAGGAACATCCGTATAGGGGCTGCGCTGCAGAGCGACGTCAAGCGAAGAATGATTGACATGCTCAAAGAGTACAGTGATATATTCGCTTGGTCGTACGAGGATATGCCTGGGCTGGATACGGATATGGTTGTTCATCGTCTGCCATTAAAAGAAGAATGCCCGCCGGTTAAGCAGAAGCTCCGAAGAACTAGACCGGACATGGCTGTGAAGATTAAGGAGGAAGTTCAAAAAACAGTGGGATGCTGGTTTCCTAGCTGTTACAAAATATCCCTCATGGGTCGCTAATATTGTGCCAGTGCCAAAGAAAGACGGTAAAGTGCGAATGTGTGTAGTCTACCGTGACTTGAACAAAGCGAGCCCGAAAGATGACTTTCCACTCCCTCACATCGATGTGCTGGTTGATAACACTGCTCAATTCTCCATATTCTCCTTCATGGATGGCTTCTCGGGCTATAATCAGATTAAAATGGCGCCAGAAGACATGGAGAAGACTACCTTCATTACTCCCTGGGGAACATTTTCTTACAAAGTGATGCCCTTCGGATTGAAGAATGTTGGGGAAACATATCAACGTGCTATGACGACTCTCTTTCATGACATGATGCATAAAGAGATCGAGGTTTATGTTGATGATATGATTGCCAAATCCCAAACGGAGGAGGAGCATTTGGTTAATCTGCTAAAATTGTTCAAGAGGCTTAGGAAGTTCAGGCTGAGACTGAACCCTAACAAGTGCACCTTTGGGGTGAGATCGGGTAAACTGCTGGGGTTTATCGTGAGAAAAAAAGGAATAGAGGTTGATCCTGCGAAAATAAAAGCAATACAAGAAATGCCGACGCCTAAAACAGAAAAAGAAGTGCGCGGATTTTTAGGGAGGTTGAACTACATCGCCCGGTTCATCTCTCACTTAACTGCGACGTGTGAGTCGTTATTCAAGTTGTTGAAAAAGGACCAGGCTGTGACTTGGAATGAAAATTGTCAAAAGGCGTTCGACAAGATAAAAGAATACTTGCAGGAACCTCCTGTTTTGATACCCCCAGTTGCCGGGAGACCGTTGATTATGTATTTGACAGTTCTTGAGGAAAGTATGGGTTGTGTTCTCGGTCAACATGATGAGACTGGACGTAAAGAGCATGTGATCTACTATTTGAGTAAGAAGTTTACTGACTGTGAGTCCAGATACTCAATGCTCGAGAAAACGTGTTGTGCGCTAGCCTGGGCCGCCAAACGTTTGAGGCAATACATGCTAAATTATACAACCCTGCTCATTTCAAAGATGGATCCTATCAAATACGTGTTTGAGAAGCAAGTACTCTCCGAAAGAATTGCCCGATGGCAGATGGTGTTAACCGAATATGATATTCAATACGTCTCCCAAAAGGCTATTAAAGGTAGCGTCTTGTCAGAGTACCTTGCGGAGCAGCCTATTGAGGACTACCAATCGATGAGGTTTGATTTTCCTGACGAGGATATCATGTACCTAAAGATGAAGGATTGTGAAGAACCGTTGCTGGACGAAGGACCAGAATTGGGTTCCAAATGGCAGTTAATATTTGATGGAGCTGTGAATTCCTATGGTAGCGGAATAGGCGCAATTATTACTACTCCTCAGGGGTCGCACATCCCATTTACTGCTCGATTGACCTTTCCCGTTACCAATAACGAGGCTGAATATGAGGCTTGCATCATGGGTCTGGAAGAAGCTATTGATTTGCGAATCAAACATCTGGATGTATACGGAGACTCAGCTCTAGTAGTGAATCAGATTAAAGGAGAATGGGAGACACGTCAGCCCAATTTGATACCATATCTGAATTATGCAAGGAAATTATTGCCTTTCTTTGACAAGGTAGAATTGCATCATGTGCCACGAGCAGAAAATCAAATGGTTGATGCCCTGGCGACATTGTCTTCCATGTATAAAGTTAACTTCTAGAACGAGGCTCCCCAGATTGTTGTCTCTCGGCTTGACAGACCTGCCGTCATATTTGCTATTGACGAAGCATCCGATGATAAACCCTGGTATTTTGACATCCAGAATTTTCTGAAGAACAAGGAGTATCCGGCTGGGGCATCCAGTCGTGATCAGAAGACTCTCAGGAGATTGGCTGGCAATTTCTATCTGAACCCGGACGGTGTCCTATACAAAAGAAACCACGACTTGGTATTGCTACGCTGTGTAGACGAGAAAGAGGCGAAGTTGCTCATGGAAGAGATACACGAGGGTACGTTTGGTACACATGCTGGTGGGCATGCTATGACGAGAAAACTGCTGCGAGCAGGTTATTACTGGCTAACTATGGAAACCGACTATTTCAAGTTTGCAAAGAGATGTCATAAATGCCAGATTTATGCGGACAAGGTCCATGTACCCCCAAGTCCTCTAAATGTGATGTCCTCACCATGTCCATTCTCTATGTGGGGAATTGATATGATCGGAAAGATCGAGCCTACAACATCAAACGGACACCGGTTCATCTTGGTGGCGATCGATTACTTCACCAAGTGGGTGGAAGCAGCATCATATGCCAATGTCACCAAGCAAGTGGTCGCCAGATTTATCAAGCGAGATATTATCTGCAGATATGGAATCCCTGAGCGGATTATCACCGACAACGGTTCGAATTTGAATAACAAGATGATGAAAGAGCTGTGCCAGAATTTTAAGATCGAACATCAGAACTCTTCTCCTTACCGACCCAAGATGAATGGCGTTGTTGAAGCGGCCAATAAGAACATAAAGAAGATTGTTCAGAAGATGGTCGTGACTTATAAAGACTGGCATGAGATGCTACCTTTCGCTTTGCACGGTTATCGTACGACGGTATGCACAACAACTGGGGCAACTCCTTTCTCATTAGTATACGGAATGAAGGCAGTGTTACGGTTAGAGGTAGAGATTCCTTCCTTGAGGTTTTTACGAGATGTCCAACTTGACGAGGCAGAATGGGTTAAAGACAGGTTGAATCAGCTGAGTTTAATGGATGAGAAGAGACTAGCTTCTCTCACATACGGTCGGTTGTACCAGAGCCGGATGAAGAAAGCATACGATAAGAATATATGTCCGCGAAGCTTTCAGACGGGCGACCTTGTGCTGAAGAGGATCCTCCCACCACAAACTGATCACAGGGGCAAGTGGACCCCTAATTACGAAGGACCATACGTTGTCAGAAAAGTCTTCTCAGGAAGAGCAATGTTGTTGTCCACCATGGACGGTGAAGACTTTTCGTCTCCTGTGAATTCGGACGCAGTTAAAAAATACTTTGCTTGAAAGTGACCCGCTGGACAGTAAAAAGAGAGTCCAGGCAAAAAAGGGGCATTCGGGCGAACCAAAAACAGAATAAAAAGGTTCGGGCAAAAGTTAGGGATAAAATTGAAAAGATGTACACCCGCGAAGTCAAAAACCTACATTGGGCGACTTCGGAAAAAAAGGGTATCCCGGTGAATTGAAAACCCGCAAAGGGCGGTTCACGCAAAAGTTAGGGATTTAAAAAGCAAATGACTGCGGTCTGAATTCGATACCTGCATTTATTAGTGGTTTGGGAGCACCTGAGGGTTCGTTTATCCAACACAATCTCTTCCGAAAATTGAATACCGGGAAAGCGCCAGAGTCGGGCGAGTCATAGGAGGATCAGCTCACGATGTTTGTCTGCACCATGTTGCCGACATGTGTACAAATTCAAGTTGTATTTGTATTTTTATGCTTCTTGTGCATATATGTATGTGTGTGTACGTAACTTCCTCTTTTCAGGAGTTGCATCTGATGTACAAAACTTTGCCTATTCATAGGCCTGTTATTAATAAAACCTGTTATTTAGTACTTGATGTTTGTGCTTTATTGTTTTGTATGTGGAAAACGCTGATGTTTTGATGAATTTGCATGTGCATAACTTTGTTGGCCCTTGCCAACAATTGCTAAAACTTCGAATTGACTGAAGTAATGTCACGGACACTAACCTGAATAGATTTGGTTGTGTAGATTTTGTCTTGTCTCGTTTGTGTTTTGCAGGGTTCTCACCTTTAAAATGGACGCTCAGAACTTATGGCCCCCAGCCGGAGGTTCGTGGTGAAATACTTGATTTTGTATGATGCTAATCCCCATGCAGGTCGCATTTCATCCCCAGAGGGATCAATTTCCCCAGCTAGTCGCAGCTTATCCCCAGAGGATATCCCCAGCCAGTTAAAATCAGTATCCCTTGCAGAGGTTGCACTCCCCAGGGAGTCGAGTATGTGAACGATCAATCCCTAGTTTGGAGGGTTCCCGCAGAGTTTAGCCAAGTCATAGTTGGTTCAGAAGGATTATTCCCATAGAAGATGGTTTTCTTCCCACAGGTCGTCATGCCTTCGTCAGGATGATTATCCCCAGCGGAGCGGTAACTCCGAGTTTGTAAGTTGTGTCCAGACAGCATCGTTTCCTCCATAGGTATTTCATCGTTCCCCAGCTGAGTCGTTTCTTGCTCAGCCAGTTTACTTTCCCCAAGAGAGTTGATTCTTCCCCAGTGGAGTTACTCTCCCCAGCAGGTGTTCTTTCCGCCCAGTGGAAATCAAGGTTTAATCTCCTCGGCAGAGTTGGTTGTATGTCCGACATTTATTTTGTTGGAGGACTGTATGATACCTGTTCATCCCCAGCATGGTGGTATTTGCTTTCAACAGCCGTGTTGAAGCAAGCTTGTCAAAGTTTCCCCAGCAGCTTGAGCCTGCATTTGCATTTGCATATAGTGTCATATTTGCATCTACCCAAAAACGCGTAGCATATCCGTGCTGTACGGAGCATTACGCCATTGTCAAACATGCGCATTTTGAAACATAGGCCAGGTTGGTTAACCTTTGGTATCCAAGTGTTGTTTCCCTTGCAGGTGGAGAGAGCTCTTGCTCAGATCAATTACCAAATATTAAATGTCTTAGCATGAGACATGTGGCGATAATGTTTGCCTTGTCATTATTCCCCACAGAGTTGCTTGGTTAAGTTTCTCTTACCCCTCCAGCGAAGTATTTCTTCAAGATTGTTGTTATGACGTTATCAAAAGGTTTCGCGAATCAAGTTGTAGAAGCTGCCGCCTATGTCGAACTAGGTGTCTGGCAGTTTGAGTTCAGAAAATCCCCAGTAGAGTCCTTTTCAGATTTATTTCCATGTCAGCATTAAAGATTGAAAGATTGGACCATTATGTGTTACCCATTTGACTGATGGAGTTAGCTACTGCAAAGATAGGCCAAGGAGCTGTATTCAAGAGTACTTACCCGTAGCGATGGCGGTGTTATTTTCCTGTAGTAATGGAAAAGTTATTACCCGTAGCGATGGCGGTGTTATTTTCCTGTAGTGGTGATAGAGAATTATTACCCGTAGCGATGGCGGTGTTATTTTCCTGTAGTGGTGACAGAGAGTTATTACCCGTAGCGATGGCGGTGTTATTTTCCTGTAGCGATGGCAGAGTATTACCCATAGCGATGGCGGTGTTATTTCCCTGTATTGGTGACAGAGAGTTATTACCCGTAGCGATGACGGTGTTATTTTCCTGTAGTGGTGACAGAGAGTTATTACCCGTAGCGATGGCGGTGTTATTTTCCTGTAGTGATGGCAGAGTATTACCCGTAGCAATGGCGGTGTTGTTTACCCGTAACGATGGCGGTGTTATTTTCCTGTAGTGATGAAAGAGTATTACCCGTAACGATGGCGGTGTTATTTTCCTATAGTGATGACAGAGTATTACCCGTAGCGATGGCGGTGTTCTTCTCCTGTAGTGATGACAAGATTATTTCCCGTAGTGGTGGCGGAGTATTTCCCGTAGCGATGGCGGTGTTATTTTCCCAGAGTATTACCCGTAGCAATGGCGGTGTTGTTTACCCGTAGTGATGACGGTGGTATTTTCCCAGAGTATTTCCCGCAGTGGTGGCGGTGGTATTACCCGCAGTGATGACAGTGTTATTTTCCCAGAGTATTTCCCGCAGTGGTAGTGGTAGCATTGCCCGTAGTGATGGCGGAGCTCTTTTCCTGTATCGTTGGTAGAGTTATGTTTGTTGACAGAAGTACTTCCCCAGTGAAGTCGTCCAGGTTCAATGGATGGATGGGGTTCCCCAAGCAGTGGTGCAGTTTATTTCTGCGGTTGGCAAATCTCCGGGTTCTTGGTATTCAACCGTCTCGTACCTCGAATGTTTGAAGTCCGTTCGCTCTTCACCCAGTCGGGTCCAAGTCGCTTGAATAGGGGCAGCTGTTGCACCCTAAAATTTGCTCAACCTATTTCACTTGGTTTATGTTTCAATTGAATTGTCATTTGCATACTAAGTCATGTACATAGTCTAATCATTTGCATAACATAGCATAACAAGGCATCTAACAAGGGATCAAGTGCCATTTTCATCAGAAAGAGGCCCATCAAGGGGTTTTATTCAAGATCAAGACCATCCAAGTAATCAAGAAATGAGTTGAAGCTTTGAGAAGTTTGAAGGTCAACCAGTGGATTTCTCTCCCAATCTGGGGGATATGTTGAAGATCATCAATGAGTGTGTGAGCCATGGAAGGTGTACAAAGATCATGGAAGACCTAGAGGGTCATTTTGAAGATGAGACAAATCATTAATACAAGTACCAGAGCTACAGTTGAATGCAGTCAACTAGGGTTTCATCTGGGTCAACCCTAGGTCAAATGGTTGATTGGAGGGCATCAAGGCCTACTTGGAGTATGTGGAATTCATGAATTGGTATGTGGATGCATGTGTGGTGTTGTGCCAAGATCAAGCAAAGAAGAATCAAGAATGTGGGAAGTTGCTAAATTAGGGTTTCAGTGTAAAATCCCCTGTTTTGGTGCCTAACTTCAAAGTCACATAAGTCAAAATACAAGTTTCAAATGGATCTTTGACCAACATGAAACTTGTAGAGCTTCTCAATATCTTTAAGTTGAGTACTATAAGTCTTCAAGAAGATTTGTAGAACTCAAGTTATGGTCTTTACAAATTACAAGGACACTGAAATTTATCTGTGAAAGTCACTTGACTTCCAAGCAACGTTTTCCCTTAAAGGAGTTTTCAAATGGATTCTTGGCCAACATAAGAGTTGCAGATCTTGATCTTAGATTTCCATAGAGTACTAGAAGTACTCAAGGGGATGTATAGAACTCCAGTTATGATCTTGGCAATCCAAGGGTATTTTGGGTATTAGTGATTATCGGTCATTCTCAAGCATGGGTCCAAATCTCCAACTTGCACTTGTCAAATGGATTTTTGTTCAACATGAAAGTTGCTCAAAATGGGATTTTAAGTGCAAACAAGTGGTCATTTGGGATTGGTTTGGCTTGTAGCAAAAAGTCACTTAAAATGGCCTAAAAAAGGGAATATTTTAAATGGATTAAGGAGAGAAAATTGACTTTTTGAGTTAGAGGACCAAAACATGGCATATGAGTGCATTTTTTGAATGGAAATCACATTCTAAGAACAATGGCATTATTAGAATTTTCATTTGAGACTTAGTTCTTGGTGCTTTAGTTTTGTTACTTCAAGAACAAGCTACATATCCAAAATCATTCATAATGCACAAGCAAGGTCTCCTTTTAATCCAAAATAATTCACAATAATTCAAACAATGGCAAATTGGTACATATTTTGATTGCAAATGACTTTCTAAACACAATGGCGTTGTTAGAATTTCAATTTAAGTCATATTTAATGGTCATTTTATGGATTGCTTCAAAAGGAGGTTACATACTCCAAATCATACCATTAAGCTCCAAACCAATTTTCACAAGCCAAAGTACAAACCTTACATTGGGATCCAAGCCTAAGGAGTACTTAAGTGATCTACTCCAAACCAAAAATAAAATCCACACAATTTTCATTTTTCATTTTCAAGAATTCTCTCACTCTCTTAATTCTCTCAATTTCTTCATTCTCCAAACCCTCACCCATAACTCCTCATCATTGGATCCATTGATTTTTCATTGAAATCAATGGAATCTTGAGCATAAACCTCCACTCATCATCATTATCGAATCAAGTTTCATAATTAATTTTCGTGCAAATTGAAGTTGGATATTAGAGCGTAAGTTGGAAGCACTTATTCGGAGCAATTCGGATTCAAAGTGTTCAATCTTCATCTTCTTGCAAGAATTATTGTATATCTTGAAGTTTTCCATCTAATCTTGTTCGGATCTTTGCAAATTCACTTGATCAACGATCACCAGATCAAATCTCCGATCCGTAGGTTGGTTTTCCGATTTAATTTAACCATTTGATTGTTGCATTAAAATTCTGTTTTGTGTGCTGTTTGATTTTAATTCTAACAAAATAGAAAAAATGCTTAGAAAAATATGAGAAAATTCTGGAATGATCCTTATCATGTCTATGATCTTTGTGCACAACTGGATTTTAGTTTTGATTAATTTTCAATTTGATTTCGTTTTTCTCCCTTAGTTGGATAATAAAATGCCAAAAACTGCATAGTTTCTTGCCGATTTTTTTTCTGGAGTTTGGTATTGAATTTGGACTTAATTCTTTGCTGGTTTGTTATAGACATATTATGGAACTTCCAGAATTTTTTAAGTTAATTTTTAAGTAGCTTTAAGTTCAGTTTTGAACTCGATCTTTAGGGGCTTCCCCATTTGATTTCCCTTTTGACCACTTTTGGTGTGTGATTTCTTTAGTGTCTTTAAGCATAGTTTTAGGCCCTGGTTTTTCTATTATAGACCTCTAACAAATGCATGTTCCCATAGAAAAATAATTAGATTTTTGTGATGTGTTTTGCTATTTTAGTTAGAATATTCAAGTTGATTGTTCATTTGGTGCTTCAACTTTGGTGATTGTTTGGAATGGACTCAAAGTGGGCTTTTCTTGCATGGTGGGCTTCTGGTTCTTATTAGAGGATATCATGGACATGATGAAGCTTTTGTGGAGTGGCTGGTGGAGCTTGGATTAGACATTTTCTTTCCTTTTTGTTAGCTTTTTGTAGCTTAGGGAAACTAGGGTTTTAGGAAGAGCATTAGACTAGTTTTGCTTCTTTCTTCAAACATGGAGTATCTTGTCCATCTCCATTCTATTCAATGACATAAAGTCCTCCTTAGGAAGCTCCATCTCTCCTTAGGAGGGATGAGTGGTATGCCCAAGTGAGTAGAACTTTGAGGATACCTTTCATTTGCAATGTTAAGTTCTTAGTGATTTCCTTTGGTTGTCATTGAGTTTCTTAACATTATAACCTGATCTTGTTAATTGATTCTCCCTTGGAGGTGCTTGTTGAAGCTTGGTAAAGAGAAAGCTTAGTGCTTTTTGAAGCTTGTTGAAGATGAGGTTTGTGCTTGTTGAAGCTGGTTGCTTGTTGAAGCTAGGGTTTTGCTGCTTGTTGAAGATGAAGTTAGGAGCTTGTTGAAGCTGTTTACTGGAGTGAAGTTTGCTGGTTTAAGTTTGGTGCTTATTGAAGATTGAAAGTTTATTGAAGCTTGAGGATAGGAGCATTCCTGAAAATGAAAGTTGTTGCAGTCAACCTTTTGCTGTTTAATCAACTGTTGCTGTCAGAGCTGCTGTTTGCTGTAGGAGATTGGTGCTGCCTTCTCTGCTTTGGGTTTTGTTTTTTGTATTGTTTGTTGGCTTGCGTAGCTTGCCCCTAGGTTTGAAGTGAATGTTGATTCACTTTGCCTGTTGTTTTCCCAGGTTCGAGGTTGAGCAGGGCTCCCTTGCCTCGCTTGTATTGCTGCATTACATGCATTTTACTGTATTTGCTTGTTTTCTTTTCTGTTTATCCCCTAGGATCTCTGATTTCCTCTGTGCAGGAGGGAATTATGACAGACATTAGGTGTTAATCCATGCATGACAACATTAGGTTAGTTTTATTCCTTTTTCAACCATAGGTTTTTTAGAGCTTCTTTCTCTTCTTATCTCAGAACAATTCAAAAACACAGTAATAAGGTTAATCGACGTCGTACGTTACGAGCCTTAAGCTATTTGAGAAAAGGTTGCTGGAGGGTCACTCTTCAGTAATCTGACTGCTTAGTGTGGTACCTTTAGGGTGACATGCAACGTAGTCACTCTCAAATCATAGTCTCTAGTGCGTCAGAGATTGTAAACAAACTAAAAAACACTTCTTGCGTAAAAGACTGATAACAAACATCAAAGTGTCATTTTTGTCCGCTTGGACTCTTAATGAGGAAAAACCCTTTCATAAGGAGATAAAAAACATTCAGACAAGCTTGTGTCTTTCGTAGCCCGAACTACGTTTGCTCTGATCTTTCATGCTGTATGAAAGTACGTAGGCATAGGATGCGATATCCTAGCGAGCAACCTTCCCCTCCTTTCCAGTAGGTAGGCGAACTACGTCGACTCTGATTTCTCGTTCCAGACGGGAATACGTAGGCATAAAGTGTGATACTTTGCTGAGTCATTTTATTTTCTTTTAACCCCAGACCTTTAGAGTAGATAGAATAACAATCCGTACCAGAAAACAAGCGTGGATCCCGTCGAGTACGACGGACGTGAGGGGTGCTAATACCTTCCCCTTGCGTAACCGACTCCCGAATCCAGGATTTGGTTGCGATGACCATTCCTTTCCCTTCTTTGCGTGAGGTTTACTTTGAGCATTTCCTTTCCCTCTGTTGGGATAAATAACGCACGGTGGCGACTCTTCTGTCATAGTCGGCGCCGATTTTTGCAGTAGCGACAGGATTTAGTTCCAAGACCAAAAGGATTCAACATAATTGGAACTAAATGGGTCTTCATAAATAAGCTTAATGAGAAAGGAGAAGTTGAAAGAAATAAGGCAAGGCTTGTTGCTCAAGGGTACAGTCAGCAAGAAGGTATTGATTACACTGAAACTTATGCTCCAGTGGCAAGGTTAGAATCTATACGCCTTCTTATTTCATTTGCTGCACAAAATAACATCACTATATATCAGATGGATGTTAAAAGTGCCTTTCTATATGGTATTATAGAAGAAGAAGTTTATGTCCACCAGCCTCCTGGTTTTGAGAGTGAAAAATTCCCAGAACATGTTTTCAAACTAAAGAAATCTCTATATGGTTTAAAACAAGCTCCCAGAGCTTGGTATGAGAGATTAAGCAATTTTCTTCTGGAGAAAATTTTCATCAGAGGCAAAGTGGACACAACACTCTTTTGTAAATCATTTAAGAAAGATCTATTAATTTGTCAAATATATGTGGATGATATCATATTTGGATCTACCAATACTATGCTGGGAAAGGAGTTTGCTCAATGTATGCAGGCAGAATTTGAAATGAGCATGATGGGAGAATTGAGATTCTTTCTGGGAATTCAAGTCAACCCAACTCCAGAGTGCACTTACATTCATCAGACCAAATATGTTAAAGAACTTCTGAAGAAATTTAACATGACTGATAGTAAGATGGCAAAAACTCCCATGCATCCAACTAGTTCACTAGGCAAGGAAGAGGTAAGTAAGAAAGTAGATCAGAAACTCTACAGAGGTATGATAGGATCTCTTCTCTACTTAACTGCTTCTAGACCTGACATTTTGTTCAGTGTATGCTTGTGTGCTAGATTCCAATCAGATCCTAGAAAATCACACTTAACAGTTGTTAAGAGGATTCTAAGGTATATGAAAGGTACTTCTAATGTGGGTTTGTGTTACAGAAAATCTGATGATTTCAAATTAGTTGGATTCTGTGATGCTGACTATGCTGGAGATAGAGTGGAAAGAAAAAGTACTTCTGGAAGTTGTCAATTTCTAGGAAGAAATCTAATCTCTTGGTACAGCAAGAAGCAACCCACAATTGCACTGTCAACTACAGAGGCAGAATATATTGCTGCTGCTGGATGTAGCACGCAGATGCTCTGGATGAAAAGTCAGCTAGAAGACTATCAGATATTTGAAAGTAACATTTCTATATTCTGTGATAATACTTCTACTATATGTTTGTCTAAAAACCCCATTTTACACTCTAAGGCAAAACATATAGAAATTAAGCATCATTTCATCAGAGACTATGTTCAGAAGGGAATTATAAACTTAGCCTTTGTTGATACAGATCATCAATGGGCAGATATTTTCATAAAACCCCTTGTTGAAGATAGATTCAAATTTATTCTGAAAAATATTGGTATGGATTTGTGTCCAGAATAATATTTGTCAGAAGCAAATTTTACAGATGCAAAATGTTTAATGCTCTGAAGTATTTCATCTGATTATTTATTCATTTCCTTAAATTATTTTATTTATGAAAATCTGAACTAACAATACTCAGAGGATCTGAACGTTGGTTAACGTTTCATTTCTCAAGAGAATTCAGAAGCACATGCAAGCAAACACGTGTCACTCTAAATCTGCAAAGATGGCGTGTACACTACTGAAGAGACGTTTGAGGTGAAGTTTGAATAGTGAAAATCTTGATTTTCCCCCCAATTTGTCAGAATCAAGTAATGCTTGAAATGATTTTTATTCTTTTTCATTAATTGCTATGTGTGAACGTGCCTTGTTTGTCTGTTTGTATGCCTAATTGTTTTCTATAAATACCACATCTCTCACCACTTTCACACTTTTCACAACTCAAGAACGTTTATGCATTTCTGTCTTCTTTTCTCTCTTCACAAAAACCCTAAACCTTTGACAAAATCATCTTCAATGGCAACCTCATCCTCTACAACTGCTCAGTTTCAATCAACCATGGCTGCAGTTACTTCTGCAAATATGGGTGTGGCTCCATATACGACCCCTAAAAGGACTTTGTTAACACCTGTTGACAATCTTGAAGTGCTCTGTGAATCAATGGTGGAATTTGATTCATTGGCTGAAAATGGATTTGAATTTCGTTCAATAGTTGATGCTCAAGGCTGGGTAGAATACTTTGATAGATTGATTGGACCAGTTTACCCTCATCTGGTGAAAGAATTCTGGATACATGCTTCTGTATACCCTAAATTCATCTTGTCTTCTGTTCTGGGTAAGGAGATAATCATTACAGAAGATCTGATCAGAAAACTCATAGGATATGAGGAGACTGATGGAGTATCTCATCTGCCAGCTGGGCGTGTAGATATGGAAGAAGTTTATGAGGAAGTCATGACTGCTGGACAGGCCTCTAACAAGTTTAAAGATCTGAAGCCTAACTACAAGATCTGGGCAAAGATTTTCATGGGTTGCATTCATCACAGAAAATCTACAAACTCTCCAGATTACGTGAATAATGAACAGCTTTACTTCATGTACTGTCTAAGTCAGAGCACCAAGGTAGATCTTCCTTACATTCTGTTCATGCACTTATGGAATCACATTAATGCTTCAAGAGAATCTGTAAAAGATAAGGGTCAGAAGATCAGAACATGGATTCCCTTTGGAAGGTTAATTTCAGATATTCTGACAGAAAATGGATTGGTGACTACTCTGTATGCTGCTGGAGTCAAGGAGGAACTTGAATCTATTGTTGGGAAACCTCTGAATGCCAAGAGTCTTCAGTGACTAAAAATTGTGGATGAACTCACTTCAGCACCCAAGAAGCTGAATATCTATGACCATAGTCAGAAGCGAATCCCAGTAGAAGACTACCCTCTGTTCTGTGCTGAAGAACCAAGGGAAATAATTTTAAGGTATATTGATTCTTGCAAGGCAGATGGAACCCCAATTCCTACAGATATTCTAAAAAGAGCAAGGGAACCAATGCCTGATGGAGGAAATGAGAACACAAGAAAAAGTGGTCAATCAGAAGCAGAAGATGTGACTGTTCAGAAGAAGCCCAAAGTTGCTGACAAGCCTCAGAAGCTGATCAAGAGGAAAGCATCTGGAGACGCTCCCTCTGTTCCCACAAAGCGTATCAAGATTAAAGGTACTAAATCTTCTGTATCTTCTTTCAATAATACTGTTTTAAATGATTCAACATTTAAGTCTATTCCAAAACCACCTTCTACTCAGAAACAATCTGTTCCTGCTCTATCTCATATCTCTGTTCCTTCCCCACAAAAATCATCTAATCCTGTTTCCATCACTCCTGAAAAACCTTCTACTAATTAATCATCTGCACCTACACCAACAACAACAAAACCAGCAATTCAAACTCCACAACAACAAAAACCAACAAACCAATCTGAACAACAACAACAAAAACCAACAGAACAATCTGAACAACAACAACAAAAACCAGAAAAACAATCTGAACAACAACCACAACAACCAGAAAAACAACCACAACCAAAACAACCACCATCAAACACATCTGAACCTATTGGATCTGCACAAGTTACTTCTGAACCTATAAAAGTTACATATGATCCTATTGCATCTGAACCACCTACATCAGAACCACCTACATTTGAACCCCCATCAAAACTTTTTGAGAACCCATCAGAATCAATCAACCCATCTGGAACCAATATCCCTGAGACAAAGGTTCTAAATGTTACACCTCTCAAAACTGTTTTTGAAGTGTCCTCTACCTCTTACACTCCAACCACATCCTCAAATTCATCAGAATCTGACATGCACCCAGATTTTCTGGTATCTCCCTCTCACAGAAATTCTGAAGTAAACCAACCAGAACCACCTGTTTCTTCTGAAATTATCATTCCAAATCCTACTCCAACACCTAAGCCATCTTCTGAAATTCTCATTCCCAATCTTACCCCTACACCCAAGCCAAGAACATCTCAGCGTATACCCTCTGCTTCATGTAAATTGTCTTCCTCTAACAAACTTCCCTCTGGTTTCACCTTAAAAAATTTCTACACCAGAATTGAACCATCTGACACTATCACTCCTCTTAAACCCAAACTTACCATCATTTTACCATCTGTTCTTCAAACGTATATTAAAACAATGCCAGCAGTAACTTCATCAGATGCAAAACCATACTCTAATAAATCTGCTAAATCTGCATTCAAACCTTACTCTGATAAACCATTTGATGTTGTTTCCCATGCATCAACTGCAAAACCATGTCTGTTGAATGCTTTAACCAGATCAAAACCTGACAATATATCTGAACCTCCATTCATACCATACTACCTCCTCCTCTGATCACCATTCAAAAATACATCTTTCCATCTACTCCCCAACCTAAGCCAATAACATTGGAAACTCTTTTACACCTAAGACCTAGACTGAATGTTGATCATTTATTTACAAGTTTTTTGCAAGAAATACAAATGTATTTAGGATCTGTACAGAGGAAGTGTTCATCAACAATGGATGCAAGTGAATCTGATGCCATTTGGAATGGCTTCATAAACAGATTCAATACTGTAGCATCAAATATGAAGAACGTATGTTCTAATGATGCGAAGCTCAGATTTGCTGAAACTGCTAGAAGTCTGTTATGGACTGTTAAGAAATCTGGACCATTGCTTCTTACAGATGCTCCCTCATCATCAGAAGAGAATACTGAATCTGCATCTGAAGACAACCTTCTTGCTATGACTCTGGTAGAACATCCTTCTGGCTCTACTGCTCCTAACTCCAAAGCCCCTATGGAAATTGACTCTGTTCAAGCTTCAGAAACTGTCCCACCCTCTTCATCTGAGATCAAGAAAGAGTATCCAGATCTTGAAGATAAGATTGCAGTTCTGGAAGCTGGTCAATCAGAAATTAAGTCATGGATGGCTAAGCAAGATAAGAAGTCTGAAGACATGGCTCAATGGATGTCCAAACAAGATCAAAAGAATGAAACCATGGCTAAGTGGATGTCAAAACAAGAACAGTCTTCTTCTGAGATCACAGATCTGTTGAAGATGCTTTTGTCAAAACAATCTTAGTTTATTTTTTCTTCTAATGTTTGTATCTAATGTTTGCACATGTACTTGAATATTTTCTGATGTTTGTACTTTTTGCTATGAATGAATGAATGTTTCAAAGTTTTCTCCACATGATTTATCTCGTTTATTTTTTCCTTTTATTTGTCTTTTAAAAGTTCTTACTTTTTTCTTATGACGAAAAAGGGGGAGAAAATAGATCTGAACTGTTTAATTAAACTTTACCAGAATGAAACTTCAGACATATCAATTTTATCTAACCTTTACCATAATGAAACTTCAGACATATCAATTTTATCTAACATAATATCTGAGTATTTTAGAACATTTGATAAATATACTCTGTAAACAAAACTCTGTGACTCTCAGATCATATGACAATTATCAGACTCTGACTCTGAAATATGCAAGACACCCTGACTCTCAAATGATTAAGAACAATCAAGCTCTAACTCTGAAAAATACTCAAGACAAAAAGGGAAGTTTCTATTCCTTATTTATATTTAATTCAGGGGGAGATTCATCATCTCAGGGGGAGTTATAATTATTCTATTTTTCAATTAAACAAAATTTCTGATGTTTTTGTCATCATCAAAAAGGGGGAGATTGTTAGAACACGGATTGGTTCTTAATAATATCTCTATGTTTTGATGATAACTATTATGAAATTTTGTAATTAAGAATTATATACTCTAAAATTTGCTTAAGAATGTTTGCTGCAGTTATTAAAGTAAATATCACTCCAGAAGCAAATCAGATCTGAACATAAGAAATATGTTAGACTCTGAAGCGTCAGATGCGCCCATTAGAAGATTTTGAACGCTGCCATCAGAAGATCCTGAGCGTTGTCTCCAGAAGGATCTGAAGCAGAAGCTACAGAAGGATCTGAAGCAGAAGCTCCAGAAGAATCTGAAGCAAGTCAGAAGCATCTGAACCAATGAAGAATTTTGTATGAAGAGTTTTCAAGCATAGTTACTTCAAAAGACTCTGAGAGTACTAACGCTGCCAGTGCTGAGGATCTGACTCAAAACTCTGCTATGAAATTATACACGCTAAAAGCACACTTACTGCAAAGACTCTGATTCAGCAAAACTCTGACTAACATTAGAAGGCTCTGATCAAATTAGACTCTGATGATTCTTGCTGAAAATTGTTGAAGAAGAATTCAAAGATTATGTCCGTTGGAATATCTAAACGACTCTTTCCTTATTTATGCTAGACACAAGAACATAGACAAAAAGGATTTCTATGTGCTTTCTTCTTCTAGGAAAGGTCACTTGATGTGAAGACAAAAAGGCTCAGACCATTTGGTACACACTTCTCAACGTGAAATACTCTTGGACCACTGTGCCTATAAAAGCAAGTCTCCACTCATCTTCTTCAGTTGACGTATTACTTGAAAAGAATTTATTATCAAAGCTCTCATACAACTCATATTCTTTCTAGAATTAATTTCTTTGTTCTTAATCTTAAGTGAAAAATCACAGTTCTGATAAAGCTTTATTAGAAGCATTTTAACACTTGTATTTGTTATTACATTTGATTGTAAGAAAACCTTAAGAAGATCCAGTTAGGATCAGTAGTTCTTGAGAAGACTTTGAACAATTGTTCTTAGTGCTTACTATTATAATCAGTTGATTAAATAGTGGATTAAGTCCTTGTTTGAGAAAGGCAAATCACTCTAGGAAGGGTGGACTGGAGTAGTTGAGTTCAACGAACCAGGATAAAAATACTTGAGTTTTTATTTCTAAGTTTTTATCTTCATACTTATTCAACCCCCCTTCTAAGTATTTTTTCACCTTCAACAATCTTCCGAATTTTGTGGGCACACATGATCTTGATGGTGCGCAGAAGTGGCTGAAAGTGATTGAGAAGATTTTCCGAGTTATGGCATGCACTAATGCTCAACAGGTGCAGTTTGGTACGCACATGCTAGTAGAGGAAGTTGAGGACTGGTGGGATAACACTCGTCAGAGATTGGGAGGTGCTGGCATTGCAATAACTTGGGATGTGTTTAAGGAATAATTTTTTAGGAATTATTTTCTTGAAGATGTTCGGGGCAAGAAAGAGGTGGAATTCCTTGAGCTGAAACAAGGGAATATGATTGTTGCTGAGTATGCGGTAAAGTTTGAGTCTTTAGTAAAGTTTTGTCCGCATTACAATCGTGCTGACACAGAGATGTCAAAGTGTCTCAAATTTGAGAATGGATTGAGACCAGAAATTAAGCAAGGAATTGGGTACCAGTAGATTCATTGGTCTGCGGAATTGGTGGACAAGAGCAGAATTTATGATGAGGATAGCCGAGCTCGATCTGCTCACTACAAGCAGCTGAGTGAGATGAAAGAGAAAGGTGAGTATAGAGGGAAACCGTATGTGACTTCTGCTGTAATACCCCAAATTTTGCCCTGAGATTTAGTAGCTTCATTTTGCATCCCATTTCATTTTACATTGCATTTTAGCTAACCGCTGGCAGGTTTGTGTAGTTGGTTGATTTTTGCAGGAAAGTCACATCATGCGTCCTTTAGCTTATGAAGGGTAAAATGGTCATTTAGTCGCAGTCGGCTGCCAATTTGTGAATCTGAGTTGTGTTCAGGGGAATTTAAATCGTTTGGGTTTGTTGATGTGAGTCGGGGCCGAGGTGTAGTTGGAATGGTTTGATTGTGGAGGATTTGAGCTGTTCAAAATTAAATCGATTCAAGTTATTGGATTGAAGTTAGCCGGAGAATATGACTATTTGAGTTTAATCAGACAGTTTGGATTTATTCGGATAAGGTTTCCTTTGAATTGCCAGAGGATTTCATCGGAAGTTATGTCGGAGGCGGAATTAGTCGGATAAATTGGATAAATCTGGAATTAATAAAAAATAGAGTTTTAGTGGTGTTTTCATCACATTTTAAAGTTAAAAATAATTTTATTTCATTTTTGTAATTTCTATTCTCATCTGTATTTTTAAAATTAATTTCATTTCTGAATCAATCATATTTCATTTTTTAGAATCAATTTCATTTCATTTTTTAATTTTTGCTTTCATTTCATTTAAACCAAATTTTATTTCATTTTCAAATATTGTTCTCATTCCATTTTTTAATTGATTTTTATTTCATTGTTCATTTTGGCTTTTCATTTCATTTCAAAAGAAAAATAATAATCATAATAATATTCTTAGTTTTTACAATATTGTAAAATAAAGAATTTTATTAATAATATTAATTCTTTACAACAAAAAAAATAATAAATAAATACAGTTACAAAAAATAATTACATTTTTTTCCTAAAAAATTTCCTAATTGTCCTAAGAGTCATCTTCCCGATTCTTGGACTCTTCCGATTATCTCTTTCGAACCTGCAAAAATAAGCAAAACGAACAATTTTATCGGTTAGATTGTTTTCCGACACCCTCAGAGCCAATATCATCATCGGGGGTGTCGGGAGGGTAACAGATTGCTCCGAAACCAACTCCCGACTCGATTCACAACCTCGGCCAAAATCAAGTGGTAATCTATTCCAACAAGATAACCAGAGAAAGAAGGAAAAGTGATTATCAAAAAGCAGCTTATTTGAAAAGTGATTTTCCAGGAAAAGCGGTTTTGCTAAACGTGGCCTTAACGCACTTTTTCCAGAAATTTCTCAGCCCACGGATCAAAATCCATTTGTTCCTAAAAAATCTCCAGGTAACAGCAAGATCCAACGAACCAACAGCGAGATCCCACAAAACAAACAAACTCAAAGTTCTGTCAAACAATGCCAAGATTTCATCCATAAAGATCGCAATCGAACCTCAAGATTTTTGCAACTTAAAACGTAAATCCAATCCTATAAATCAGAAGAAAATCACCAATAAATAGAACAACATGCAGAAAGGAAAGGGGACAGATCCAAAACTCTAAAGTGAAAATGACAAGCTGGATTCAGAGAAATCCAAGAGGATTTCATCATCATCATCCCCCATAACGGAAGAAGAAGAGCAAAAAGCTTCTGAAGCCCACACGTCACTGAAATCACATCCTCATCGGACAGATTTAGGACTCAGAGGGAGAGCTTTCGCCCTCACCACCACCATCATCCTCGCCGTAAAGCCATCCATAGCCACCGTCTGCGAAGAACCGCTTCAAACCTCTCAAGGTGAGTGATTCATCTCATCAAGTACAGGCGCATGCAAGGAAGGAAGCTCAAAGCTTCAATCTTTAATGGCCGCCTCCGGCACAAGAAATTAGAAAAGAAAATCTCAGAGAAATAGGTAGCCTCTGAGACGCATGTGGAAAGGAGAAAATACTGGAGTTAAAAAAACCCTAGTCTCACCAAAAGACATGTTTATATTTTTTTCATTATTATTTTTATTTTATTGTTTATCTATTTTATATTTTATTTTTATGTAATAATATTTAATTAAGTTGTTAAGTTAAGACTTTTAGGAAATATAAGTAACTCCTCAATTTCATTAAAACAAATTTAGGATGAAACCTCATTTAGTCAAAAATCCCCAAAATCATCTTTAATATTTAAGCCAAATTTTTATTTCTTAAAACATTAAAATAAAACCTTTTTCTCAGTTTAAATTTAAAATTAATTATCTCAATTGAACCTTACAACCAAAACATTTCTTTAAATTTGAACCAGTTTTCTTAATTAAAGTAAGATTTAGAATATTTTCCTATTTAAAATACAAAATTAAAATGAATTTTTCTTAATCAAAGACCTTAAAATTAAAACATTTTCTTTAATTAAATTAAAACAAATTTTTTAAGTAAAAATATTAAAATTAAAATAATTTCTCCTTTAAATGCAAAATTAACTTTTCCTTTAATAAAAAATTCAAAAATAGAACTCTAGTTTTAGCCGTCTCAATTTTTGTCTAACCCTGATTATCTTGTTCGTTTCAGCTTATTAAACCTTCATTTGTTCACACTGTCATTGTTTCAATTGTAATCATGCGAGGCTATCATCGCAGTTATTTATTCTTGCATTTTTGGGGTTTGTAATTTATGCGAGGCTATCGTCGCAATTAGTTTTCAATTCCGTACCGCTTTATACTTTCTCATATTTCAATGCCTGCCATGTAATAATTCATCATCTGCATAATTTACCGTCAAACCCTTCTGAAGGATTAGGTCTAGCTGTTTGACCGTCGGGTCAATAGTCCTCAACCTTTGAATGTTTCAAACCCTAATAGCATAGGTGTCCCGCCGTGGATGAAATTAACCTTTACCGTAGCATTAGGTCAAAGAGTCGTCGTACTCTGTTTAGGGTTTCCCGCCGTGGAATCCCTAATTTCAACTAACAAATTCAATGTAAAAATAGGAGTCGCCGCACTCCACGTAAGCGTTTCCTTAAGAAATGCTTATTCCCTATTGAAACCTTGACCATAGTCAAGACGTTTCTAACCTCCCTTTCGAGGGGAACTACGATTACTCTAATTCCATTCCCTACCCAGGATACGTAGGCACAAGATGCGAATCTTGCCGAGTAAACTTAGGACTAACCCTTAGGTCTCTCTGTCACTCTTAACCCTTAGCTCAGTATATACCTCAAGTAAATAATAAAGAAAAATAGTAAATGTAAACAAAAGGTTCCTGTAGAGTAATACAGAAGTTTAGGGTGCTAGTACCTTCCCTAAGCTTAACCAACCCCTTATCTAGGTCTCTCCCCGCATTGTTTACGATACAAAAAAATAGGTTTTCCTTCATTTGACATTTTCCTTCGGATAAATCAAAGTTGGTTGTGAATATAAGATTAGCGATTCAAATTAATTAATAATTTGATATCCAATTCTAACCGCAACAGAAAATGGCGACTTCACTGCGGACTGCCATAACTTTTAAGGGTTACCCCTATTTTGTTTTGTTTTTACTATTTGCTTCATTTATTTGCTTGTTTGAATTATCATTATACCTTGCTTGGGGGTATCTACTTTGTTGTGATATAAGTCCTACACCCGAACTTGAGTGAACTTATTATAGGAGGTGATATATTCGACGAGGCTTATAGGGAGTGATTCCCGACCAAGCTGACTTGAGAATCACCGCTTAGTTGAGGCCCTTTTGAAAGGTAGTTCTGTTGAACGAGTATTTGTGAAAACACTTACTATCTTCGATTGGAGCCTGTGATATTGGGGACCGTAGTACCTTAATACCACCTTGGCCTTATCTAGGACGTAATGCGGGGACTATTAGGGAGTATTCCCAAAATAGTTGCTACGCGATACTACCCTCAAAAGAGGTTCTCTTGAGAATACTATTAACCACCGAGTCAGTTGGAAAATTGATAATATCCGAAAGATGGACTGATGACTTTGGGCACCGCTTTAGAACCTTGTTCTGCATGTACAACTAACCTTAGTACATACCTTATGGGGATGGGTAGACCTTAACTCCGCTCATATACCCTTAACATTGGACTTGTGTATATTTATGCATTGTATCCATAAAGAATCACATGGCATTACATTTCATGGAATTTAAGCGTTACTTATGAACATTGCAGGATACCATGGATCACCATAGAAAACATACTCTGGAATATTATTTTAAGAGTCTTAAGTTGGATGACCTAAGGAAGCTAGGATCTTTAATCCAAGATCAACAATAGAATTGAGCTCGTATAATATAAATGTAACCTGTTGTTAAATCGTTTATACAAGAATAGAATAGCAAATGCACAACCAAACTCTCTTGTTGTTGAAGATGCTTTCTCTTCTTGTCCCTTGATTCGAGTCGAATCAAGTCCTTCGATTGCTTGTGGATGAACCTCCGATTACAACTCATTGTTTAAGCAACCTTACATCTTCAAACCCAGCCCGACTAATCTCAAACACTTACTAATCGAACCTGAACTTCTCTTTCACAATTCACTGATTCCCGCTACTAGATCGACGGAACCCACCGCTCCTCGATCACCTTTGCTCAACTGAATACATGTTGAGAAGATTCGTACCAAAATCCCCCAAATTTAGTGAATCTTAGAGGAAAAAACCCTCAAGGTTTTATTCAAGAAAAACCTGCCAAAATCTCAACCCGAATCGGATTCCCAATCAACGGCTTCGGACGTTATCACTTCATACAAACCATAATGCACAACAAAGTTATTGTGTGTGATTGTTGTGGTATGAAATGTAGAAGATGGAGATGATGAGAACTAATGGCACCTCTTTCACTTTTCTTGTTTTTCAATTGATTCAATTTTTTTTTGAAATGAAATGAGCAACTTTCTATTTATATCATGCCAAAAATAACTGACACAACCACTTTTCAAAAGTAATGGACATACCAAATTTATGCAGCAAACAACGAATGGTCAACCCATGCAAAAGGCAGCGGTCGGCCAGAGCTAGCATGTGAAAGCAAAACTATGCAAAAACAAACAGTATGGGTTGACCGATAGGTCGACGTGGGCCAACCCGTGGAAAATGCAATTTAGAGACACCTTCTATGAGTCGACCGGAGCAGACGAATGGTTGACTCAGAGACCTGTATTTTGCAAAAATGCCTAATTTGATGTTTTTGACACTTCTCGATGCAACATATAATACACCAATGATATTTGACTTGTATGACACTAATTTGATGACACAACATGCAAGAAAATGAGACATAAGAGATAAAGGCACAAGTAATTGCTCATTATAACATTGGTAAGTGCAACATATTATAGACTGAGATCTTTATTTGCTGTAAGGGGTGCAAAGTGGAGTGCTGTGTTGAATTCTTGCCAAACATTTACAGACAACTGCCTCAAGGTGATGAAAGAAGAAACAACAAAATCTAGCACACATCAAGTTAGAATTTTTGACTACACTAACAATGTTTTCAGTGTGAAGGATAAAATGAACCATGGTGAGGGGAAGCCTATGGAACATTATAAGGTCAACCTCTTAAACAGGTGGTGTGACAGCGAAAAGTTTCAAGCATATCGTGTCCCTTGCTCATATGTTATCTCTACATGTTCGAATGTGCACCACGACGCTTACGGTATTTTGTCCGACGTTTATAGGGTTACAAACTTGTTTGGGGTTTACAATACAAGCTTTCATGTGCTGCCTTACGATGAATATTGGCCCGTTTATGAAGGAGATCAAATTTTCCATAACCCAAGAATACGGAGGAACAAGAAAGGTCACCCAGTTAGTACATGTATTAGAAAGGAAATGGATAACTTTGATAAGCATGAGAGAAAATGTTAAATGTGTTGTCATTCGGGTCACAATCGAACCCGGTGTCCCAATGTAGGAACAAGTAATCGTTAGTGTTTTCATTAACTATCATGTATTATTTTCAAATTAATATCTAACTTCTAGCAAAAACCACACAACTTTACATTTCATTAAATAACACAACACATACATAAATCAACATACATAAAAATACTAAAAAGCAACATTTAACATAACATTTGATACAATTTCTCTAACTGATTACAATTAGCAGTCTGATCTCATTTTTCCCAAACATCATTTTCAAAGCGAAGATACAAAAACATTAAAATATTTAAAGGTTCCGCCCATTCAGGTGCCGACACTGTACAAAAACATTAAAATATTAAAAGGTTCCGCTCATTCAGGTGTCAGTACTGTACAAAAACATTTAAATATTAAAAGGTTCCGCCCATTCAGGTGCCAACAATGTACAAAAAATGATAAAATACTAAAAAGGTTCCGCCTTATGCAGATGTCGCCACTGTACAAAAACATTAAAATATTAAAAGGTTCTGCCCATTCAGGTGCCGGCCTTGTACAAAAAAAAATCGTTTATTTATTGTTAATTACATTAAATAATAATTTTAATTATAAACATATTAATAATAAAATTAATTGTTAATATACTATTAATAATTATATTAGCATAACTATCTCTTACAAAATAATATTAATTATTTTTATCAACATATATAAATATTAATAATATTAATTAATATAAGTTAATATTAATATTTAAATTGTATTAATATTATTAATATATATATATATATATATATATATATATATATATATATATATATATATATATATATATATATATATATATATATATATATATATATATATATATATATATATATATATATATATATATATATATATATATATATATATATATATATATATATATATATATATATATATATATATATATATATATATATATATATATATATATATATATATATATATATATTTCGTGAAAAAGAAAAATAAAACAACAACAACTTAAATTGTGTCGCCCTTTCAATGGGCGCTAGAGGCCACCTATGAAATAAATAATTACTAAAAATTACAGATGAAAAGTATTATTACATAAAATTTGTATACTTACTTGATTGCATATGGAAAGTGATATGGATTGGGGTTTATTGGTGCCAGTCTGGGCATTCTGGACCATACCGAAGTTTGAATCAAAACGCCACAACCAGCAAAATTATGCACATTTTTCCTTGCGCATCTACACAAATTTCTTTATAGATGCGCTAAGGTAGCAGCGCCCCAACTATATCTACTTATTTGACTTAAATCTTCTAATAATGGTAAAAATTGAAGATGGATAGTATTACCATTAGTATCAGGAAATAAAAAGCATGCAAAAAGCAATAAAATATTGATTCTAGTTTTATAAATTTTGAGTTCCTCGGGAGACTCCGCGTTCAATATCAAAGCACCATAAATTCTTATTAGCAATGTAATTTTAAGGCTTTGCCCCTTCCTATCACCTCGTGTTAGAACACAGATTGGTGTTTCTTATATCTCTATGTTTTGATGATAACTTTTATGGAATTTTGTAGTAAGAAAATATACACTCTAAAATTTGTTCAAAGTATTATTGTTTCAGGTATAAAATTGAAAACTCTTAAAGAAGCAAAATACATAAGTACAAGAAACTATGCAAGGCTCTGAAGCATCAGATGCAAGACTATCAGAAGATTCTGAAGCGCTGCCAGAAGGATCTGAAGCAGAAGCTACAGAATGATCTGAAGGGTTAATGAAAGAAGTGTACAAAAGTTGAAAGCTTTGATCTAATCAGACTCTGAAGTTCTTTTCACTGCAAGATCAGAGGCTTTGATAATCAGACTCTTATCATTAATATTCACGCTCAAAGCACATATTGCTGCATACTCTGATGAAGACTCTGATCAAGATTGAGACTCTGATATATTAAGATCTGATTATCTATCAAGGCTCTAAACATATCAATCATTTTAGCTCTAATCATCTTAAAGTATTTCATACCTTTAAGCTTGCTACAAGTTCTAAAGTGCAGATTATGAAGACTTCATCCTAAAGGAAGCTTGTTGAAGAAGTTGTAAACTTGATTGGACGTGGTGCTACTTCCAAAGTAACCAACGACTATTTTGTCCAAAGAAGTGACGTGGTGCAAATCCCAAGGCTTCTACAACCATACCTTTCTTGCAGAAAGCATATCTCTGCCGATACTTTATGGTAATGAAAAGTCTTATAATCTAATATTATATTCAGCTGCACATCACTCAAAGCATTTGAAAAAGCTATAAAAGGAGAACTTCTACAACATTTTGAAGCTGCTAATTTCCTGCTCATCACTTGTTTATTGCTAGTTCACTCAGAAAGAAATACACGCTTGATTCATCAAAGTGAAAAACTCACAAAGATCTTACTCATTTGATCTTTCATAAAACTGTATAGTTTTTGTTGTACTTAATCTTAAGTGTAAATATCACAGTTGTGATACAGCTTATTAGAAGCATTCAAACACTTGTTAGTTTACATTAATTTGTAAGAAGTTCCTTAAGAAGACCAAGGTGTGGTCAGTAGTTCTTGAGAAGACTAAGACAATTGTTCTTAGTGCTTACTATTGTAATCAGTTGATTAATAGTGGATTAAGTCCTTGTGGAAAAAGGCAAATCATCTTTGATAAGGTGGACTGGAGTAGTTGAGTTCAACGAACCAGGATAAAAATCTTGAGTTGTTTTTATTGCCATATCTCTTAAAACTCTTATTCAACCCCCCCCCCCCCCCCCTTCTAAGTGTTTTTCTCACCTTCACCTCGTTCCAACGACACCCCCAATAGTTCTTCCACTAAATCGTACTTAACATTTGTGTCACCAACAACTGCTAACCCATCCACACGCAGACCTAACAACATATTGACATCCTCCAAGTTCACCGTGCATTCACCTGTAGGGAAGTGAAATGTGTGGGTTTCTGGTCTCCATCTTTCGCACAAGGCAAGAAGAAATTTTCAACCAATTCCATATGAAGTTATGTTGATGACGTGACCGAAACCCGCTTGAACCAAATATGGTTTGATAATTTCATCAGGCTCTATGTACTTATGTGAGCGTGGTTTGAAATTTTTTTCAACCTATAAAAAAAGTATATAACATTATACTACTTTGTTGAAGAAGAAAGGCAGCGAAGATGTTGAAAAAGAAAACGACGAAGAAGAAAATGAGGCATAGGTTGATGATATATATACTACTTTGTTTGAGGAAGGAATCAATGTCAACGAAGTCAACAAAGATGAACAACACATTCCAATTGGGAATGTATTCTACCCACCGGTGCATATGACAACCCTGTCGTAAATGTAGAAGGAACATCATTTGAATGGCCACAAAATCCTCATATTCCAATGGAGGGTGACATAGAAGTCGGTAACCAATTTAAAAATAAAGATGTCTGTGTGCTTGTCATTAAGCAATATCACATGAAACACTGCGTGGAAATAGAAACACTACCCATATATACAGATGACTGAACACTTGCTGAAGGAAACACATCTTCCACCGGCTATTCTGGGCATTCCAACCATGCATCAGAGGTTTTGCATATTGCAAACCTATACTTCAAATTGATGGAACCTGGTTATACGGTAAGTGCAAGTGCACACTGATTATGGCGGTGGCACAAGATGGCAAAAACAATATTTTCCCTATTGCTTTTGCCGTTGTGGAAGGTGAAACAGCTGAAGGTTGGGGGTTTTTTCTGGGAAACTTAAGGAGGCATGTTGCACCACAAACAAAACTATGTTTGATTTTAAACCGACATGCATCAATTGAAAGTGCATACAACAATGCGGAAAATGGTTGACATAATCCCCCATGGATGCATGTTTATTGTATTTGACACATTGCGCAAACATTTATGAGAGAAATCGAGGATAAGAACCTACGGAAAAAATAATTAACATGGGTAACTATATTTGATAACATTCATTAAGTTTTGTCAGTAACATATATTATATTTTTGTCCATTGTTGATATTTTAATTATTTATTTATTTAGGGTATGCTTTAAACCAACCAACATTTCATTACTATCGGTTTGTGATTAGCATGGCAAATGTTGATGATTTGAGGTGGGTTGACAATATTCCAGCCGAAAAAAGAACGGGGGCATTTGACAGGGGTCGACGTTGGGGTCTCATGACTACCAACCTTGTTGAGTCATTGAATGTTGTCTTTAAAGGCACATGTAATTTGCCCATTACAGCATTAGTAAGTGCAACATATTATAGACTGCGATTTTTATTTGCTGAAAGAGGTGCAAATTGATGTGCTGTGTTGAATTATGGCCAAACATTTATAGACAACTGCCTCAAGGTGATGAAAGAAGAAACAACAAAATCCAGCACACATCAAGTCAGAATTTTTGACTACACTAACAATGTTTTTAGTGTGAAGGAGACCATGGACCATGGTGAGAGGAAGCCTATGGGACATTATAAGGTCAACCTCTTAAATGGGTAGTTTGACTGCGAAAAGTTTCAAGCATATCGTGTCCCTTGCTCACATGTTATCTCTACATGTTTGAATATGTGTCACAGCGCTTACGCTCTTTTGTCTGACGTTTATAGGGTTACAAACCTTTTTAGGATTTACATCACAAGATTTTCAGTGCTGCCTTACAATGAACATTGGACCTTTTATGAAGGAGATCAAATTTTCCATAACCCAAGAATGCGGAGAAACAAGAAAGGTCGTCCAGTGAGTACACATATTAGAACGGAAATGAATAACTTTGATAAGCTTGAGAGAAAATGTTCCAAGTGTCGTCAAACGGTCCACAATCGAACCCGGTGACCCAATATGGGAACAAGTAATCATTAGTGTTTTCATTAATTTTTATGTATTATTTTCAGATTAATATCTAACTTCTAGAAAAAACCACACAACTTTATGTTTCATTAAATGATACAAAACATACATAAATCAACATACATAAAAATACTAAAAAGCAACATTTAACCTAACATTTGGTACAATTTCTCTAACTGATTACAATTAGCAGTCTGATCTCATTTTGCCCAAACATCATTTCCCTAGCTTCCTTATCATTCTTGACTCGCACCCACCCACGTCGGGCATCATACCTCTCAATACTTCTGATTTTTCCCCTTCTGGTATGTCTCCTTCTAACCAACGCTTCAATTCCCTATGTAGTTGCTCTAAACTACATATGTTCTAGAAAAGCATATCCATAGTCGATTTTTCTCTCGAAAAAATCACTTTTACCCAACGGCGAAGATACATCTTCAAAACAGATGTGAAAAATATGTCACACCACACCTTTATTTATATCAGTGTCGGTATTGTACAAAAAAATTAAAATATTAAAAGGTTCCGTCCATTCAGGTGTCAGTACTGTACAAAAACATTTAAATATTAAAAGGTTCCGCTCATTCAGGTGTCGACACTGTACACAAATAATATAATACTAAAAAGGATGCGCCCTATGCAGGTGTCGGCGTGTCGGCACTGTACAAAAACATTGAAATATTAAAAGATTCCACCCGGGTGCTGACATTGTACAAAAATAAAAAAAAAATACTAGTTTATTTATTGTTAATTACATTAAATATTAATTTTAATTATAAATATATTAATAATAAAATAAATTGTTAATATACTATTAATAATTATATTAGCATAATTATCTCTTACTAATAATATTAATTATTTTTATCAACATATATTAATATTAATAATATTAATTAATATAAATTAATATTAAAATTGTATGAATATTAATATTTAAATTGTATTAATATTATTATATATTAATTAATTATATTAATTTAACATTATTAATATTAACATTATTAATATTGGTAATATTAATATATTAATATTAATATTATTAATTAATATATTAATAATAATATATATATTAATATTATTAATGTATATATATATATATATGTATATATATATGTATGTGTGTATATATATATATATATATATATATATATATATATATATATATATATATATATATATATATATATATATATATATATATATATATATATATATATATATATATATATATATATATATATATATATATATATATATATATATATATATATATATATATATATATATATATATATATATATATATATATATATATATATATATATATATATATATATATATATATATATATATATATATATATATATATATATATATATATATATATATATATATATATATATATATATATATATATATATATATATATATATATATTAACAATATATATTTTGTGAAAAATAAAAATAAAAAAACAACAACTTTAACCGTGTCGCCCTTTCAATGGGCTGCAGAGGCCATTTTAAAAGTGTTGCGCCCTTTCATTGGGCGATAGTGCTTACGTGTACAATTTTTTTTTGTTTAAAATTATCGCAGAATAATATATATGCTTGATCTATATGACATATTGGAAATTATAAGGCAATAGTGTGGCATGTTGGAAAAAAATACCCAATAATGCTCTGCTGCCACTATAGTTTCAGCTTCGTTATGACATTAGATAAAGCAAAAGCAATGGGAAGTACATAGTGAGAAAAAGAGTAGGTTGCTTGTATGGATGGATGGGTGTGGTTACGGTTGGGCAGCGGATCGGGTCGGTTCGGGTTTGGGCCCAAAACCTCAAACCGGCCAATCCATAGGGTGGTATATTATAATGTGTTTTTAACTTGATTGTAATTTCGGATTGTCGGGTTCGGTTGTATTCGGGTTCGGATTATTAAGTCCGTTGTTTTTGGATTTTACAGATTTTGGCCCAATAAAAATTTATACACTTTTTTATTTGGACTAAGGATGACCCAATTTTAAAAATGGTCAAAATACATTTTTTAAGTCATTTTTTTTTGTTTTTTAAGAAATGAGCCATGTTTGGGTGGGGTCAATGTCGCTCCTGTGAAAATCGGCGCCGGCTATGACAGAAGAGTCGCCACCGTGCGTTATTTATCCCAAAGGAGGGAAAGGAAACACCCAGAGTAAACCTAACGCAAAACGGGAAAGGAATGGTCGTCGCAACCAAATTCCTGGATTCGAGAGTCGATTACGCAAGGGGAAGGTATTAGCACCCCTCACGTCCGTCGTACTCGACGGGATCCACACTTGTTTTCTAGTACGGATTGTATTCTATCTACACTAAGGGTCAAGGGTTAAAAAGAAAAGAAAATGACTCGGCAAAGTATCGCACTTTATGCCTACGTATTCCCATCTGGAACGAGAAATCAGAGTCAACGTAGTTCGCCTACCTACGGGAAAGGAGGGGAAGGTTGCTCGCTAGGATACAACATCATATGCCTACGTACTTTCATACAGCATGAAAGATCAGAGCAAACGTAGTTCGGGCTACGGAAGACACAAATTTGTCTGACTGTTTTTTAGATCCTTCTGAAAAGGTTTTCTTCTGATTAGGAGTCCAAGCGGACAAAAATGTCACTTTGATGTTTGTTTTGAATCTTTTACGAAAGAAGTGTTTTTTTAGTGTGTTTGCAATCTCTGACGCACTAGAGACTATGATTTGAGAGTGACTACGTCGTATGTCACCCTAAGGGTAACACATTAAGCAATTAGATTACTGAAGAGTGACCCTCCAGCAACCTTTTCTCAAATAGCTTAAGGCTCGTAGCGTACGACATCGATTATCCTTATTACTGTGTTTTGAATTGTTTTGAGATAGAAGAGAAAGAAGCTCTAAAAAAAACCTGGGGTTAAAAGGGGAAGCAAAACTACCCTAAATTTGTCTTGCATGGATAAACATCCTAATGTCTGTCATATTTCTCTCTTGCACAGAGAGAAATAGAGATCCTAGGGGATAAACAGCAAAAGAAACAGATATATACAGTAAACAGTAAACATGTATGCAATGCATCAATACAAGAAAGGCAAAGGAGTCCCGCTCTACCTCGAACCTGGGAAAACAACAGGCAAAGTGAAACAGTATTCACTTCAAACCTTTGGGGGGCAAGCTGTACAAGCCAACAAACAATACAGAAAAGCAAAAAAACACCAACACCAGCTCTGACAGCAACAATCAAGCTCCTACAGTAAGCAACACAAGCAGCAACAGCTCTGACAGCTACAATTGATTAACAGCAAATGGGAGTGACAACAACAACTTCAAGCAAGACCCCATCTTCAATCTTCAATGACCTTCAAATTTTAGGTAAACTCCTATCTTCAGAAAAATATCCCAGCTTTAGCAAGCATGAACCTCAACCAGTAAACAGCTTCAACAAAAAGCAGCAAAACCCTAGCTTCAACAGACAACCAACTTTGACAGGCACAAGCTTCATCTTCACCAATCTTCAATGAACTTCATCTTCAATGCAATCACTTCAGAAGAGAATCAATTAATAGATGAAGGTGAAATGTTAAGAGGCTCAGTGACAACCCAAGGAAATCACTAAGATCTTAACATGGCAAGTGATAGGTATCCTCAAGGTTCTACCCAACCAAAGCATGCTCTACATCCCTCCTAAGGAGAGATGTAAATTCTTTGGGGGACCTTGTGTCATGGGATGGAATAGAGGCACAAGAAGCTCTCTATGTTTGAAAGAAGAAACAAGACTACTCTAATGCTCTTCCTATGTATCCTAATCCCTTAGCCTCTGACAAGCACTCCAACAAATGAGAAATCTTCAACTCCAAGCTTCTTCAAGCCATCCAAAGCAACTTCATTTGAGCTTCAAGTCATACAAGCAAAACCCAAGCCAAAATCACCCCAAAAGGGCCCCACACAAACATAACCAAACCAGATATCCAATGGAGAAACCCACAATCACCACACAAGTTGCAAAAATCAAATAAAATGCTAAAGCTCATCATAAAATCCTAAGTAAATTTCTAAGGGAACCTAAACCTAAACCCAATACCCCATAGGAACCCCAAACCCTATATCAATCATTTAATCCTTAAACTACGCATTAAACTACAACTATTTGTCTTGAAACCCTAATTCTAACACCTCTCCTATTCACCTCTCAAACTTACCTAAATTTTATTCACAAAATTGTGATAAAATTTCTAAGGGTACATGCTTCCCTAATCTAATCAGTCCAACAAGAACCAACTTAAAATCATTCACCAATTAGTCACAATAAAATCCACAAAATCATGTAGCAAATGTACAAAATTAAAGAAAATAATAAAATGGAGAAAACCAAATTAAATTGAAAAATGGGTGAAAATGAGATTTATTAATTTCATAAAATAATAAATAAATCCAAGATCATGGAGGTATTTTTAAAACATTTTTTGGATCAATATTGGATTTATTATGAATTTTAGAAATCAAATGGATTAAAAATAAAAGAAAATTAAATAAAAGAAATTAAAATGCTGAATTAAATGGGAGCCATTGGATCAATTGACTGGTAAGCGAATCCAAAGCTCCAGAGCGTGTCCACGTGTGGTGATGACTGGCCTGCCACATCGTTTAATGAAACGATGCGTTTTGGTTTGAAGAGGGAACTTTGAAGTTTAAACACGAGCCATTGGATGATCATCTGAGTCAACCAGTCAATGCAATCTGAGGGCTGGAACTTCATCTTCTCTAAAAGCTCAGGCGACCTGAGACTATCCTCAGGGGGTGGTTCACGGTGGTTTCCACCGTCTTCTCCGGTGGAGTGGTGGTTGCAGGTGACCAAATCAAAAACTTCTTATACCAAACTTGATCAGAAAACCATAAGGATCATGAATATCATCTCTATTTCAACCAACTCTCAATGGATTTTAGAATTCGAATCAAAGTTCAGAATATACCAAAATCTCAATCATCACCATTCTTAAAATTGAAAGCATAGAAATGATCCTCAGGTTACACTGGTCATTCTAAGCTATCACACTCGTGTTAATTCCTCAAGATTTCATGTAATTGAATCCAAACAGAAATTGGTGCACTCCCTCGATCATCACCAAACGATGCCAAACCAATCCTAAATCGTTCTACAAATCATAGGGAACCTAACCACATGCACATTGCTACCTAATTCAACCTAGATCAATGAGAAATCCAAGAGTTACATACCTGAAGAAATTGGATGAACAGAGGGATCAAATGCTCAATTCAAGCTCCAAGAGTCTTCAAACACGATCAAGAATGCAAGATAAAGCTTCTTCAACCCTTAATTTGACTTGAATAAGCCTGCAACTCCAAAACCGATTCTGAGTTGAAGCTCTTGAAACTCAACTTCAATCTTCCTCTCCTCCACGAATTCTGCACCAAAATGAGTTTGAACTCACTCCTCTCAATATATAGAAACTCTCTATGGGCTTTTGAGCCCAGTTTGAAGCCCAATTCATTGATCCATCATTTCTGATTTTTCTCTTGAAAATGCAATGTACCAGTCACGATTCTGAGCTTCCAGTTTGCTCTAGAATGTTCTATTCAACTGCAAATGGGCTTGTGAGTGTGAATGGATAGCTAGCTTGGCCTGAAATGCTTTGATTCTTGTTTTGGCATTGTAACTTGTAATGTAAGTAAGCACTTTACAAAGCAAGTCATGAAATTAAGCCTCAATTCAAAAATGTGGAAATGTCATTGTGTTTAGAATCCAATTTCCATTCAAAATGACTACCCATATGCCATGTGTATGTCTCATAATTCAAAAAATCCCAATTTCCCTCCTTTGAATCATTTGAAAAATCCTTCTTTTTAGGCCATTTTGGATCATTTTGTGAAGCAAGCCACTTCAATCACACATGACTTCTTATATGACCTAAAAACATCATTTTAAGCACATCTCATGTTGAACATTTTTTCATTTGAGGAGTGGAAGATAGAGATTTTGACCTATGTTTAAAAATGACATATAATTCAACTTTCCCAAAATACCCCTGGATTGCCAAGATCATAACTTGAGTTCTAAAAATCCTCTTGAGGACTTCTAGTATTCAAATTAAAGGTAAGATCAAGCCCTACAATTCTTGTGTTGGCCAAGAATCCATTTGAAAACTCCTTTAGGGGAAAAAGTTGCTTGGAAGTCAAGTGACTTTCCCAGACAAATTTCAATGTCCTCTGGTGACCTATAACTTGAAAGAACCATAACTTGAGTTCTACAAATCTTATTGAAGACTTCTAGTACTAAAATTAAAGCTATTGAGAAGCTCTACAAGTTTCATGTTGTCCAAGAATCTATTTGAAACTTTCATTTTGACTTATGTGGCCTGGAAGTCCAGTGCTATACAGGGGATTTTACCCTAGGAACCCTGTCTCAAACACCTCCAACCACTCTTGATTCTCTTGAACTTGCTCTTGACTCATCCATACACATGCCTTAACACATCAACCCATGACTTCCATGACCTAGAGCTGGGTGTTGATGCCTTTTCTTTGCTCTTCCTGACCTAGGGTTACCCAGATGAAACCATACTTGTACACACCTCAACCATGGCTCTTGAACTTGAATCAATGGCTTACCTCAGCTTCAATAATGCCCTCTAGACACCCCATGAGATCCATACACACCTCATATTCACATTACATGCTTCTCATCTCACTGGTGATTCTCAATATTCCTCAAGATAGGAGCATAACCCACATGTAGGCATCCAGAACTTCTCAAGATTTCAAACCTTTTTTGATGACTTGGATGGTCTCTTAGGCTCATATAACACCTCTAGATAGGCTTCTTCTTTTGACAGACACCTTGATCCCTTGTTGGAGGCATGCTATGCTATGATGTGCAAATGATTAGACTATGTATATGATGTAACTATGCAAATGATAATGCAATTAAAACCTAAACCAGGTGAAATAGGTTGAGCAAATTTTAGTGTGCAACAGTCAATTGACAAGTTCAACAGATACTTAGGGCATGTTTTTATGTGACTCTTTAAGTTTGAAGTTCCATGTTTCTTAGAGTCACACATGTACATTTGATGCAGTATTTACAGGCAGCAGTAGGGAGTCACTATTAGGAATAAGGTTAAAGTGGTCCCGAACCTCGGATCTCTTTGTATTACCATTAGCATTAGGTCTTCTTTTCTTAGGAATAGGCAGAAGATTTGTGGTTGGTTCAATAGGTGTTGCGGTTGTTGGTGAAGGTGAGATAATACTTAGAAGGGGGGGGGGGGGGGGTTGAATAAGTATGAAAGATTAAGACTTGAAAGATAATCACGCAATTATTTGTATCCTGGTTCGTTTAAACAACTACTCCAGTCCACCCTTCCTAGAGTGATTTGCCTTTCTCAACAAGGACTTAATCCACTATTAAATCAAACTGATTACAATAGTAACACCTAAGAACAACAGTTCTTAGTCTTCTCAAGAGCTACTGATTCCAACTGAATCCTCTTAAGGAAAAACCTTTACAATCAATGTAAATTAAATACAAGAGTATTAATGCTTCTATAAAGCTTTTATCACAACAGTGATTTTTCTCTTAAGTTTAAGTACAATAAGATTCTAAGAAGAATATGAAAGAATGAGAGCTTAGAATAATATGATTTCTTTTCAGCAAAATTGTGTCACTGAAGAATGTGGTGAAGTTCTCCTTTTATAGGCAGCTGATCCAAGGAAGCTGAGCGTTGAAAAGAGAGTCCCAAAAAGGTCTGAGCCTTTTTGTCTTCACATCCAGTGACCTTTCCTAGAAGTAGATGGCACAGAAAAATCCTTTTTGTCTGTGTAAATGTGTCTAGCACAAATGAGGAAAGAGACGTTGAATAACTCCAACGGATATATTCTTGAAAATTTCTTCTTCAGTTTTCAGCAAGTTCTTCAGAGTCTGAATGGATCAGAGTCTTCTAAAGATATTCAGAACTTTGCTATATCAGAGTCTTCTACAGCAGGTGTGCTTTCAGCGTGTTGATCATTAGAGCATATTTGACACAGAACTTCTGTATTTGGCAGCGTTGGTACTTTCAGAAACTTCTGTAGATGTTATGCTTTGAGAAACTCTTCAATCAATATTCTTCTATGCTTCAGATGCTTCTGACTATCTTCAGATGCTTCTGACTTAGAATGTTCTGGAACTTCTTGCTTCAGATCCTTCTGGAGACTACGCTCAGGATCTTCTGTAAGGAGAAATCAGATTCTTCTGTAAGATGCATCTGGCGCTTCAGAGTCAGGATAACTTCTTGTACCCAAAACAGATTTGCTTCTAGAGAGTTAGTTTTGTTTCAATCTGCAGTAAAACTCTCAAACAAATTTTAGAGTATATAATTCTTAAATATAAATTTCCTAACAGTTATCATCAAAACAAAGAGTTATTATTAAGAACCAATCTGTGTTCTAACAATCTCCCCCTTTTTAATGATGACAAAAAGTATCAAAAATTTTATTTAACTGAACATAAAGAATTATAACTCCCCCTGAGATGATGAATCTCCCCCTGAGTTAAATATGAAAAAGGAATAGAAACTTCCCTTTTATCTTGAGTAATCTTCAGAGTTAGATCTTGTTTGTTCTTATAACAATTTAGGATCAGAATGACTTGCAGATATAAGATTCAGAGTTTGATAAAAGACAAATGATCTGAGAGACTCAGAGATTCTTTTATAGAGTGTTCTTATCAAATGTTCTGAAATGGTCAATTTAAATATTAGATAGAATAGATATGTCTGAAGATTCATTCTAGTGAAGTTATATTAAACAGTTCAGATCTTTATTTTCTCCCCCTTTTTTGTCATAAGCAAAAAAGTAAAAACTTTTAAAAAGACAAATAAAAGGAACAATAAATAAGATAATTCAATGGAGAAAAACTGATTCATTCAAACTAACAGAGCAAGAGTACATAGGTAAACATCAGAAGATATAACAATAAAATTCAAATGCAAACAACAGATGCAAAAACATTAGAAAAAAATCTAAGAGTGTTTTGACAAAAGCATCTTCAATAGATCTGTAATCTCAGATGATGATTGCTCTTGCTTTGACATCCACTTAATCATGGTCTCATTCTTCTCATCTTGTTTTGACATCCACTCTGTCATATCCTCAGATTTCTTATCTTGCTTTGCCATCCAGGATTTTATTTCTGACTGACCAGCCTCCAGAGCAGCAATCTTGTCTTCAAAGTCTGGATGTTCTGTTTTTATCTCAGATGAAGATTGTGGAGGTTCTGCGGCCTGAACAGAGTCAATTGCCATAGGTTCTGTAGATCCTGAAGAGGGTTCTACCAGAGTCATAGTCAATGCATTGGCAGTAGGTTCTGTTGGAGGTGGAGGAGCATCTAAACGAAGCAGAGGTTCAGTTTTGTTGACAGTCCAGAATAGAGTCCTTTCAGCTCTGAGCTTTGCATCATCAGAACAGATGTTCTTCAGATTTGAAGTTACAGTGTTGAATCTATTGATGAATCCTTTCCAGATGATGTCAGATTCATTAGCATCCATTGTTTCAGAGCATCTCTTCTGAACAGTACCTAAAGACATCTGTATTTCTTGCAAAAATGTTTGAAATAGATGATCAATATTAAGTCTGGGCTGTGGTTTAAGCAAGGTTTCCAGAGTCATATGTTTAGGTTTGGGATAAGGTGGTAAAAGTGATTTTTGGATGGAAATCAGAGGAGGAGGATAATATGGAATAAAAGGAATTTCTGGTTTTTGAGGTAAGGATATGTTTAAAGCATTAAGCAGATGAGGTTTTGGTCTTGTGCATGGGAAAACATCATCAAAGGGTTCATTAGAGTATGGTATGAAAGCAGAGGTTGATGTTTGAACAGATGCAACTGTGTTATCAGATGCAGGTTGCAGAGCTGAAACAAAAGCTTTATCAGATGTAGCAGATATTGTTGCTAAGGATCCTACATTGTTCATTGATTGAATATAGGAAAGAATCACAGATGGAAGAGCCTGTCTGAGTTTTGGTTTCAGAGGGTTCAGGGGTTCAGAAGGTTCAACTCAATCATTAAAATCTTTTAGTTTGAAACCATAAGATAGATTATGATAAAGAGAAGAAACTTGAGCACAAGATATACCAGATGATGATGGATTGGAATTGGGAACAATCATCTCAGATGATGGTGCAGGTGGAGGCATAGGATCTGGAATGGAAGTTTTAGAAGGTATGGTTGATTCAGGTTCAAGTTCAGGTTGGTTCATCTCAGAGTATTTGGATGGAGAGACAAGAAAATCTGGGTGGATTTCTGATTCTGATGAGTTGGAGGATGTTGTAGGTGTACAAGAGGTAGAAGATACTTGAAACACTGTTTTTAATGGAGTGATATCAAGAACTTCTGTCTCAGGGATATGAGTAGGTTCTGAAGGAATATCAGATTGATGGGATGGTGGTTCTGATGAAACAGGAGCAGAAGTTACTTTTGTGGGTTCAGAAGTAACAGGTGCAACAGGTTCAGAAGGTGGAATATTTGATGGTGGATTGTTAGGGGCTTTTTCTGGTTGAACTTCTTTGGGTTGGTTTTCTGGATGTTCAGAAGTTTGTGGTTGATCAGATTTTTGTTTTTCAGATTGTTGTTGTTGTTTTGATGGTTGTGGTTCTGTTGGTTGTGATTCTGATGGTGATGGACGTGGAACAAAGTGTTTGATGTGTATTTTGGGTTGAAATGGTTTTAAAGCAGAAGCACTGTGTTGTTTTTGAGGTGAAACAGAACTAGGGGCAGTAACAGAAGTTGTTTGAGTAACAGGTGGTTGTGGAACAGACTTAATATTAGAATCATTAATAACAATATTTGCAGAAGGGACAGATGACTTAGTACCTTTTACATTAATCCTCTTGGCAAGTACAGAGGCAGCTTCTCCAGAATCTTTTCTCTTCAAGAGCTTCTTGGGCTTCTCAGCAGTCTTAACCTTCTTCTGGACAGGTTTAGATTCTTCTGCAGGCTGAGTCCTTTTCCTCTGAAGTGGTACTTCTTCTTCTTCTTCTGCATCTGGTAGTGGTTGTTTGACAAGCTGAAATACATTAGCTGGAACAGGTATTCCTTCCCTCTTGCATTCCTCTATATACATCAGCACTATATGTCTGGGTTCTTCAGCAAAGAATAGAGGAAAGTCAGCTACAGGAACCCTCTTATTCAAATCAGACATATTCAGCCTCTTTGGAGCAGTAGTGAGTTCATCTACAATTTTGAGTCTCAGAAGACTTTTAGCGTTCAGAGGCTTTCCCATAATAAACTCTAATTCCTCTGTAACCCCAGCAGCGTACAGAGCAGTCACTAAACCATTTTCAGTGAGAAGATCTGAGATCAACCTTCCAAATGGGATCCAAGTCCTGATCTTCTGGCCTTTCTCTTTTACAGATTCTCGAGATGCATTTATATGATTCCACAGATGCATGAATAGAATGTATGGAAGATCTACCTTGTTGCTCTGACTAAGGCAGTACATAAAATAGATCTGTTCATTGTTGACATAATCAGGAGAATTGGTTAAAATCCTGTGGTGGATGCATCCCATAAAGATCTTGGCCCAGATCTTGTAATCAGGCTTTAGATCTTTGAATCTGTTAGAAGCTTGACCAGCAGTCATAACTTCCTCATAAACCTCTTCCATGTCCACACGCCCAGCTGGCAAGTGGGAAGCACCATCTGTTTCTTCATAACCTATCAATCTTCTTATCAGATCCTCTGTGATGATAATCTCTTTTCCCGGCACAGATGATAAAATGAACTTGGGATAAACAGATGCATGAATCCAGAATTCTTTCACAAGGAGAGGGTAAACTGGTCCAAACAACCTATCAAAGTACTTAACCCATCCTTGAGCTCTAACAATGGAACGAAAATCAAACCCATTATCAGCCAGAGAATCAAACTCAACCATAGATTCACACAGAACTTCTAGTTTATCAACAGGTGTTAGAAGTGTTCTCTTGGGAGGAGAATATGGAACAACACCTAAGTTATCTGAAGTCACAACAGCCATAGTAGATTGGAACTGAGCAGTTGTTGATGAAGAAGACGCCATTGAAGAATGCTTTTTCAAACACTTAGGTTTTGGGTTTTTATGCAGAGAAAATAGGAGATGAAAACGCATGTAAATTCTGAGAGTGAAAAGTGTGAAAGTGAATACAAGACAAGTATTTATACTAAACACTTAGGCACATCAAAAGTCAGAAAAACGCACGTTTGAGCAAGCATTAAATGAAGAGAATAAAATCATTTCAAAACATTAAATGCTTCTGACAATTTGGGGGGAAAACCAAGATTCTTACTATTCAAATTTCACCTCAAACGTCTCTTCAGTTATGTACACGCCACCTCTTCAGATTTTGTGTGACACGTGTTTACTTGCATGTTGTTCTGAATTCTCTCAAGAAATGAAACGTTAGCCAACGTTCAGATCTTCTAAAGATGGTTAGTTCAGAGTTTCACATCAAAAATATTGATCAGAATAGAATAAATAGACAGAAGAGATACTTCAGATCATTTAAGCATTTTTGCATCTGTAACAATTTGCTTCTGATAAATATCATTCTGGACAAAAATCCATACCAATATTTTTCAGAATAAAATTGAATCTATCTTCAACAAGGGGTTTTGTAAAAATGTCTGCCCATTGATGATCTATATCAACAAAGGCTAAATTTATGATTCCCTTCTGAACATAGTCTCTGATGAAATGATGCTTAATTTCTATATGTTTTGCCTTAGAATGTAAAATAGGATTCTTGGACAAACATATAGCAGAAGTATTATCACAAAAGATAGAAATGTTACTCTCAAAATTTTGATAATCTTCTAGTTGACTCTTCATCCAGAGCATCTGCGTGCTACATCCAGCAGCAGCAATGTATTCAGCCTCTGTGGTTGAAAGTGCAATTGTGGGTTGCTTCTTGCTGTACCAGGAGATTAGATTTCTTCCTAGAAATTGACAACTTCCAGAAGTACTTTTTCTTTCCACTCTGTCTCCAGCGTAGTCAGCATCACAGAATCCAACTAATTTGAAATCATCAGATTTTCTGTAACACAAACCCACATTAGAAGTACCTTTCAGATACCTTAGAATCCTCTTGACAGCTGTCAAGTGTGATTCTCTAGGATCTGATTGGAATCTAGCACACAGACAAACACTGAACAATATGTCAGGTCTAGAAGCAGTAAGATAAAGAAGAGAGCCAATCATACCTCTGTAGAGCTTCTGGTCTACTTTCTTACTTACCTCTTCTTTGCCAAGTGAGCTAGTAGGATGCATTAGAGTCTTTGCCAGCTTGCTGTCAGATATGTTGAATTTCTTCAAAAGTTCTTTAACATACTTTCTCTGATGTATGTAGGTGCATTCTGGAGTTTGATTAACTTGGATTCCTAGAAAGAATCTGAGTTCTCCCATCATGCTCATTTCAAATCTTCCTGCATACATGTAGCAAACTCCTTTCCAAGCATAGTATTTGTTGATCCAAAAATAATATCATCTACATAAATTTGGCAAATTAGAAGATCTTTCTTTATTGTTTTACAGAATAGAGTTGTATCCACTTTGCCTCTGATGAAATTCTTCTCCAGAAGAAAATTACTCAATCTCTCATACCAAGCTCTGGGAGCTTGTTTTAATCCATATAGAGATTTCTTTAATTTGAAAACATGATCTGGAAATTTTTCATTTTCAAGACCAGGAGGTTGGTGGACATAAACTTCTTCTTCTATAATACCATTAAGAAAGGCACTTTTAACATCCATCTGATACAGAGTGATGTTATTTTGTGCAGCAAAGGAGATAAGAAGGCGTATAGATTCTAACCTTGCCACTGGAGCATATGTCTCAGTGTAATCAATACCTTCTTGCTGACTGTACCCTTGAGCAACTAACCTTGCCTTGTTCCTCTCAACTTCTCCTTTCTCATTTAGCTTATTTCTGAAGACCCATTTTGTACCAATTATATTGAATCCTTGAGGTCTTTGAACTAGATCCCATACATCATTTCTGCTGAATTGATTTAGCTCTTCTTGCATGGCAATAATCCAATCATTGTCTTGCAGAGCTTCTTCTACAGAAGATGGTTCAATTTCTGACACTAGTCCAAATAGTGATGCTTCAGATGATCTTAGAAAGGATCTTGTTCTGATGGGATCATCCTTCTTTCCAATAATGACATCCTCTGGATGACAAGCTTTAATTCTGGATGATGATCCTCTGATAGTTGACTCTTCAGAAATGTTTAGATTATTCATCTGAGAAGTTAAGGGAGTAGCATCTGGAGTTGCTTCTGGTTCCTTCACTTGAAGTTTGTCTGCTTCTGGAACTTCAGAGTCAATAAAGACTACTTCCCTATCTGCAGAGTTATCAACCTGCTTTTGCTTTTCAGAGCCAAGCTTATCATCAAATCTGACATGAATGGATTCTTCCACAATCTGTGTCTCAGTGTTGTATACTCTGTAGCCTTTAGAGCGTTCAGAATATCCAAGCATGAAACACTTTTGTGCTTTGGAATCAAACTTGCTCAGATTTTCCTTAGTGTTTAACATATAACAAATACATCCAAAAGGATGAAAATATGAAATGTTGGGCTTTTTGTTCTTCCACAATTCATAAGGAGTCTTTTTCAGAAGAGGTCTAACAGACACTCTGTTCTGAATGTAGCATGCTGTATTGATTGCTTCTGCCCAAAAATGTTTTGCCAGATTTGTCTCATTGATCATGGTTCTGGCCATTTCTTGCAAAGTTCTGTTTTTCCTCTCTACAACCCCATTCTATTGTGGAGTTCTAGGACAGGAAAAATCATGAGCAATGCCATTTTCAGAAAAATATTTTTCAAAATATTTATTTTCAAATTCACCACCATGATCACTTCTGACTTTTATAATTTTGAAATTCTTTTCATTCTGGACTTGCTTGCAGAAGTCAAAGAACACAGAATGTGACTCATCCTTGTGTTTTAAGAACTTTACCCATGTCCATCTGCTAAAGTCATCAACAATGACCAACCCATACTTCTTGCCTCTGATGGATGCAGTTTTCACTGGTCCAAACAGATCAATATGAAGTAGTTCTAATGGTTTAGAAGTAGAAACAACATTTTTTGATTTGAAAGATGTTTTTGAAAACTTCCCTTTCTGGCATGCTTCACAAAGAGCATTTGAAGTGAACTTCAGATTAGGGAGTCCTCTGACAAGATTAAGTTTATTAATCTGAGATATACGTCTCATATTAATATGGCCCAATCTTCTGTGCCAGACCCATTGCTCTTCATTAACAGACAAGAGGCATTTAACATTTTGAACTTTAAGTTCTGAAAGATTTATTTTATAAATGTTGTTTTTCCTCTTACCACTAAATAGGATAGAGCCATCCTTCTGACTAATAGCTTTACAACATTTTTGATTAAAGGTAATATCATAACCATTGTCACTTAATTGACTTATGGACAATAAGTTATGCTTTAACCCTTCAACAAGTAAAACATTAGTAATAGAGGGAAGTTTACCATTTCCAATAGTGCCAGATCCAATGATCTTGCCCTTCTGGTTCCCTCCAAACTTCACGTCACCTCCAGATCTAAGTTCCAGGCTTTGGAACATAGACTTTTCTCCTGTCATGTGTCGTGAGCATCCAGAGTCCAGGTACCATGATTGGTGTCCTGACCTTGCTGCTAAGAACATCTGCAACAGGAATTATTTTGTTTTTAGGTACCCAGATCTTCTTGGGTCCTTTAGGGTTAGTTGGTTTGTAGGTTTGTCTAAACTTCTGTTTTACAACATAATGTTTATTCTGACTTGCCTTGGGTTTAAACACATAAGTATTCTTCTCAGAGCTTGTGTGTTTAATGTAATTCAAGTGACCAAATTTGAATTGAGAATACAGAGGTGTCTTCTTGATGAAAAGTTTGTCAACAGGTTTTGGATTGCTTCCAGATGAAGATTCATATCCAATACCTCTTCTGTTGTTTCCACTAACACCATAGATCATAGAAGCCATCTTGCTTCTGTCTATGCTCTTAGTGAGAAATCTCTGAAAGCTAGAGTCATATTTTTCTAAAATATTTTCACATGACTTAGTCTCAGATTCAGATTCTTGTTGAGTTATTTCAAAGTCATTTTTGATTTTCAGATTTATTTCTTTTTGCTCAACAAGTTCTGTTTTCAGAAGATCAATCTCAGATTCAAGATTGCTTTTCAGCTTCTTGTATTTGAGTTTGATATTGTTATAACTTTTAAGAACTTCTGTTAAAACTTTAATGAGTTCTTCTTTGGTAAGTTTAGTCATTACCTCTTCTGCATCATCATCAGATTCTGATTCTGATTCATATCCTGAGGTACCTTCCTCTTGATCCTCTATGCTGGCCATTAGTGCAACATTTGCACATTCTTCTTCTGATTCAGAAGATGATTCACATTCATCTGAGTCATCCCATGTTGCCATCAGAACCTTCTTCTTTTTGTTAAACTTCTTCTTGGGTTTTTCTTTCTGAAGTTTGGGGCAATCATTCTTGTAGTGCCCAGGTTCTTTGCACTCATAGCACACAACTTCTTTCTTGGCAGATCTTCTGTGACCAGAAGATTCCTTTCTGTTATCAGATCTTCTGAAGTTGTTGAACTTCTTTCCCTTGTGCTTCCAGAGTATGTTAATCCTTCTGGACAGCATGGATAACTCATCTTCTTCTTCAGAAGAAGATTCTTCAGAGCTTTCTTGAATGACCTGCAAAGCTTTAGCAGTTTTGTTAGATTTTAATGCAACAGATTTACCTTTTTCTTTCTTCTGAGGTTCATCTTCCTCAAGCTCAATCTCATGGCTCCTCAGTGAGCTGATGAGTTCTTCTAGAGAGATCTTGTTCAGATCTTTAGCCATCTTCAAGGCAGTTACCATTGGTCTCCATCTGGTAGGTAGACTTCTGATGATTTTCTTTACATGATCTGATGTAGAATATCCCTTGTCTAGAACTTTCAGCCCAGTAGTGAGTATCAGAAATCTGGAGAACATGGCTTCAACAGATTCAGAGTCTTCCATTTTGAAAGCCTCATACTTCTGGATCAGAGCCAGAGCTTTTTTCTCCTTAACTTGAGAATTTCCCTCATGATTTATTTTTAGGGATTCAAACATATCAAAAGCAGTCTCCCTGTTTGTAATTTTCTCATACTCTGTATGTGAAATAGCATTCAGTAATATAGTCCTGGATTTGTGGTGATTTCTGAAATCTTTCTTCTGAGTATCTGTCATAGATTTTCTGTCAATCTTTTTGCCATCCCCATCTGTGGGACGTACATATCCATCTATGACAAGATCCCATAGATCAACATCATATCCTAGGAAAAAACTCTCAATTATGTCTTTCCAGTAGTCAAATTTCTCCCCATCAAACATTGGGGGTTTGGTGCTGATCCTATCCCTCTCTTCATATTTATTGTTAATATTGGACATTGAATTATAAACCATGGTAACAAATAAATATATATCAAAGTATTTCTCTCTGGATCTTTACTGACACTGTTAAGTGGTAGCACACTCAGAACCGGAGCTCTGATGCCAACTGAAGGTGAGATAATACTTAGAATGGGGGGGGGGGGGGTTGAATAAGTATGAAAGATTAAGACTTGAAAGATAATCACATTTGATGCAGTATTTACAGGCAGCAGTAGGGAGTCACTATTAGGAATAAGGTTAAAGTGGTCCCGAACCTCGGATCTCTTTGTATTACCATTAGCATTAGGTCTTCTTTTCTTAGGAATAGGCAGAAGATTTGTGGTTGGTTCAATAGGTGTTGCGGTTGTTGGTGAAGGTGAGATAATACTTTGAAGGGGGGGGGGGGTTGAATAAGTATGAAAGATTAAGACTTGAAAGATAATCACGCAATTATTTTTATCCTGGTTCGTTTAAACAACTACTCCAGTCCACCCTTCCTAGAGTGATTTGCCTTTCTCAACAAGGACTTAATCCACTATTAAATCAAACTGATTACAATAGTAACACCTAAGAACAACAGTTCTTAGTCTTCTCAAGAGCTACTGATTCCAACTGAATCCTCTTAAGGAAAAACCTTTACAATCAATGTAAATTAAATACAAGAGTATTAATGCTTCTATAAAGCTTTTATCACAACAGTGATTTTTCTCTTAAGTTTAAGTACAATAAGATTCTAAGAAGAATATGAAAGAATGAGAGCTTAGAATAATATGATTTCTTTTCAGCAAAATTGTGTCACTGAAGAATGTGGTGAAGTTCTCCTTTTATAGGCAGCTGATCCAAGGAAGCTGAGCGTTGAAAAGAGAGTACCAAAAAGGTCTGAGCCTTTTTGTCTTCACATCCAGTGACCTTTCCTAGAAGTAGATGGCACAGAAAAATCCTTTTTGTCTGTGTAAGTGTGTCTAGCACAAATGAGGAAAGAGACGTTGAATAACTCCAACAGATATATTCTTGAAAATTTCTTCTTCAGTTTTCAGCAAGTTCTTCAGAGTCTGAATGGATCAGAGTCTTCTAAAGATATTCAAAACTTTGCTATATCAGAGTCTTCTGCAGTAGGTGTGCTTTCAGCGTGTTGATCATTAGAGCATATTTGACACAGAACTTCTGTATTTGGCAGCGTTGGTACTTTCAGAAACTTCTATAGATGTTATGCTTTGAGAAACTCTTCAATCAATATTCTTCTATGCTTCAGATGCTTCTGACTATCTTCAGATGCTTCTGACTATCTTCAGATGCTTCTGACTCAGAATGTTCTGGAGCTTCTTGCTTCAGATCCTTCTGGAGACTACGCTCAGGATCTTCTGTAAGGAGCAATCAGATTCTTCTGTAAGATGCATCTGGCGCTTCAGAGTCAGGATAACTTCTTGTATCCAAAACAGATTTGCTTCTAGAGAGTTAATTTTGTTTCAATCTGCAGTAAAACTCTCAAACAAATTTTAGAGTATATAATTCTTAAATATAAATTTCCTAACAGTTATCATCAAAACAAAGAGTTATTATTAAGAACCAATCTGTGTTCTAACAGTTGGTACATTAGGTGTTGTGGTTGTTAGTACATTAGGTGAGGTTGGAGAATGTTATTGGTAATTGGAGTGTCTTGCTCCATAACTGAGCAAATAAGCAAAGCCAAAAATAAACACAAATGAGTAACCAAACATAGACACAAATAAGCAACTAACACAAATACTTAGAGTTTAAGCTTCATATATATCATAATTATTTGAACTCAGTCACTACCACTCAATACAAACATAAGAACAACTTATAATATACCACCATCGACTATTGTTATATTTCCTAAAATACCTGCAATAAGGAATGTACTATACAACACTATAGCACCATCAACTACTGCCATATTTCCTAAAATGTTTGCAAAATCTACAACACTATAGCACCATACTAACAATTATATAACAGGACTTTCTGTTATACAACTTATAGTGGAACAATAGTTATTCATTTAAATTTTGCTTGCTGTAGCACAACTAAAATCTCTATTTGACAAAACAACATGATAATTCAAGATAGTTAAACCCACTTTATATCTAAAGTCATTCAACATGTAAACAAACAAATTATTATTTTCACCTGCCCAAAAAAATGCTAACCAGTGCTCAACAAAAGAATTTAATACCTTTAATTAAATTCCCCTAGAATCTTCAAAAAATATTCAAATATATTATAGTCTCTATATGTGACATTGTTTTCAATTTAGACGAAGATAATTTGAAGCGAGTCAATCAGAAGAAAAAAAAGTCGGACATAGAGTGGCATACCTCTAAATTGAACTCCTCAAAATACTAAAGTCATGTATGGTACTCCAAGCTTGAATTTGAATCTGTCAAAACAATGAATGCTATTCAAATTTAGTGACCACAATAATTTCCTCATCATACACGACTCACTTAAAAATCCATGAAAATAGGAAGTTTTCCTCAAAGCTGATTCCATTCATTCCTTCAATATTAAGATTTCCTCAAGTAAAAATCCACGTCTTGAAAACTCTATAAAGCCAAATAACAACAACAATCAAAAGTGAAAATATCATAAAGAGTACAGGTAACAACAAGCTAAGCAAGTTGTGAAGAAGAAAACAAAAAAATGAGTGGGAGAGAGAGTAAATACTTAGCGGGATGATGCGACGATGAGGATGATGGTGATGGCTTGAAGCTTGGAGCGAATCAAGGATGAGTGACGATGAGGATGTTAGTTGTGGTGGCGACGATGGTAATACGAACCCTAGTAGATGACACGGTGAGAGGAGTGAGGACGGTGAAGTGAAAATAGGAAATGAAGAAAGATCGAAAGTAACCCTAGTTAATTATTAAGAAATTGGGCCAAAACTTTTTGGGCCAAAGATAGTTGTGAATCGGTCGGGTCTGGATTTCGATGGGTCCAATATGTAGATCTGAACCCGACCGCCACTACCCATTACGATCCAACTGAATGCTCTGCGATTACCCACAATCCGAAGTAATCCGAACCGTTGATCAAAATTCAATTCGGTTCGGTCAGTTATTGTCGGTTGATCTCCAAATGTCCAGCCCTAGGTGTAGTTGCCTAGTTTAAATTGTAATAACATCTGATCAGAGTGCTTTATGATGTGGGGTGGAAGTTTTGCAGCTTTATTACTATTTCATTGCACCCTTCATTATCAATTGACGTAAGTTCACACGTAATGTTCCCTGCTACAATTCTGCTAGCATCACAAATGAGTGAAATGTCAGCATCACAAAACTGTCCTTCCTCACCACAACGTCAATTCCCAGAAAATATTCGATCAATTGGAGATAATGATTTTGAATAAAAAGTATTCGAAAAATGAAAAGAAAAAAATCCAATAATTCTCAGTGACAAAAAATCATTAAACATATTATTTTATATGTATAAGTTAGTTTAAAGACAGGTGGTTTTGAGATTAGCAGAAAGAGCTTTGTGGCTTGAAAGAAGACTTGCAGCCCAACTAACCAAGATGAGTACAATGTGATAAATCTGAAAGTCTAGAACAATGTTGCTATGTTGAAGCATTTGTGAAACATTTGCAAGAAAATTGACAATATGTGGATAAAATGGATCCATGTTTATTATCTCAAAGACAAGGAGGTGATGATTGTTGAAATCAGTAATACCAGCTCTTGGATTATGAAACATATTATGAACAAGAGATCTGATATTAATGAGATGCAACAACTGTGGGATGACATGTCTAGCAAGCTCAAATTCTCCCTAGAGAAAGTGTACTCAAAGTTGATTGATGACAATACAAGAGTTGGCTGAAGCCATATATTGAGGCACAATTTTGCGCGCCTTAGACCATTCTACAATCTATTTTATCAATTTATTTGAAAATCGAGGGGTAAACAAATTCAAGGTACATACTTAGAATCCTAGTAGTTTCAAATTATGTTTTTATTTCATTAAAAGTAGCGTCTTCTTAAATATTTTATTAATAATCTAAAAACAAGCCACATTTTACCTCAATTTTATTTTCCAACTGATGTGAATTTACTAAAATGACATCGTTATCTTGTAGCATCCAGCTAAAACAACACAAATGAAGAGAACTCTTACAAAGAACCCAAAACAAGAAAGCAAACTTGAAAGCGCTAAACAACAATTTCCATAAATACATATCATCCTCAATACAAAGGTCATATGTGTTTAAGGCTCTCATTCGATTCTTGGCTGAGTGAAATACCCAAAACATTTTCTTTCAATTCTTATACAAATATCTGATACGTAAAACATCACTGCTCATGTTATATTATTGTTCTTGTTGTTATTTATTTTTGTTGTTGTTGTTATTGTTGTTTTTGTAGTTCTTTAGACCCAAAATCCTAGAGGTTTAATCTTGTAATTTTTTTAAGTTGTTGTTGTTGTTTGTTTTTGTTGTTGTTGTTATTGTTATTCTTGAGACCTAAAATCTTATAGATTTAATTTGAAGGTGCGAGAAACACAAGAAATGGGGGTTTGAATTGGGTTTCACCATTTATAATCTTTTCAAACTTTTATACACCAAAGTTAACAAGAGAATGAAAATAAAGAACACACTTATTTTTATCTTAGTTCACTGTTAACTAAGTTACTCTAGTCTACCCGTCAAGGTGATTTTTCTTCAAAAAAAACTTAATCCAATAATCTTGAATGATTACAACAGTTCGTCTAAGTGTTTAGAAAAATATCCTAGCCCTCTCAAGTATACAGACTAACACTTAGTCACTTGAGGAAACATAAACTCAAAGAGATTACACATGTGTATACAAGAATGCTTCTACATAAGTAGATTACATGGTATTTAAGCTTAATAACACAACAATATTAATTGCAAGATATGAACAAAAGTTCCTTGCTAATTTACAAAACTATATTGAGTAGATCTCACATGAGATTTTGTGCAGCGTTTTAGTATGAGTTTTATAAAGCAGAATGCTAATATTCTAGATCTTCCAAGTCTTCCTTTTATAGAAGAGAAATATATATGTTGAAGGGTAGAATATGAAATGGAAATCCAGTTGTTATATCTTCAACGGTCAATGTGAAAGTGTCAGACATCATCGTATCAAAAAGACTGTCTTTATGTTACTTTAGCAGGATAGTGGACATTGTACTTGTACTTTTATGTTTATCCTTTTATGCAAATCATTTCTGATCTTTAACTTCTAATCTTCAGATTCTTCTAAAATATGTTGATGAAGCATGTTGTAGAAGGATAAAAAACTTAGTTCTGAGAAACTAAGTTACTAGAAGTGATGTTTTTCAGAATCTTTAGAATCAGAACATCAGAACTTAATTCTTCAGAGCCTTCAGAACTTGAATCTTCAGAACTTGAATCTTCAGAGCTTGAATCCTCAGAGCTTAAGTATTTAGAACTTGAATCTTCAGAACTATCATACCAAATCTTGATCGAAAGCTCTAGTACTGACGTTCTTTTAAAACTGTTGTATCAGAAGCATTCCAAAATCTTGACTTGAATTTGTAACCACCGTATATTTTCTTCTAGAGTGTTAAGTTTAGAGCCTGATGATGTCATATGTCTTTCCTTCAGAGTCAGAACCTGTTTTAGCATAAACTACACACTACACAGAAACCATTAGAGTATTAAATTATTCTCTAAGATAACATGTGAGGTTATCATCAAAACATAAGGTCAGATGCATAACCAAATCTTGTTCATACAATCTCCCATTTTTTGATGATGTCAAACCCATGTATTTTGATATAACACTTTATATAGATAATAACTAAAAAAAATACAAGTTCAATAGTTAAGCTAACCAACTCCCCTTGAATATGTTAAACCCAAAAATTATTTATGCTTGTTCAGAGTCTCCCTCTGAGTTCAAAACTCATAAAATAAATTTTTGACGTACTGGAGATTAGTTTGAGAGGAAATACTTCACTATTGACGTCTCAGTTAAAGTTTGACTAGCACTGCCTGATTTCATCTTAGAGTTCAGCAGACTATCTGAGTGTTATGACATATCAGAACTTGATTAGTAACAGACTAAATGCTTTGCATCATGTGTTAGAATGTGATTCTTCAGATACTCGATCAAGCCACCAGAAGATGCAAAATATTATGTCATTAAAAGATTTAGAGCTTTAGTAATCTAGATGACCATGTCTTGGCCAAATCCTCATAAGGTTTACAACTTAATAATGTATATTAAGCTGAAAAAACTCCACTTCTAAAAAATATGCAATCAAGAAAAATTCAAGCTTGTTCAAGAAGCTAACTAAACAATATATAATAACATACAGTACAACTTAAAAGACTTATTAAAAGACTCTTATACCTCACTCACACTAGAGTGAACATTTCTTATTCTATGCAACACTTAAGTAAGTTCATATCCAAATTTCAATGCAACAACCACCATTCTCAAATACCTCAAATCATTACCAGAAAAAAAGACATTTTCTACTCCTGCACCGCTTCAATTAAAATGTATAAGAATAAAACTAAAAGGGCAAAGAATTATACTTTGTACTCCTACTGTCAGCTCTGATCGAGGTGAACCTATCCCACCGGTGCATACCTCAATCTCTATGAATATGTTTATCACTCCTCCTCATCAAAATCAAGTCCAAAACTACCGCCAATAGACCATCAACAAAACGTTCCAGATGAAAACGGAATGTTGACCACGTCGTTAAACTGCACACAAAAAACTTCAAAATTTAAGTAATCCTTTTTAAAAACAATATACATTCATTCAATCCTTTATTTTATCAATAATTCGGTTCAGCTGTTATTCAACTGAGTGGGCTAACCAATTCGATTTACACATATTTTTAAAATGTTGCATTATACGATATGTAATATATAAATGAAAGGACGCATATATACCCATCTTGCTTTGGTACGCACAAGATCATACTCCACCACATACTGCGGTATAGAGTGTAACGCCCCGATTCTGAATTCCCATTATTGGTTGAGTCTTTTAATTTATTTAATTGATGTTTGTTTTAAATTGAGAAATTATATATTGCTATGTGGTGTTTTGCTTATTCTATCTATTTTTACCGATTCAGAGAGTTTTCGGGGAATTAGAGTAAAAAGGGCATTTTAGACATTTAGCACTTTAGTGTGAGAATTGATTGATAAGTGTTGGAAAGAATTTGAGAGGAAAGAAATAGAGATAGAAATAGAATAAGAGAGGAAAAAGGAAGAAGATAGTAACATAAGAAGAAAAACAAGAGAAAGAAAAGAGGAGAAGAGAAAGAGAAGAGAAAGTGGAGAGGAAAACCTAGAATCATCAAGGAATCATTACCAAAGCTTGCAATCGATCGGTAAGGGTGTGAAACTCCATCATCTCTTTGATGTATATGATTGTATGTGTATGTGTGTGGATTTTGTAGAGTTTCTACTCTTTTTCCACTTAGGTTAGAAGTTGGTTTTGTGAGTAGAATGAGGTTTTAATCGGTTAGAGCTCGAATTAGACGATGTAGTTTAGTCGGGTGATGGTTGGGTTGTGCTACTGTGACTGGTTTGGATTTAATCGGTTGGTTGTGTGGAGTTTGGGCTTTGAGACAGCCATGGAAGTTCTGTCTTCGCAAGTTCGCCAGGCGAAAGGCAGCGAAGCTTCGCCAGGCGAAGCCCAGCGAGCTGTAGCGAAGCAAGTCAGAAGCTAATACCCTGTATTCGCTGGCAAGTTCGCCAGGCGAGGTGAGTTGGCGAAGGTTCGCTAGGCGAGTGGGTAGCGAGCCTCAGCGAGTAATTCCAGAATTACTCCCAGTGGACTTCGCTGGGGAGTTCGCCAGGCGAAGGCCAACGAGCATTCGCTGCGTGGCTTCGCCAGGCGAAGGTTGGCGAACCTGGCAGTGTTATTTGTTTTGCTGTTTGTTCATGGCATGATGTTTGGTTGATTCAATTATGATTAATGCCTATATGAATGATTGATGTGTGAACTGTTTCAACATGTTGTGCTGTGGGTGGCCGAAAGGCGTGAATCCTAGATTGTGGAGCCGATTGTGAATCTTAATCGTTTGATAATGTTGTGCGTTTGCTCGAATTAGATAGAAATGCATTGATGGATTAATAGGTATGTAAACCTTGTGTGAAATGGTGTATAATGTGAATGCATAATGAATATATGTGATAAATGCAATGAGTATGTTTGTGAACATAGTATGCATTTTTATGATGGATCCCGTGGAGGATTTGTAGAACCTCGTATGATACGATGGTTATATTCGATTCCTTGGAGAATCGGTTGCATTGTGTGATTCCTCGGAGAATCGGTCATAACATGTAATCCCGTGGAGGATTGGTTAGAGTATTTGATTCCGTGGAGAATCTGCTGAGTACTTGATCCCGTGGAGGATCTGCTGAATATTCGATTCCGTGGAGAATCTGATGAATATTTGATTCCGTGGAGAATCTGCTGAGTACTTGATCCCGTGGAGGATCTGCTGAATACTCGATTCCTTAGGGAATTTGTTGAATGAGTCGGTACCGCATTTGCATCTGCATAGAGTCGTGTGTCGGTCTCTACGAGTTGCATGAGTCATCTGTGTATGATGCATGGGTTGTGTGAATATAACTGTGTATGTTTTATGTGATTGTTTGGAGAAAATATAGTGAATGTTCATGTGTATGTGTAGAGACATGATTATTTGTATATGCTTAATGTGGTGAGAACATAATTTGAATATAACTTGTATAATTATGGAGTTATGTATATACACAATTTTATGCATTAACTGTTATGATGTTGTTTCTCACCCTTCTGCTGTTTTATGATGCTCTATGAGGCATTGCAGAGTAGGAAGCTGGAGGTTCTTTTGTGAAGCGATGTCTTCATTCTTTTTGGTCAATGGCTCTGATATGTAACATCTGGGTAGTTAGGAAGCCTTTGACTCTTTTGGAGTTACATTTGTTTTGATTCTTTTGTGATACATATGTGTATGTATCATTTGTGGATACGTTGTAAAACATGAATTAACTGATGGTTGTATATACTTTTATGAATGAGATCGATTCAATATTTGGATGTTTCCGCTTTATTCTAAATATTGAGATGTGGGTTACCCATTGTTGCATATCTATTTTGAGCAGGTATCGTATGTGTTTAATTTCATGATAATGTGATGCGCCTCTTTTATACCATGATTTAATCAAACTCTGATGAAATAAATTTTCTATGTGCCTAATTGATTTATTTAATTTATTTGGGGTATAGAAAGGGGGTGTTACATAGAGACTCCCATAAAATCGAGTATCCAAGGATAAACTTCCCTCTGAAGTTATTCAAATTACAAAACTGAAGCTAGCTAAGGCTCCTGAATCTGTGTTAAGAAAAACAAAAAAAAAATTTAAAATAAAACTTAGATGAAATTATGAGTAATAAAAATAAGACCATAAAATTTAGGTAACTAAACGTAGCCACATCAGCAAATAAAATGCAATACAGTGCTGCAATTATAGAAGCTGGGATGGAAGCAAACAAACACTACGCCAGAAATCACTTTTAGCAGCGCATAGAAAGACATCGCTTTATACAAAAGCGCTTCTAAAGGGCCAGTAAAAAAAAAAAAAGCGCCTACCAAAGACAGCGCTTTTAAAAAAGCGTTGCTAAATGGTGGGCCTAAAAAAGCGCTTTTAAAAAGCGCTGCTAAAGGGGGGGCCTACGAAAGCGCTTTTCAAAAGCGCTGCTAAAGGGGGACCCTTAGAAAGCGCTTTTTATATAAAGCGCTGCTATATGGAATTGATAAGGCACCCTATGAAAGCGCTTTTAAAAGCGCTGCTAAAGGCCTTTAAAAGCGCTGCTATAGGTATTCATATTATAATTTTAAAATACCCTCCAGAATTTTAATAGAATCAGAACAGTCACGCAACACATTTCTTCTTTCTCTGGCGAACGAAAACGAACTAACGAATCACTGTTCATCGTCCGACCATCAACTTCTTCCGTCCGATCATCCTTCCGACCATCACCGACCGTTCACCGTCCGTTTCTGAGTTCATCCATCCGTCTGCATTGCCGGTCCACCATTGTTACGGTACGTGAAGCTTTACTCTGCTTTTCTTGTTTTTTTTATCTTTTCACCATTGTTGTTCTGATGATATAGATGGTTTTTATCTTTTCAATGATGGTTTTTGTTGTTGTTGTTGTGTTATTTGTTGTTGTGTTAATATGATATATGAGATATATATGATATTGTTGTTGTTGTTGATGTAAAATAGTTTATATAGATGGTTTGTATTTGATATAGTTTATATTTGATATAGATGGTTTGTGTTATAGTTTATATTTGATATAGATGGTTTATATTGTGTTATATAGATGGTTTGTATTTGTTATAGTTGATATAGATGGTTTATATTTGTGTTATATAGATGGTTTGTGTTATAGTTTATATTTGATATAGATGGTTTATATTTGTTATAGTTTATATAGATGGTTTGTATTTGATATAGTTTATATTTGATATAGATGGTTTATATTGTGTTATATAGATGGTTTGTGTTATAGTTTATATTTGATATAGATGGTTTATATTTGTTATAGTTTATATAGATGGTTTGTATTTGATATAGTTTATATTTGATATATATGGTTTGTGTTATAGTTTATATTTGATATAGATGGTTTATATTTGATATAGATGGTTTATAGATGGTTTGTTATAGTTTATATTTGATATAGTTAATATGATATATGATATATATGATATTGTGTTATAGTTTATATTTGATATAGATGGTTTATATTGTGTTATATAGATGGTTTGTGTTATAGTTTATATTTGATATAGATGGTTTATATTTGTTATAGTTTATATAGATGGTTTGTATTTGATATAGTTTATATTTGATATAGATGGTTTGTGTTATAGTTTATATTTGATATAGATGGTTTATATTTGTTATAGTTTATATAGATGGTTTGTATTTGATATAGTTTATATTTGATATAGATGGTTTGTGTTATAGTTTATATTTGATATAGATGGTTTATATTTGATATAGATGGTTTATAGATGGTTTGTTATAGTTTATATTTGATATAGTTAATATGATATATGATATATATGATATTGTGTTATAGTTTATATTTGATATAGATGGTTTGTTGTTGTTGTTGTTTAATATGACATTTGTTGTTATTGTTGTTGATATTTGTTGTTGTTGTTGTTATTCTGAATTACAGGTATATTATGGCCAGCAACGAGGAAACATCACATGATGGAAAAGAAACACCCAAAGACGTTGAAGGCGAAATTAAAAGAGGCATAACGATAATGAAAAGTATCATCCGTGCGAGAGATAGAGGTGTAAAGTACGATGTCCATTGGAATGAAAGAGATCAGTTGGTTGAGCCTAATGGTGCGCTGCTGACAAGTTATATTGGAGCAGTTGTACGTTTGCAAGTTCCGATTACTTGCAATAACTGGAGAACTCCTGCATTAAAAGCGGCTAAGGATAAAATTTGGACCGAGATTCAAGTATGAGATTTGATCATTTTTAATTATGTTGACAGTTACATCTTTAAATTAATTATACTAACATGTTATATGTATGTGTATTTGTTTGCAGAGATCTTTTAATATTGAGGATTCTAGGAGAAAATATTGTATTCAGTTGGCCGGAAAACGCTTGAGGGGATTTAGAGCGTTTTTAACCAACAAATATCTTAAAGATTCTGATGGCAACTTTGTAGAGTCGGAGCGTCCAGCGAAGTACGCTGATTTGATTTTGGATGCAGAATGGGAGACATTTGTTGCAAAGCGAAGAACCAAAGAATTTGAAGTAAGTACAACTTATCATGAACAATGTATAGTATATATACCTATTCCACAAACAAACTGATATGACTTAAACTTGTTTTTTCAGGTTAAGAGTGGCGTAAATCGGGAACGGGCATCAAACCCTGCGTATCCATATAGAAAGGGGCGTTTGGGATATGCACGCTTAGAACAAAAATTAGTAAGTGCATATATATGCTTTAATATGATCTATTTACAAAAAATAGTAAGTATACATAATAGGATATAATGCTTTATTGTTCGTCTTAATGCGTAGTTGGAAGAGGAGAAAAGTGATGCGACATCTCTTCCGGACCATGTCGTATGGAAGGTTGCCCGGGTGGGAAGAGATGGAGCCGTCCAAGAAGAAGTTCAACAAGTGTTTGAACAATGTGTAAGTACAACATTAGTTTTTGAACAAAGTGTTTGAACAAAGTGTATAAAATATTTAAATATGCTTTTATCTATATTTCAGGAGTCCCTATCCCAGACTATAACTCCTGCTGAAGACGATGATTGCAGGAGTTTATTGAGTCGGGTGTTGAATATTCCTGAGTACTTTGGGCGTGTGAGGGGCAAGGGATTTGGTGTCACTCCATCCAAACTGTATAAGTAGCCAAGGAAAAAAATCCAACCAATAAAGAAGTGACGGCTACTTTGGAGGAAATGAAAGCTCAAATTCGTGAATTACAGAAGGATAAGGAGAGATACATGTCCGAAAGGCGCGCTCCAGAGGCCGGTAAAGCTACTAGTGACAAAGATAGTATCGGTTGTCCGCAGAAGCTTCCAGAGGTAATTGTATATATTACATTGAAATTAATTTAGCACATTTTTCTTAATTGACACATTAACTGATCATTATTTGTTTAGGGCATTTCACCTTGTCGACTATATTTATCGTCGCCGACTTATCGCATGGTTGGCAAGGGAAAGGTGCATAACACCCTGGGAGACTTACTTCACCATAAACCCCTCCCTGTTGGAATTTTGAAAGTATCTATTGATATTGCATTAGAGGGGGGGGGGGGGGCGTTGTTGCCTATGCGAGACGATGTATCAGACGCAACAGTGGTGGGAGACGCGATAGGAGCTTATGTAGCATGGCCGGCGAATCTCATTTTCATGGATGATGAGGTAGGTTGAACCTTGTAATATTCCAATGTTTTATTACCCATACATGAAAGTTATTCTGACATTTACACTTTCTTATTGACATGATGATCTTAGACTCCCACAAAATCCAAAACAAAAGATGATAAAATTATTGTGCGGGATACCGATTCAGCTGCATCAAAGTTACAGGTACTAGTACTACAGTTTAAGTGATTATTTTATTATAAATTATTTACTGAACTTATATATGACTTTTAGGTTCTTGATCAGCAGTCGCAACAAGTCAGCAAGGGAAACATGCCTGAAACTTCCAAGGTGCCCAAAAAAAAGGTCGAGACAAAAAGAGCATTTGTTCCTCAATTTAGGTCGTGCCTTCAAACATATGTAGGGACAACAGACGTGCCTGAGGGCGGCATCCGTCTAATACATATGGATCAAGGTATTTTCGGTTTTGAATATTCCGAAACACTTGCTAAGGAGGATTTCGACCAGGTTTTCAAACATTTAGAATTGGGCGTCGGGGTTATGCATTCCTACATCAGGTACTTCGATCCATTTTAATTAGATAATTGAACATTTTAAAATTCGCTCGTTTAACTGAATAATCTAATGTTGATTATATTTTTTTTAGGCGCTTGTATGACAAGTTGTTGGTCCCCGCTGATTTGACTTCAGTATTCGCATTCTTATCTGCTAGCAGTGTCAACTCACGGACAATAGACCAGACACCAGAAGCAGTCAAAGAGTACACAGTCCAGAGATTTATGGGTGCGAATACGGAGAAGTTGTTTATGTTGCCATATAATACTGGCCATGGGTTAGTTTTTATTCTAAATTCATTTATTATAATTGTTCGATTTTTGCCATATTATATAACATTTCCGTCTAAACTGTTGTCTTATTTTATAGTGGTCACTGGTTGTTGGTCGCAATTAATCCGATTAAAGAAATAGTGTATTATATAGATTCATTGGATGGCGATACAAACAAATATGAAAATCTGAAGAACATGGTTGATACGTAAGTGATGATATATAGTGTTCTGAATAATTATATATGTTTATTTATTATGTGACATTGTTCTAAATATGTGTTTATATTATGTTAGAGTTATACAAATATACAGAGCACAAAGAGATGCAACAATGCCAAAAAGCAGGGCTAGCAACATCAACTGGATCAGAGTGGAGGTATATTTTCCCATGTTTGACTGTTATAGTGGTTCTACTTATAAAACTATTTAAACTATATATCCTGATAAATGTTCGTTCGCTTTTTTCCTAATACAGTGTCCTCATCAGCGTGGTGGGATTGACTGCGGATATTTTGTACTGCGCTTTATGAAGGAAATCATTCTTTCTGGTCAATTAGAGATTCCAATCATGGTATGGATCAATTCATGAGTTATATGATTCATTTTGATAATTAACTAATATTTCATCTGAGTAATTAGTATTAAATCATGCTTGTTCTGTTATATTATGTAGTATTTTGATGAATTCAAATGCGCTACATACTCGAAAGTAAAATTGAAAGAAATTAAGGAAGAATGATGTCAATTTATGATTGAGTTAAGAATTCTATAATGTATATTGGATTTGTAATTATGTGTAAATTGTATATTGTATATTGTATAATGTACAATGTTTAAATTATGTGTAAATTATACTTAAGTTAATTATGTGTAAATTGCAAAGTGTTATTGTATAATGTACAATGTTTAGTTATATTGTGTTGAATTAAAGGCCAAGTGTTGAATTACAATGTTTAAAGGCCAAGTTATATTTAAGGCCTGAATTATAAGCAGGGAATTTAATTGTTATAAGCAGGTTTGTCTAAAAATATATAAAAAATGTGCTTTTTCGAAAAAAAAATTTTTTAAAAACGTGAAGTATAGACAGCGCTTTTAGAAGAAAGCGCTGCTAAAGGGAGAAAAATAGGCATAAAAAAGCGCTGCTATAGGTTAGGAAAGGAGGGGTCTAAGAAAGCGCTTTAAAAAAGCGCTGCTAAAGGGTGGTCTACAAAAGCGCTTTCATAAAGCGGTGCTACAGGGGGGAGGGGGAGGGAGAATAGGCAGCGCTTTGAAAGCGCTGCTAAAAGTGATACCTTTAGCAGCGCTTTTTCCATAAAAAAAAAAGCGCTGTCTTTACCTTTAGCAGCGCCACTTTAGACAGCGCTTTAAAGCGCTGCTAAAGGTCAAAAAAACGCTGCTAAAGGCCATTTTTGACATAGTGAAAGCTCCAAACTTTCCTGCATGGTTGCATATAAAAAACAAAACACAGTAAGTATTTTGATTCACAAAGAAATTAAATATTAGCAAAATTGTTAGGTTCATAAACTTACCAAAAATGAGAAAAAATATCATAAATCCAGCCAATATTTGGACAACTCTCCAGCTTCCGACTCGTGTCATGGCTAGCAATCCCGCATTTACTCTACAGGAAAATTCAAAAAATCATTGTTACGATTATGTGAGCATAATATCCTAATAAGAAAAAGACACTGTAATTAAAAATAAAACTTACATAGAAGCTGATACTCCACTCTCCGTCGATATCATCCTTGATATCAAATTCCCTACACCTGATACATGATAAATAGTAAGCAATCATGATAATAATTTACTGACATAGAAAAGAAAAGAAAAAAAAAAATAAAATAGGATTAATCTTATGTCATTTTTAAAGTAATTTAAAAAATGCTTACCTGCCAACCAATGTCGCGGTTAAATACTGAGGGTGGCAAGTTGCACTAGCATATCAAGATATGGTGATGAAGCCATCGGTAGACTGCAGAAAATTGAAAAGTTAGTAAGAAATAATCGATCATTATAAAAATTTGCAATAAATTATATAAAAATTTGCATCTATTATGTTTCCTAATGTGAATCTTACCTCATTAATCAAGAAAACTACAGTTATTGAAATTACAAAAGCATTAATAATAAAGAGTTGGGGTGAATTGCATCGCATTGAGCTTCCCTCCTGACAATAGAAATGTATATCAAGACTTAGCAGAAAGAAATAAAAAGAGCACGAAAATACAAAATAAATAGAAGCAACAACGAAACAAGTGGATTGTGAAATTAGCTCACCGGTAAAAGGGTGGTTTGAAACAAGAGGGATGATAAGTGGTGTTTCTGTAGGGGGGTGCTGGGTTAGGGGTCAATTGTTTCTTCTGGTTTTCTTCTTCTGCAGTGGCTGGAGACTATATGTTTCAAGTTAGGTAGGGGTGTATCTGTTTGTATTTGTTTTGGAACTGATGTTTCTTCGGGTATTTCTTATACCTTTTTCAATTAATTTGAGTTCATTTTGCCTTTAAAAAAAAGAAGAAGTGGTGATGATGTGGTTGCTACATAAATGCTAATGGCGCAATACTAGAAAGTACTAGTACTATTGCGAGACACGTGAAACACGAGATAGTATTTTTCTAACAAAGGAGTAATAATTTGTTCAAAAACTTTAACAAAAGGAGGAATTTTTCTCTTTCCTGCCATAGTTTTAGGGGTTAATTTCCAAAATGCCATAGTTTCTGATTAATATACCAAATTGCCATGTTTTCAAAAAAATCTCATTTTTGGTTGAACGCTTCCGCCCTTTCAATAGGCGGCAGAGTGTAATGAAAAAGTCAACCGCACTTTGAATGGACGGTTATGTACATAGCATATTTTTTTTTTGTTTTATTTTTTAATTCTTTTTAAATATTATTACTAATTTATATTAATAATATTAATATTAATATTAATAATATTAATATTAATATATATTAATAATATTAATATATATTAATATTATTAATATTAATATTATTATTATATATTAATATTATTAATATTAATATATATATTAATAATATTAATATATATTATTATAATCAATTAACGTATAATATTAATTTATACTTTTTAATACATTGTTTATATTAATTAATATCATTAACTAATGTGGTCCGCCTATGAGATGAATTACGAAAAAACTCCGCATTGTGCTTCTGGGTATCGGACGTTCTTCGATCATTTTGAGGAAGATGATGTATTGTCTCTAATCCCATATTTTTCTACTAGCACTTTCCATTTTTTTTTCTCTAATCCCTTTTTAATTATATTATAGTTTCTATGGAGACCCTATCTTGAACTTGAAGATGAGGATCCAACTGAAAGCGATATGTGGAGTTCTACAACATTTATATTGTGTTTCACTTATGTTGAAATGCATCATTCAGATAGGGTGAAATTCCAATTCGGAATTAAACAAGACATTCCTGGTCCACCAGAAATGTACAACCTCCTGCTTGTGGAACCACCACTTACGTCGACTGGGTCGAAATTAATTAAGGATGAATAGGAATTTTAATGTACATATTTAATTTCAAAAATTAATAACTATTTATTTTAGTTCTTTTATTGTATTGTATTTTATAAATATTATCATATATTTCAGTGTACTATTTTATTTTAATTAGTACTATTTTAAAATAATTTATTTTATTTTATTTTATTTTTACGTAATATTTTATTTTTATTATTATTATCTTTTTTATAACTATTATTTTTAATTAAATTATTATTACTACTAATTTAATAATAATTATTAATAAATTAATTATTATTACTAATTTAATAATTATTATTATTAATTTACTAATATTATTAATATTAATATATAAATTAGTAATAATATTTAAGAAAACATAAAAAAATAAAACGAAAAAGAAAAACATGGATTACACTCTGCCGCCCATTGAAAGGGCGGAAGTGTTCAACCAAAAATGAGATTTTTTTGAAAACATGACAATTTGATATATTAATTGGAAACTATGGTATTTTGGAAATTAATCCCTAAAACTATAGCAGGAAAGAGAAAAATTCACAAAAGGAGTACTGCTTTTACTCCAGTTCTTGATGGATTTTCATTCATCATATTCCATCAAAATTTAAATCCAGGCATTTAATGTCAGGTGTGACCACGTAGCTTACTCAGACAGACATTTAATGCAGTCTCAAAATTTAAATCTCATTCCTCTCTCAATCTGGATCTAGTGGAGCGTGAGCTCACTAGCTATAATATTTAATAAAATTAGTGGTTAAAGCTTAAAGCACACGCTAATAAATATAAATCGATACTACATCAATTTCATAATAAATGATTTAATTAATTATTTTATATAAATTAGCAATAAATGATTCAATTGATTATCTAATACTGTAAAAATTATTTTCTTAGTCCTACAATAAATGATTGGTTGATCATTTTACAGTGATTTAAAAAATGAAAAAAATAAAATAGAAAGAATAATATTTTTATTAAATTATTTTTATTATGTATTAAGAATGATAAAAGTAGTACTTTCTTCGTGCTGGGTGATTCAGATGACCATTTTATATCGATTAAAAAAATGAATAAATGAAAGAAAGAGAATGCTATTTTTACTAAAACATTTTTATCATGTATTGAAAATGATAAAAGTAATATTAATTAGAGGATGTAATTGAAAAAGATGCATTGAAAATTAAAATTGATCATTTATTTTGGGACACTCTTTTATTTCAAATTGTTCAATCATTGTGGGACAGAGAAGGGTATTAATTAGAGAGTAAAATAAGAAAAAATACATTGGAAATTAAAAGGGATCATTTATTTTGAGACACTCTTTTATTTTAAATGAGTCACTCATTGTAGAACAAAGGCAGTAAAAAATAAAAAATACATAAGGAGAGAATGTTGTTCTTACTAAAATGTCTTTTATCAAGTATTGAAAGTGATAAAAATATTATTGATTAAAGCGTATAATTGAAAAATGTACATTGAAAATTCAATTGAATCATTATTTTTGAATATTTTTATTTAAAGTAGGTCATTTATTGTGGGATGAAGAGAGTATAATTTTTTTAACACCAAATAAGAAATTCTTTAAAATATCATATTAAATTACAACATTTTTTCAATATCAATTAAGATTATACATTAAAATTGAGAGAAAATTAGTTTTAAATGTGAAGCTATAAGGTATTTGAAACAATCTTATAAAAACACTAAAATTTTTTGTTGAATTGTAATTCAACGTTTAAGATTTTTTAGTTTCAAATTTCATTTTATTTGTATTAGATTGTCATCTGAATTTCCATTTCATTTATATTTGAATTTGGGTTATTGTATAAAACTCAAAGGTAGTTACAATCCTAATTTGAGATTTTGAGAAAGTTAGTTACATTTTTAATTATATTTTTTATGTTTGTAATTCATCTTCATCTTACTCTTATCGTGAAACAATAGAGGTTAAGTGTTAACTCCAATATCTAGAGTTTCGGTTCTGATTCACAGGAAACAAAAGTGTAGTGAGGTGTATGATTGATTTGGATCTTGAAATTCACGTTGAATTGAAGTTTGAAATCGAAGAGAATCACAGATTTTGATTCTCTGATTTTGAGAAACATGATATTGGGGTATCTGTCGATGACGTGTCGTCGTCAGCACCTCCTACAGTTGATGTCGATAACCATTAGTGCCTCTAGATGATTGTAGTTATTATGGATAACCTCGGGGGTTTGGTAAACCCACGTGGTGAGGTTTGTATTGGATAGGTTTGTATTGGATTATCCCGTGCTATACACATAGCCTATGGGGAGCCTATTTAGGCATTATTGTTATCTTTTTGTATTATTAATTTGTATATTATTTTCATATTACATGTAACATTACTCAGACATCTTCATAAAAAAAATTTATTAGATAATACTTTTTATCTTCCATTAATGCAACATGAACATAAATTAACATTTGACAGTGGGTTACATAACTTAAACATAACTTAAGAAAACGATAATGAATAAGAAAATCTAGACACTACCAGATGATTTTGGACGTTTCATCATCTTAATCATGTCATTGGCAAACCATTACATTTTAGCATCTAACTCAATCGGCCCCTTTGTTAACCTGCAACAAAATGATCTCTGCATATCTTTCAAATCTTCGTCGGTCTTTAACTCAATAAGATTGTATTTCACCCATCCATCAATATCAATCCAATCTTCACAAAACTCTATCTTTTTCACCTTTCTGTTTTCGATATTTGACAACAATTCATTCATCAACTTAGATGTCAAGGTGGTGAGAGATGTGGTGTCATCTAAAAGTCAGAATTCTACGAGAGTTGAAGCTTTATTAAAGTTCTCTCTGCCTTAATAAAAGATTAAGGAAGGGTATTTTGAAATGTTTTTTTCAAACAAAAGGTAGAGTTAAAAGTGTTTCGTTCAGAAGAAAATATTGAACCTGTGATCTTTTGTTTGTCTTTTAGAAGAATATATTACACTTTGGAACATTCAATGCATGTTTATCATTACTTTTCAAAAGCTTTCGTGCACATATATCATTATTTGAAATTCCTTTATCTTTTTTTGTTCACTACCTTTAACTGGTCCTAACACATCACACTTTATCACAACAATTAAATTCTTATGTCCAATTACAAATTAACACCTCTTCTTTCATCTCTGCAAATTTCATACGTGAACAAACCTCAGCTTTTTGTTTATTGTATAGAATCTTGAAAAGATAAAAAAAAAAAGAAAATGAGAAGAATCTTAAAAATTAAATCAGTCTCTACCACTGTAATGATTTTTGTGCAATCGAAATACAATTATAAGAAGCACATGGGTTCTGTAGCAGAATATTGTGGCCTAGCAAACACAACCTCTAAGTTGATAAGGCTTGAGTTCCTCCGAACTTAGTTTCACATATCATTTTTGTCTCACACATGTTTTTTTTGTGATAACTTAAATGTTGTGCTACTATCTCACAATTCAATTCAAATCACATTGAATTTGATATAAATGTTTGTCAGAAAACATGTTATGTCCAAGAAGATGAACATTAAGCATGTGCCTGCTACTACCTAGATTTTATATACACTCAGTTAATCATTAAACACTTAAAACAATTCATCTAATTTTCATTTTTAGAACGTGTTCATTTTTGGACAGTTTTTTATTTTTTTTAATTTTTTGCATAAGACGGAAAAAAGACTTGTCCGAAACTATTGAGTTGAGACGGGTCTTCGAGATAAGTTGAGTTCTACACACCTCTAATTAAAACAACTCATCTAATTTTTAATTTAACGGAAGAACTTTAAAAACTCATATTAAATTCCACCACTTTACTTCATATATTAATATTTTATTTATATTAAATTTTATTTAATATTTAAATAATTTAAATTAAAATTTATATAAAATAAATAAAATTTAAATTAAGCTTAAAATTTAAATTAATAATTTAAATTAATTCCAAATACATGACATATGATTAAAAACAATAAAAATAAATAAAATCAAAGAGATGGAAATTTGAGTAAAATATTGTGTTAAACAAAATTTAATGAAATGAAATTGTGAAAGAAAAATTTAAAAATTAAGAATAAAATGATAAAACTATGAAAAAGAAATTAAAAATTTAAGAGAAAATAAAATTGTAAAAAAAAAAAGTGAATGTATAAAATTATAACTAGTCTCGTTTATAAACAAATAAATTATTTTTTTTTTAAAAAGGAACAAAAGCAGTTTGCAACAATAACAAATTTTAGTATTAATTAATTAATTTGTATCGTTGCTTCACAATGCAACGATTAGAGGTGTACAAAAAATCGGTTATTGTTAACCAAATTTGTATCCAAATTGTTCCATTTTTAAAAGTCCAAACAAAATGGTAAAATATAAATTTGGTTATCCAAATATAAACGGGTTTCCATGTGGTTTATCCATTGGTTATCCAATTTTCATTATTTGTTAAATTAATATGTTTTTGTCTCTTTTCATGTTTTATCATATACATGTTATAAACTAATTTTATATTTTAAACCAAAAGATTCAAAATTTTGTATTTCAAAAATAAAAAAAAAAGTTGTTTACAAATTCTCTAACTACCTAAAATGGTGTTACTAATACTTCACAAATTATATGGACTTCTATCAGTTAATTATATGAACTTTCAGTAATTAATTATATAGATCTTAGTGCATCGAGTTTAATTTAACATGTGCAAAAAAATATACCAAAACTTGACTTGTTGGATTTGAATCTAGTTTTCATTTATAAATTTCGAAGTTCATTAAAATTTTATGAAAAAATAATTATAAATATTATAGATTTCTCCACTAATAGATAGAGGTTTTGAAATATACAAATATATGTATTATAACTATTAGTTATCATTTTAAGTCCATATAATTTGCTGAAATTTTTTATTTTAGAATTTTTTTATTTTCACTTTTATTTTTAATTTTTTAAATATTTTTTATTTTTAGATTTTTTTTTAAATTTTTTTATATTTATTTTCAAAGAAAAAATATATTAAAATCTAAGTATTTAAATTTAAAAATTGATATAATTTAAAAAAAATAAATTTAAATTTAACTAAATAATTTGGGTTAAAATCAAAATCCATTTAGAACCGGTTTTAAACCGGTTTAGCACAAGTGGTTTGGTTTATAAACCATAACCATAAAAATAGTTTGCTTTATAAAACCATAACCATAAAAATGGATTGGTTCTATTATTGATTAAGTTTTCCCCTTTATTACCCTTAATTTTCTACTTTTTAATTGGAAGACATTGTTGTTACCTTAGTGATCTGACCTGATCAGAATGGGATCACTGAGTGCCACGCGTCTTCAATTGGTTGCCTGTTCACCGGTGTTGAAGGAGAGGAGGGGGGTGTACCTGCAAGACACTTCGATGCTAAAGTAAGCGTATGGGCAAAGTGATCACAAGTACAGAAAAGAGGGTAAGAAGAGATTACCTTACCCTCTTGTGAAAGATGTAACACCCTTTTAAACCCACATGAAAATACATAAATAATTAGAGTAAATTAACATGCTTTCACAAAAAAGCGTCACACATAATTTCAAAACATCAAAACCACCTGTCATGCTTTAAACACTCAAATAAAATAATCATGCTTTTCAAAGTTCACTTTGCATGTAGCAGCGGATTCAATTTATATTCATAATTCTTTTCACATAGCATTCATGTTCATCTCATAATTCAACAATACTTGGGCACTAAGGCCAACATCACAATATTTCGATACATTTAAAACACAACTTAAAATACATAAAATATCTCTAAAGCAAAAATCCGAACGATCCCAGTGTTACATAACCAGAGCATGACTCGACCCAACATAATTAAAATACTAAAGGACTGCACCAACAGAGACCTCACAACTACTAGCAGTACAACTCCAAGATACCTGCACGATGTCATAAAGGACATCATTCCAGCAGAAGGGTGAGAAATATTACCATAATAATCAAAGCACATAATCATATATAAATGCGCAAGTACAGAATACATACATTTCACATTTTCTCACCACAATTTATATTAACACAATAACCATGCACATAATATATATCCATAGCATCAAATACACATATTATACTCCTCACCACAATACCTCACATACCCACTAACATACATCGCAAAGCATATATGTATAAAACCAAGCATTTCATCATGCATACATTCGCAATTACAATTAATCCTCACAAACATACACGTTATGTTTCATTCATCACGAATCATATAATGTACGCCATCATGTTTCATCATCAATTCATTATTCAATATCTTTCTCAATTACTCAATCGCAACCCACAATTCAACAATTCATACTCACATGCATATTTCATATAATACTCATAACCATGCCATGTGACTCACTTAAAACTCACCCAATATCACCAATCCCCTTTTTAGGATTATGGGTACGTCACTTATACCCTACCAGGAATAACACCTCAGTTATTCTATCCCGGTAATTACTCCACTAGGAACGACACATTGCCATTCTACCCCAGTGAGTACAAATCTTTCACATAAATATTATTATCTATATTACTCTCATATTTACCAATCATTACCTATATACATGTACTATTATATTCTCAGGCATTATTCACAATTCATCACATACATTACACTGCATGTATATATATATATATATATATATATATATATATATATATATATATATATATATATATATATATATATATATATATATATATATATATATATATATATATATATATATATATATATATATATATATATATATATATATATATATATATATATATATATATATATATATATATATATATATATATATATATATATATATATATATATATATATATATATATATATATATATATATATATATATATATATATATATATATATATATATATATATATATATATATATATATATATATATATATATATATATATATATATATATATATATATATATATATATATATATATATATATATATATATATATATATATATATATATATATATATATATATATATATATATATATACACACACACACAACTAAGCATACTCATCAATCATGCTTCTACAATTCACATCATTTTCACACAAACATTTATAATTATATTTATTCATACATCTCAATCATTCCATACATCGCAATGTATCCATATAAGTATCTATATATAAATAGAACATCAAGCATATACAATATGCATTCACCAATGTTTACATCAATCCATGTAAACCCACATATATATACATATCTTCAAGCATACTCACTCATGCCATTATCGCAATTCGCGTTAGTTCACATAAACATACACAATATGTTTATATCATCACCATTTCACATAAACACTCACATACATGTTTATTTCACCAATGCATCATATAAAGATGAATTATGCAACTCATAGAGACCGACTCACGACTCTATGCAGATGCAAATGCGGTATCGACTCAATTCAGCAGGTTCAATTGAAGAACCAAATGGAACCATTGCTCGTTACTGAAGTAACTCCGTAACTCCCCGTCGGGCCTACGATGTTCACCCATTGCTCACACTCCACATGGGCACACAATGTTTATGGATTGCTCACACCCCACATGGGCACACAATCCGATTGCTCACACCCCACAAGGGCACACAATCGTTCTGCAGATTCTACGCGGAATCAAATATAGACCATCGCTCACACTCCACATGGGCACACGATGTCTCTGCAGATCCTACACGGGATCAAATATAACCATTGCTCACACCCCACATGGGCACACGAGGTTCTGCAGATCCTACACGGGATCAAATAACACAAATGCATATCATGATGCTTCACATGCAAAAATGACTCAATCAACTATAAACCATCGCTCACACCCCACACGGGCACACGAGGTTTCTGCAGATCCTACGCGGGATCAATCAACAAAAAATGCATACATGTTTACAAACATACTCATGCATCTATCACATTTCACTGCATACATTTATTATGCATTCACAACATATATATCATAATGCAAATATATATATTCATCATTTATTTCACACCATTTCATACATGGTTCTCATACAAAATGACTCAATCAGTTATAGACCATCGCTCACACCCCACATGGGCACACGATGTCTCTGCAGATCCTACACGGGATCAATCAACACAAACTGCATACATATTCGCAAATATATTATCATGCATTCTTCACACATCAACACGTACAATCATCATGCACTCACAATGTGTATTATATTCATCATTCATCACAATTGCCATGCATTTTTATTCAATTCTAAACAATGCATAATTTGCCCAAAGGCCACTATTCAAAATCATATTCATACACTAGGATTCACGCCTTACGGCTACCCACAACACAACAATTAATAACACACAAATTATCCTTACGAGACGAGACCGATCGCAATCGGACGCTCTAGCTATTATAAGCTCTTCTCACTCAAAATCATTAATCTCGACTAATCGGTAAAATCGGCTAAAAGTTGGCTAAAACTAATATTTCTTTTCACCAAGTTGTAGAACATATTATTAGCTTCAGTTTGATATAAAGAACGTCAAAATCCGATAAATGGTGAAAAAGTTATGAATTTTCGAAGTTTTGAAAAATAATATTTTCTCACACTTACAGTGTTAATCGGTTAACGTATATGGTTAACCGGTTAACACCTCCAAAAACTCAGTTTTTAGAGCAAAAACTCAATTTTTAGGCCCCCAACACTGTGTTAATCGGTTAACGTATATGGTTAACCGGTTAACACCTGAAAAACTCAGTAAAACAGCTACGGGTTCGGACTTAAAAGCCCCAAAAAGTCGCTCGATTAAATAGTTTTCACTCGATTAAATACCTATCTATCCTTACTAATCATATACGGATATTTTAGGATCATAAAACTCAACTTTCACGACATTCGATTTCCACTCAATATCTTAACCTCAATTTAACCGAAAATGGTGAAACTCACAATATCACCCGATTTTCGCCAAACTAGTTCCAATAATCTTAGTCTAACATATCCCGACTAAGCTACGAAAGTTATTCTCGATTCTAACCGTCCGAACATCGGCTTCTATCGATTTCTATCATTTCGACCTAAATGGAAACAAGGTTGGAAAACAACCAAACTCATCCACACACATACACAATCATACACAATGATTAAAATAGTAAGATTTCACACCCTTACCTTAGGTTAATCGAAGCCAGAGGATGTTCTTGATGATTCTCCAAGTTTTCCTCTTTTTCTCCTCTTTTCTCTTCTTCCTCTTTCTTTCTCTTTCTTTCTTTCTTTCCTTTTTCCTTCCACTTTCTCATATATATATCTTTCCCTTTATTTCTTTCCATTGAATTTCCTCTCTCAAAATATCTATCAATCCATTTAAATAATCATCTAATTATTCAAATAATTAGAATAATCCAAATAAATCAATTATTTAACACAAATAAGTAATCATTGAAAATTGGGTTGTTACAAAAGAGGGTATTTATAGAGAGACCCCAGCACTGGGCCAACAGTCACTTGTGTTGGGCTGGATTGCCAGGACCAACCCAGGTGATTGCTAGGGCTTACGTGGCGTAGTGAAGACCAGGACCTGGTCTTCGCCCTAGTTCAACTTTCCCGTGATCTCCGGAAAGTGGGTCTGACCTGCTCTTTCGGAGGTGGGCAGTTGGTTGGTGACGTGTCCCCGCGGAGGAGAGCACATGGAGAACGTGTGAAGGACACGTTGTCCTGCCCGACAAGGGAGCAGGTTCTGCCGACGGAGGGAAGGTTCTGCCCAACGGGGGTAGTGTCTGGTCGGCAGGGAGTCTTGTGCTCGACGTAGATGAGGAAGGTTCTGCCCGCGGAGGGACATCACCTGCCCGTCGGGGACCCCGTGCTCGACGGCTGCGGCCCAAGCTGGATTGGGCTTGGCAGAATATTATTGGGTTGGGCCTGCCCGGTCAAGCCGGTGCCCAAACCAGAACAGGAGCCCCCCAAGTCATAGCTCCGAGGGAGGGAGCGAGGACTTGATGACGTTGTGCCGGGGAGGAGAGATTAGCCTGAGGAGAAAACCCTTCAGCTCGTGTTTCGCAGGGACGCGAGTGCGCGAGTCTTTCCACGTCATCGGACGTCCGGGGTTGAGGACACGTGTTGGCGGGGAGATGTGAGGGGACGCGATTTCCAGCCTTCGCCACGTGTCGTGCGCTGGATGGCTGCTAGGGCGGCTACCCTAGGGTACTCGAGTGCCTAGAGATGCTTCGAGTCCCGTGCTGGGGTATAAGTAAGCGAGCCCCCGCTCATTCTCCACTTTTCGCCTTCTTGCTTTCAATCCCTCTGACCTGCCGCCTTGCTACCGTCTGATATCTCCGTCGCAGCAGCCATCACGCACTCCACCGCAGATCGAAACATAGTAAGTTTTTCTTCTTCTTTCTTTTGTTTTTCCCGTTTGTTTTAGGACCATGGTCGGGGTATGTTGAATGCCCCAAGGAGAGGTGTGGGTCTCCGCTGCTGTAGGCGGGGCTTTCTAGGGTTTTATAGTGAGTGTTTCGGGGAAAAACGCCTATTCCGATGAATGCCCCAGGGATAGATGCTTGCTCCGATGAACGCCCCGGGGAGAGACGCTTATTCTGATGAGCGTCCCGAGGAGAGTGTGTAGGATAGATTAGGTAGGGGTCCCGGGGAGACGGTAGGATTTGGATAGAGCCACCGAGGATGATGCTCGGTTTGTCCTCGTCGCCCTTTCACTTGACTTGTGGTGGAAGGGTGAATTTGATCTTTGTCATCGAATTCACCATTACCTTCTGCTTTCCAGGTGTTAATGACTACGTTTGGCCCGGGGACAATGGTCGAGGACAATGAGCCGAACGTTCCATACTTCGACGAGCATGTTCTTCCCCTCGAGGAGTGGGTGGCTGAGGATCCTCTGTCCACGCCTTCTTGTTTCGCTTCTGACCCAACGAGAGTCTACGCCACCGTGGAGGACCGGGAAGAAGGGGACCTTCAGAATTAGCAAGTTTACCATCCTCGGGAACGCCACTATATATGCTCGAAGTATGGGAGGATGCGGTTCCCGATGTATGAGTTTTATTTTAAAGAGGCCAGGCGCAGGCTGCCGTTCTCAGAATTCCACCTGGGCCTCTTCGACTGAGTGAGGTTGGCCCCCTCGCAGCTGCATCAGAATGCCTTGGCTTTTATTCAGGCATTCGAGGTTGTGTGCCGCTATCTCGAGGTCGGAGTCACGCTGCCGCTATTCTTTCGCGTCTTCCATCTGCAGCGGCAGACGGTGGATGGTAGGCACATATGGGTGTTGTTCAAGCAACCGAACAGGCATTTCAAGACATACACGGACTCTGTTCGGGACTTCAAGGGTCGTTTCTTCATCGTCAGCCCGATCAAACATGCGGGGGTTGATTCTTTATATTCAGAAGGGGAGCGGATTATGAACGGCCAGCGGGAAGCCGTCATGCTGCCGAGGGTGCACGTGGAATGGTCTCCGGAACATTTCTCTCGGGGGACTGACCGATACATAGTGCGTGCGGGGTCACTCGATGATGAGGACATGGCCGGATATTTGAAGATAGTCTCGTTCGTGCGCAGCCTGCCACCGTCGAAGTTGGTGACCCCCGACGGCCAGTACATCCTCGATAGTCAGGAGAATGTCCGCGAGACAGCAGGTTGATCAATACAAAAGCCCTACTCGAGTGTTCCTCGGAGGCGGAGGCCCTTCACTATCTAGGTGGTGGACACCTCTCTCCTTCCTCGATTTGGTATTCTTTATCTGTTATTGACCCATTTTCCTTGTTTTGCAGGGAACATGTCTTCTGTCGAGGAGCGGGTAAAAAAGTTGCGCACGTCGAAGGTCGCTGCTTTTCCAAAGACGCGGGTTGGCTAGTTGGTCGGGCAGGCTTCCGCTGATCAAGATGGCAGGGGATCCTCATCTTCTCCAATCAGTCAGTCACCCACATCTCAGGGGGCTCCGAAGAGGCCCAGGGTTCAAGAGGTGGAGACCGTTGTCGACCTATCGACGGGCTCTGTCGAGGAGGGTTACTCCATCGCGCCCTGCCATCAGCACCCTGGTTACTTCCACGGGGCCAGGTCAGCCAGCGTCCCGACCGGGGAGGCGAAGACAGTCCTAAGCGCAGACCGGGTTACTCGAAGGCAGGTCCTGACGGAGGATTTGGCCGCTCTGATGCGAACCTTCACTACGGCGATGGTCCTGAGCAAGGAGAGATGTTCGGCCGCGGAGCTGTCTAAGCTGCAGGGGGATCTTGCTTTCATGCAGTCTCGTCCAAATAAGGCCGTCGAGGACTTGGAGCTGAACTGAGGGAGGGTAACCCAACTTACCGAAGAGCTGGAGAAGAGTCGGGGGGAGACCGCTGGTGAGCGCGAGAGGGGGATAGCGCCGAGGAGAGGTTGAAGGCCGCTGAGGAGGAAGTGAGGGAACTGAAGGCTTGCATGGAGACGCTGGAGGGCGACCTCCGTCCTACTAACGACGAGACCGACGAAGACAGGAAGATGGTCACCCGGGCTGATCTGCTCGCTAGAGTACGGGTGCTGGAAGGTGACTGTCTGGAGGCCTTTGCAGCGGGTTTCAATGGCGCTGCGTGCCAAATAATTTGTATATTTTTCTAAGTGTTTTCTTTACCGGGCCTGCATGCCCTTCTTGGTGATGTAACATTAACTACTGGGCTGGAGCCCGCTTTTATATGATATACTTTCGGAAATTTGTTTAAGTGTGCGCTTTGTTTTATTTTTGCATGGTGTTATGCTCGTTTTATTTCTGCACTTTTGTCTGCTCGAAATATATGTTTGTATGTTTGAAACGCATGTTTGTTATGCCCTTGGGCTTATCCAGGGTGGTAGCTCGACGATAATTGTTTCCGGTAGTGTGGAGAACTGGCCGGTTGGCTAGTTTCGTTACCTGGCTGTTTCGGGGGTGGTTTCTCTCCGCGGCGTGAACGTCCCATCGCGAGCTGGGTGTCCTGCCGATGATGGTACGACGACAGGGGGTCTCGATCGAGGGATTCTCCATCGAGGAGAGCCTTCTGCCTGCGCACACAAAGGTAGGGCTTGCTGTTTTGTTGGTCTCTTGGAGACGCGAGGGGGTGCAGTGGTACCATGTCGCCCCCCGGTGGTCGCGATGCCTGGGCGTCGCAGGAAGTGTTTAACTGTAGTACCTTTTCAGCTTCTCGGCGTTCCATGCTCGAGCTAGTTGTTCCCCGTGTAGGTTTTCGAGGTAATAGGCCCCGTGTTCCGTCTTGTCGCGAACCTGATATGGGGCTTCCCAATTCGCGGCTAGTTTTCCTTCGCGAGAGTCCTTTTGGTTTCTGCGTAAGACTAAGTCGCCGATCTGAAACTCGCATTTCAGGACTCTGTTGTCGTAGCGAAGTGCTACCTATTGTTTTAGTCGGGCCACTCGAAGGGCTGCCCTCGACCGAATTTCTTCGACTAGGTCGACCTCCTCTCGGAGGGCATCATTGTTGTCCTCGGCCTCGAGGGGAGCCTCCGTTCGTTTGGACGACTCTCGTATCTCGACCGGGATCACCACCTCGGTTCCGTACGTGAGGCGGAATGGCGTTTCCCCCGTGGTTGAGTAAGGTGTGGTTCGGTATGCCCATAGGACATTGTGGAGTTCCTCGACCCACGCTCGCTTGGCATCGCCGAGTCTTCACTTTATTCCTCTGAGTATCACCCTATTCGCGTATTCGGCTTGGCCGTTCGTCTGAGGATGTTCGACTAAGGTGAGGTGATGCTTGGTCCCGAGTTTGGTGACGAAGTCCCGAAAACTTTTGTCGGTGAACTGCGTGCCGTTGTCGACGACGATGGCGAGTGGGACACCGAATCTTGCAAGGATATTTCTTTTGTAGAATCAGAGTATGTTGTGGGCCGTGATTTTGGCAAGGGCTTTGGCCTCAATCCATTTGGTGAAGTAGTCGACGCCCACGATCAGGTACTTATTCTGATATGAGCCTAAGGTGAAGGGACCAAGGATATCCATCCCCCACCAGGCGAACGGCCAAGGGGAGGATAGGGATTTGAGCTCGCTCAGTGGAGCGAGGTGCATGTCCCCGTGTTGTTGGCATCTGTCGCATTTCTTGACGTGCTCTATCGCGCCCTCTTGCATCGATGGCCAGTAGTATCCTGCTCGCAGGGCCTTTCTCGCCAGGGATCGTCCCCCGAGGTGCTGCACGTTGATGCCCTCGTGGATTTCCTCCAGAACAGCAGTGGCCTGGGAGGTGTCGATGCATTTGAGGAGAGGGACTGCGAAGCCTCTGCGGCAAAATTTGTCTTCGAGAAGGACGTACGAGCATGATCGTTATTTGATCGTGCTGGCCTCTTTGGGGTCGGCGGGGAGACGACCCGCGGTGAGGTATGCGTGCAACGGCGTCATCCAACAATTGATATCTCCTATGGCGTTGACTTCGAGCGGTGCGTCGACCTTTTTCATGCTCGGCTGCGATAAGATCTCCTGGATGACCGACTTGTGCCCGCCCCTCTTATTGGTGCTTGCTAGTTTTGAGAGAATATCTGATCGAGTGTTTTGTTCGCGTGGAACATGTTGAACCTCCGCGGATTCAAAACTTTGCATTTTTTTTTGTAATGAGAGCCAAGTATTCGGCGAGGTTATCGTTTTTTGCCTGATATTCCCCCCGTACTTGTGAGGTGACCAGCTTGGAGTCCGTGAAGATTCTTATTTCCTTGTCCCCGAGGTCTGATGCCAAGTGGAGCCCAGCCAGGAACGCCTTGTACTCGGCTTGGTTGTTCGTCGTCGGGAAGGCCAGTGTCAGAGAGACTTGTATGATGGTGCCTTCTTCATTGTCGAGAATGATGCCTGCGCCGCTGCCCGTGGAGTTTGAGGAGCCATCGACGAAGATAGTCCACTTGTGGCTCCCTGTGGTAGGGTCTGGCGAGGGGGTCATCTCGGCGACAAAGTCGGCCAGGACTTGGGATTTGAGGGCCTTCCTTCCTTCATAGACGATGTCGAACTCAGATAGTTCTAACGACCATTTTAGCATTCGTCCGACCATGTATGGTCGGCCGGGGAGCTGCCTGACGGGTTGGTCGGTTCTGAGCACAATGGTGTGGGCCAAGAAGTAATGTCGAAGGCGTCGTGCAGCGGTGATGAGGGCCAAAGCGACCTTTTCGATCTGCTGGTATCTTACTTCGGGACTGTGGAGAGCTTTGCTCGTGAAATAGATTAGCTTTTTCCCTTCGTGAGTTTCCCTGATCAGTACAATGCTGACGACCTCGTTAGCCACGACCAGGTATAGGTATAGGGTTTCTCCAACCTCGAGTCGCGTCAGCATGGGTGGTTCGGACAGGACGCGTTTGAGGTGATGGAGGGCTTGCTCGCATTCCTCTGTCCATTCGAACGTGGCTTCCTTTCTGAGCAACTTGAAGAAATGGAGGGCATGCTGTGCGGACTTGGCGATGAATCGGGAAAGTGAGGCGAGCACGTCGTTGAGGGATTGTATAGATTTCTTCGAGGTGGGCGTGGTGATTTCCAAAAATGCGCGGCACTTTTCCGGATTTGCTTCGATCCCCTGCTCGGTTAAGTAGAAGCCGAGGAATTTCCCTACGTAGACTCCGAAGGTACATTTCTCTGGGTTGAAGCGCATTCTGCATTTCCTTGTTGTGTCGAAGACCTTTCTGAGATGGGCCGTGTGGTCGACTTCCGTGTAGGACTTGACAATCATGTCGTCCATATACACCTCGAGCATGTCGCCAATCTCTCCCCGGAAGACTTTGTTCATCAGCCGTTGGTATGTGGCGCCGGCATTTTTTAGGCCGAAGGGCATTACGTTGTAGTAATAGTTTCCCGGCTCCATCATGAAAGCCGTGCTTTGTTTGTCGCGTTCGTCCATAGGGATCTGGTTGTATCCCGAGTACGCGTCCATAAAGGACAAGAGTTTGAAGCCCGCCGAGTTGTCGACGAGCTTGTCGATGTTGGGGAGGGGGTAAGCGCCCTTAGGACATGCCCGGTTGAGATCGGTGTAGTCAACACACATGCGCCATTTTCCATTACTCTTTTTAACAAGTACAACATTGGACAACCAGGTTGAATACCGGGCTTCCGAAATAAAATTTGGCTCTAGGAGGTCTTTTACAGCTTTTTCAGCCGTCTCCGACTTTTCGGGGGATTGTCTACGCCTACGTTGTACTACGGTCTTGGCGGTTGGGTTGATGGATAGCTGATGGCAGGCGACCTCGGGGTCGAGCCCGGGCATTTCCGCAGCGCTCCATGCAAAGAGATCGACGGTCTCGTAGAGGCAGGCCTTCAGTTGTTTCCTCGCAAGGTCGGGGAGTCCTGCTCCGATCTTCACGGTTCTCGTCTCGTTGTCCCCGAGGGTCACAATCTCAAAGTCACCGTCTGGGATGGGGCGCGCTGGGTGGGTGGGCTGCCCGTTGGATGTAGGAGCGTCTCTGGCTTCGCCTTCACGGTCGGACTCTTCGGCGAAGCAGCTGTCGAGGTCTACTGAGCCGTCGAGTTCCTTGGGTTCGCTCTTTAGAGTCGTGGTGGGCGCTGCTTTTTTGGTTGTCGGGGCGATAGTGCTTAGGCCTTTCAGTGCGGCCTCGAAGCGTCTCCGGGCAGCTTCAATGTCGCCATTTAGGGTGACCACGCCCCCGCCTTGTGTAGTACTTCATTTTTAGGTGGACGGCACCGCGGTGAGTTCCGCCATCGTCGTCCTGCCCAGGATACAGTTGTAGAGGGATGGGCATTCGATGACCAGGAAGCAGACATTAACCTCCCTGGCCGTTTCCTTTTCCCCGAAGGTGACTTTCAACTCCACGTACCCCCACGACCTTGTTGTCGTCCCGTTGAACCCTTAGAGGTCAGAGCCCACGTAGGGGGACAGGTTGGACTCGTCGAGTAGGAGGGTCGTGAAAAGGTGGGTGTACATAATATCCACCGAGCTTCCGCCGTCGACCAGGATGTGTGTGACGTCGAAGTTTGCCATCTGTGCCCGTATCAGCAGGGGGATGTTTGAGTTGGGGGAGCCCTGGGAAGCTCCTCGAGGTAGAAGGTGATCGGGTTGGATCGGCCACAGAACTTATCGAGGGTGCTCATTTTTACAGAGTTGTTGGTGATGAGTTCCTCGAACTTTCTCTTTACCGATCCCACAGATAGGTTCCTCGGAGATCCGCCAGAGATGACCACGACCTTCGGAAAATACTCCCGTCGGCGGGTGGGGCGCACAGGCTCATCGGGGAGGCCGAATTCTCTGAGTGCGAACCAATCCTCAGGCCGGATGACGCAGAGGGAAACCTGGAGACCGTTGTCACCGTCAGAAGAGGGGAGGTCTTCGACTCTCTTGGCGTCGGGGGCATCCTGCCGCGGGGCTTCTCCTCCCCGTGTGTATCTCTTCAGGTGGCCATCCTTGATCAAAATTTCGATCGCGTCCTTGAGGAGGATGCAATCTTCTGTAACGTGCCCGTGGCTTTTATGGAAGCGGCAGAACTTTGATTTGTCCATGTTGGGCTTGGGGGGTGTCGGCCTGGGGAAGTGGACACCTGCCTGGACAAACTCCATTTTGGCGCACTCGGCCAGTATGCGCTCGCGGGAAGCGACTAGAGCTGTATACTCTGTGAATCGGCTGGAATGACCACATTGCTCGCGGTGTTCGCGGGAACGATTCTCCCGTCGGCAATCGCCTCCGCGCCAGTGGCTCGAGGCTCCGTCCTCTCGGGGCTTGCGGGGGGTCTCTCGATCTCGAGTGTCCTGGGCGGAGTTGGCCACTTGAGTCTCCTCGAATCGGATGTAATGTGCGACTCTGTCGAGGAAGTCTTGTAGAGAGGCTGGTCGGTGTATGGCCACAGCTTCGTAGAATTTGAAGTCTCGGTGCAAGCCTTGCTCCATCAAGTAATGTTTCATCTCGTCTGACGTTGTTACCTGTACTGCCTCTCTGTGAACCTTTCGATGTACTTCCGGAGGGGCTCGTCGGGAGCTTAGATTATGGCACCTAGCGCGGCTTCTGTCTTCGGATGGTGCCGGGATGTTGTGAAGTGTCTTGAAAAAAGGTCCTTCAGGACCCTCCACGACATTACCGATTCTGGCTCTAGGATTTTGTACCATGTCATGGCACCTTTCCTCAGCGTTATCGGGAAGAGTCTGCATTTGATAGCTCCTCGGACATTTTGGTAGTCGAGCACGGCCTCGATGTCTTTCAGGTGGTCGTTTGGGTCGGAGGTACCGTCGTACATCGAGAGTGCTGGGGGTTTTCCCATCCCGTGGGGAATGGGGGCAGCCATGATCTCTCGGGACAAGGGGGTCCTGTAGTCGTCCTTGTCACTGAGAGTTGGTGATCGAAGGGGTGATGGCCCTGGTGGCGGAGGTGCTTGATTTCGCGCCCTCGGCCTCCTGACCAAGGGTTCGACCCTTGGAGGTCTGGTCGGGGGATCCCCTAGTTGGCCGTCGCTCTCGGACTTGTCTCATTGGGTACCTAGTCCATTCCCGCACTACCTCGGGTTGGGGCCTCTCTAGCCGAGGTCGTCGACTCCTGGGGCGAGGCGATGGACTCCTCGAATTCCCGTTTGGGTCTTCCCGCGGAGGGGACCTCGACGGGGCTTCGTGTTCTAGTGCGCCAATCCGTGCGTTCTGTTGGAACAACAACTGATTTGTTTGGTTAATGGCCACGAAGAGGGAGGCTACTGTCGGGTCCGCTCCGGCCGGGACAGGGATGTGTTGGAACGTCGATGGGCTCCTTGGTCGGAGAACAGTCTGGTGTGCAGCTTCCGCGAACGAGGGAGAGGCAGTCTGGCCGTCCCTCTCGTCGGTCTCCGGAGGTTGGGTCGTCTTCGTTTGCTTGCCGCCGTTCGCGGCGGGAACGAGGATGAGGTCGTGAACAACATCGTCGTGGTGTGGGCTATCCATGATTGCGGAGTGTTGGTGAAACTTTGGTTCTCTGCTCGAGGAACGGGGAAGTTTTAAGTTCCCACAGACGACGCCACTGATCTGACCTGATTAGAAGGGGATCACTGGCTGCCACGCGTATTCGACTGGTTGCCTGTTCACCGGTGTTGAAGGAGAGGAGGGGGTGTACCTGTTGTTGTACCCACAAATTTGCCTAACCTTTTTCTTACTTGGTTTATGTTTCATTGCATTAACATATCATTGTTCTAGCATTCACATTGCATAGTCATGTTGCATTTTACAGAGGATCAGGAAAGGTGCTTAGCCAATTGAGGTAATCAAAGGTTCAAGGCCTAATCAAGAGATTATATTCAAGTCATCAAGTGGTTATCATCATCAGAAGCAAGCCTAAGTCCTCGAAGAACGGCAAGCAAGTGAATATGGTTCATCCCCTGTCTAGGAGCCTATCTGAGGATCATCTGAGGAGTGTAAGCCCATGTTTAGGGGTGGAGATTGTCATTGAAGCTCATTGGAGGCCTTGAGGGTCATGGTAGAGTTCATTCAAGTATTTATGCCAAGTGTGGAAAGTCACAGTTGAAGGTGTTGCAATTAGGGTTTTCATCTGGTCAACCTTGAGTCAACTGTGCAATTAAAGGAGATTAAAACTCAATTCTAAGTCTTTGTAGTCATGGGATGTTGTGTTGAGGCACATGAGGTGTTATTCCAAAATCAATTCAAGAAGAATTCAAAGTGTGAGGAGTTGCTAAACTAGGGTTCTCAGGGTAAAATCCCGTATTTAGTGCCTGACTTCAAGACCACTTATCTCAAGATACAAGTTTCATCTCAACTTTTGACCAACATGGAACTTGTAGATCATGTCCGTAGCTTTAATTTGAGTACTAGAAGTCCTCCATTGGATTTATAGAACTCAAGTTATGATCCAGACAAGTTACATTTCATCTGAGGAATGTGAAATTTGTCTGCAAAAGTCAACCAACTTCCAAGGAACTTTTTACCTAGAAGGATGTTTCTCCTCAACTTTTGGCCAACATGAAAGTTGTAGGTCTAGGTCTTAGATTTCCAAATTGTACTAGAAGTCTTTCATCTGATTTGTAGAACTCAAGTTATGAGGTTTACAAGTCAGGGGTATTTTGGGAAAGTAAGATTACAGGTCATTTTCATTATAGGTCAAGTTCACCACTTTGCACACTTCAAATGGAAATCTTGCCAACTTGAAAGTTGATCCAAATGGGATTATTTGGTCAACTAAACCTCAAGGGATCATGGATATAGCTTGGAAATGAGAATGTATGGAAAAAATTTCATAAAAAGAAGTTTGAAATGGCCTAGTTTGGATTTAATGCCAATTAAATCAATTTATGTCATGTTGGTGCAATTTTTGAGTGCAAATAATGTTTTAAGAACATTGGAAAAATCAGAAATCCAATTTGAAGTCATTTGCTATGCCAATTTCATGGTTTCTTCATCTTTAAGCAACATAATGGAAATCCACCGTAGATTCGTTTCCAAGGGCTCAATCTCAGCCACACATGATCCTTGCATCATAAGTAACTGATATGAATCATCTTGCAAGTTGGTTTGCTCTGGTTTTCACCATTTCCATAAAGCTTCAAACTCAAAAATGTGAATTTTGGATTGGACTCTTATGGGCTCCCATTGGGATGAAAATCATTCAAGATCCATTGTATATAACATTTCAACCATTCCTAACAGAAAATAATTGATTTTGGAGGTAGTTACAACAAAAAATTCATGGAGAAAAAGTGGTGAAAATTTGATTTTTGAATTTGGAGTTTTACACATTTTCAAGCAAGATTGAGCATTGTAGAAGCTTCTATGATGATTATGGAATGATTCTGGACACTTTTCGTGAAGCTTCAACAACATCTCAAGCCACCATTGAAGCTCCAAACAAGGTTTTTAATTTTCATCCATGCTCTCTGTTTGTGTTGAATTTAGGCTCCATTTTCACATAATTATAATCCTTAGGATGTATAGAAGGTTTTAGGATTAGTTTGGTTAGGTTCCATGAAAATTCAAGAATTGACACCCTAGGTTGTAGTTTGATTTTCTCTCTTGTTAGTGGATGAAAATAGAAAAAAAATTGATATTCATGATGTAGGAAGTGAGAGGAATAGATTAATATCATTAATTTGGAGTTGAGAAAATTGATTTTCTTGAGTGATTCTTGGATGATATGGAATTCTGAGTTTTAATGGATGAAAGTAGAAATAAATTAGATATTTGGATTCTACACGAAAAATCATGCAGTTTTGGTTAAAGAAAATCGAATTTTGGTTAAGAAATGAGAAAGTGCCATTGTTGGCATGAGGAAGAAGATGACCGGAGCTTACCTCTGGCCACCGCACCACCGTCCCAACCACCGTGCTATAATCCCTCCGTTTGGAGATTCAAATTGCCAGATTATATCTGGACCGTTAGATCGTGCTGAGTCTTAGACCTTGTATGCATATCGTGCGGCTGGGGTTGGTCCGCGTGGCCTTTCCTATGTGCAGCCAAAGTGTTGCGTTTTGGCTTCATTACCAAAAGTTGAGTTTTTTTAACTCTGTTGGGCTCTCCATGTACACGCTATCTGCACCCCTACGCACGGACCAAACACGGATAACGCATGAAACAATTACTTCCAGCACCCCCCTGGCCAGTTCCCTTGAGTGAAACCCCGGGCTTGGGCGCTTCTCTACTCGCACCTCCGTTTCGAAGCCCAACATGAATTAACGCATAGAGTAGTTACTAGCTACACCCCCTACTTTAGTTAGTTTTTAATTTCTTTTCTTTTGTTTTTAGTTGATAGTTGTTTAGTTTTAATTCAGAATAAATAGAAATTGATCTCAATAAATCTTGAAATAAATCATGTGAGTAGTTTAACATGTCTAGAATATTTTCATATTTTTTAATTTCAGTTTTAGTGTATTTTCCAATTAATTTCATATTTTCCATTTTAATGTGTTTTTAATAGTTGAGAAATTACATGTTGTGCTTTATGATTTTATTTCTCTTTCAATAATTCACATTAGCATCTGATTTTTTGTGTGGAGAATGTTGACACATGAGATAATATTGTAATATTTTTATTGCAGTTTTTAGATTGCATTTGTATAGGTTTTGAGATGGAATTTTATAGCCAGCCCCATGTGAATCCCCCATAGCACACCTCTTGGTTTAGCCTCTGATTATTATACTTAGACTAATAGTTTGGACTTGAAACTTTAACCATAGACTCCTAACATATTTAGGATCCTTTAGGAATTTTATCAAGGTTTTAGGACCTGATTTCCTATTTTTCCCATATTTTACTTTCTGACCAAAGTTTGTGTATTCATGATTGCACCTTCTCATAGTTTGGCCTAATAATTGAACTTTTAGCCAACTTTAAGCATCCAATCTTCCCATTGATCTTTAGTACCTAGGTTGACACCCTTATAGGTTTATTTTCAAGTCTCTATAATACCATTAAGTTCCCTTAGGATGACTTCTTTTAGAGCTAACCATTTAAGGTATCTTTAGAGCTTTTGGTGATGATTCTTTCCCTCATGTGATTTCTTCCCTGGGCTTTACCCTACCCTCTTTCTCCAAGTCTTGAAGAGGAGCCCTCCTGGGTGAGCCTAATCCTTCCTTTGGTTGGATTCTGTGCATTCCTCAAGAGGTTGAGCCTTGAATTGACATTCACTAGTATAGTACATTCTCTTGGTTTGTATTATCTTTATCTTTCAAGTCTTGATGAGGAGCCCTCCTGGGAGAGCCTAATCCTTCCCTTGGTTGGATTCTGTGCATTCCTCAAAAGGTTGAGCCTTGGATTTGCATTCTTGGCATGATATATTCCCTTGGTTTATATACTGTCATCCATCTCAAAGTCCTTTTCTTAGGATCCCTCTTGGGAGAGCCTAATCCTTCCCTTGGTTAGATTTTGTGCATTCCTCAACAGGTTGAGCCTGAGATGGACACTCTGTGTTGATAAACTTTAAACCAGTTACCTTAGATTGATATCTAGAACTAACACTCAGTCTTTTCTGTCCTATTGACATAGGATCCCTCTTGGGAGAGCCTAATCTTTCCCTTGGTTGGATTCTGTGCATTCCTCAAGAGGTTGAGCCCATGATGGACTCTGGTGTTGATACACCTCCAACCTGGTGTGGCCTGGGATGACTTCCCTGTTGCTCATTTTGGGGTTTCTCTCCCTTGTTTGGATGGCTTGATGCATTAGAATAGGTTCATGTTTAGAATATTTTAGGCTAGGAGCATGATTGCTTAGAGGTTGAGTGGGTCTCCCTCTGCTTGTTTGCGTTAAGGGTTGAGGTGTTCCTCCCCTTGCTTGTGTGTTATTTTTCTTTTTACTTGTGTGTTTGCATTAAAGGTTGATTCTGTCTCCCTCTTATTGTCTGTTACTTTTTGGCTTTCGCTTGTTTGCTCTAGAAGTTGAGGCTTCCTCCTTCTGCTTGTACTGTTGCATCGCATCTGCATCCAGTTACTTTATGTTTCACCTGCTTGACAGTTGTGTTTCTTTTTCCCCTTTGCTATAGTTAGCTGAACAACAACTGCTCTGATTTCTCGTACTAGACGAGAATATGTAGGCATAGGATGCGATATCCTAGCGAGCACACTAACAACTAACTTCTCTGTTCTCTCGCTGCCGTGTGATCGAGACTTTCCCGTTGACGACTGATGTTTCCCTTTCTCTTTCCCTAGCGCAATCGAGACCAGACCGTAGTTCTAAGTCTCGTAGGTTCCCATACCTTTGAACCCTGACATACTACGTCCATTCTACCACAAACAGGTAATGCCTAAGTCTCCAATGGTCGAGCAACATACACCTAACTGCTAGAATGCGTATGCTAGTATCATCAAACCTTTCTCTCACCCCTGTGTGATCGAGAACACCTCGGTTACCCGTAGTAGCCCAAACTACGTTTGCTCTGATCTTTCATGCCGTGTGAAAGTACGTAGGCATGAGATGCGATATCTCGGCGAGCAACCTTCCCCCAGTAACCCGTAGTTAGGCGAACTACGTTGACTCGAATTTCTCGTTCCAGACGGGAATACGTAGACATAGAACTGCTGTGTTCTGCCGAGTCATTTTCTTTTCTTTTCAGACCATACTTTTAGCGTAGATAGTAAAATCAACCCTTCGAGATAAAAAATTAAGCGTGGATCCCGTCGAGTACGACGGACGTGAGGGGTGCTAATACCTTCCCCTTGCATAACCGACTCCCGAACCCAGACATGGTTGCGATGACCTTGTCTTATACCTTTTCGTCAGGTTTTTCCAATCGTTTCCTTTCCCGTTCTGAGGGATAAATAACGAAAGGTGGCGACTCTTCTATTTTGCCGGCACCTTATTTTCGCGGTAGCGACAGCTGGAGACTCTACTGGGGAAATTTGGTTCCCTATGCGAGTCAATCCTAGCGCTTGCGGGTTTATCTGTTGGGTTTGCACTTATTTATCGCATTTTACTTTCCGCACTTTATTTTCAGTATGATGTGATTATCTGTGCTGTTGTGGGAGAGGCATTCTGATGAGTGAGAAGCCAGACCCAGGCTTGAGAGCATATACCTAGTATTAGAGTGGATTAATGGTGAACCTGCTTGCTTTGCTTGCATTAGTTCCCATGTAATCCACACTCAGACGAGGTTCTCTTTGATGACTTCCTATCGGTCCTTTGGACTCGAGGGGATTTTGGATCTGAGGATTGTCGACTCTGGAGACCAATCATTTGTGATCCAGCTAAGTGAGGCCGCTTTAAGAGATGATGATGCCACACCTTCCTGGGTATTGTATCATCGTTTCCTGAAAGTCTGTGACACTGATGAACACATAGGATGCCATACCTTGTCAGTGATTAGGTCCATACATGTGAGCAGGGTCGGGTTATTGCAGGAAACCTTAACTTTCAGACAACCTGGTTTTCTTGACAGTGAATCAGTATTGTTGGTATCAGAAGGTGTTAGAACACAGATTGGTTCTTAATAATATCTCTATGTTTTGATGATAACTATTATGAAATTTTGTAATTAAGAATTATATACTCTAAAATTTGCTTAAGAGTGTTTGCTGCAGATATTAAAGTAATTATCACTCCAGAAGCAAATCAGAACTAAACATAAGAAATATGCTAGACTCTAAAGCGTCAGATGCATCCATTAGAAGATTCTGAATGCTGCCAACAGAAGATCCTGAGCGCTGTCTCCAGAAGGATCTGAAGTAGAAGCTCCAGAAGGATCTGAAGCAGAAGCTCCAAAAGAATCTGAAGCAAGTCAGAAGCATCTAAACCAAAGAAGAATTCTGTATGAAGAGTTTTCAAGCATAGTTACTACAGAAGATTCTGAAAGTACTAAAGCTGCCAGTACTGAGGATTTGACTCAAATATGCTCTGAACTTATACACGCTAAAAGCACACCTGCTGCAAAGACTCTGATTCACCAAAACTCTGATCAACATCAGAAGGCTATGATCAAATTAGACTCAGATGATTCTTGCTGAAAATTGATGAAGAAGTATTCAAAGATTATGTCCGTTGGAATAATCCAAACGACTCTTTCCTTATTTATGCTAGACACAAGAACACAGATAAAAAGGATTTCTCTGTGCTTTCTTCTTCTAGGAAAGGTCACTTGATGTGAAGACAAAAAGGCTCAGACCTTTTGGTACACTCTTCTCAACGTTAAGTACTCTTGGATCAATGTGCCTATAAAAGCAAGTCTTCAACCATCTTCTTCAGTTGACGTTTTACCTGAAAAGAAATCAATATCCAAAGCTCTCATACAATTCACATTCTTTCTAGAATTAATTTCTTTGTTCTTAATATTAAGTGTAAAATCACAGTTGTGATAAAGCTTTATTAGATGTAATTTAAACACTTGTATTTGTTATTACATTTGATTGTAAGAAAACCTTACGAAGATCCAGTTAGGATCAGTAGTTCTTGAGAAGACTTTGAACAGTTGTTCTTAGTGCTTACTATTGTAATTAGTTGATTAAATAGTTGATTAAGTCCTTGATTGAGAAAGGCAAATCACTCTAGGAAGGGTGGACTGGAGTAGTTGAGTTCAATGAACCAGGATAAAAATACTTGATTTTTTATTTCTAAGTTTTTATCTTCATACTTATTCAACCCCCCTTCTAAGTATTTTCTCACCTTCAGTTGGCATATCAGCTCCGGTTTTGTGTGTGCTACCACTTCACAGTGACAGTAATGATCCAGTGAGAAAAACTTTGGTATATATTTGGTTGTTACTATGGCTGATAATACAATGTCTAACATTAACAACAAATATGAAGAAAGGGACAGAATCAGCACTAAACCCCCTATGTTTGATGGGGAGAAATTTGATTATTGGAAAGACAGGATTGAAAGTTTTTTCCTTGGATATGATGCTGATTTATGGGATTTGGTCATAGATGGATATGTTCATCCCATTGATGGGAGTGGCAAGAAAGTAGATAGAAAATCTATGACAGAAGCCCAAAAGAAGGAATTTAGAAATCACCACAAGGCCAGAACAATATTGTTAAATGCAATATCTCACACTGAGTATGAAAAGATCACAAATAGAGAAACTGCATTTGACATGTTTGAGTCCTTAAAGATGACTCATGAGGGAAACTCACAAGTCAAGAAAACAAAGGCTCTGACTCTAATCCAGAAGTATGAAGCCTTCAAGATGGAAGACTCTGAATCTGTTGAAGCTATGTTCTCCAGATTTCAAATACTTACAGCTGGACTAAAGGTTCTGGATAAAGGATACTCTACTGCTGATCATGTGAAAAAGATCATCAGAAGTTTACCTGACCAAAGAAAAGAATCTTCTGGACACAGAAGATCTGGAAAAAAGGAGGTTGTCTGTTATGAATATAAAGAACCTGGACATTACAAAAATGAATGTCTAAAGGTGCTGAAAGACAAGCCTAAAAGAAAATCTGATAAGAAGAAAAAAGTTCTAATGGCCACCTGGGATGATTCAGATACATCTGAATCTGAATCTGAGTTAGAAGAGGAATGTTCCAATGTAGCTATGATTATAGCTTTTAGAAGTTTCTTGCTAAAAGCATAGACAGAAGCAAAATGGCTTCTATGATCTATGGAGTTAGCAGAAATAACAGAAATGGAATTGGATATAAATCTTCCTCTGGAAAGGATTTAAATCCAAAACCTGTTGATAAAATTATCACCAAGAAGACTCTTTTATATTCCCACTTTAAATTTGGTCACTTGAATGATATTGAACAAACACGTTCTGAAAAGAATATTCATGTGTTTAAATCTAAGGCTAGTCAGAATAAACCTTATGTTGAAAAACAGAAGTTTAGATAAACCTTCAGAACAACTAACCCTAAAGGACCCAAGAAGATCTGGGTACCTAAAAGTAAAATAATTCCTGTTGCAGATGTTCTTAGCAGCAAGGTCAGGACGCCAATCATGGTACCTGGACTCTGGATGCTCGCGACACATGACAGGAGAAAGGTCTACGTTCCAAAGTCTGGAGCTCAGATCTGGAGGTGATGTGAAATTTGGAGGGAATCAGAAGGGCAAGATCATTGGATCTGGTACTATTGGAAATGGTAAACTTCCCTCTATTTCTAATGTCTTACTTGTAGAAGGATTAAAGCATAACTTATTGTCCATAAGTCAATTAAGTGACAATGGTTATGATATAACCTTTAATCAAAAATGTTGTAAAGCTATTAGTCAAAAAGATGGCTCTATCCTATTTAGTGGAAAGAGGAAAAACAACATTTATAAAATAAATCTTTCAGAACTTAAGGTTCAGAATGTTAAATGCCTCTTGTCTGTTAGTGAAGAGCAATGGGTCTGGCACAGAAGATTGGGGAATATTATTATGAGACGTATATCTCAGATTAGTAAACTTAATCTTGTCAGAGGACTTCCTAATCTGAAGTTCACCTCAGATGCTCTTTGTGAAGCATGCCAAAAGGGGAAGTTTTCAAAATCATCTTTTAAATCAAAGAATGTTGTTTCTATTTCCAAACCACTAGAATTACTTCATATTGATCTGTTTGGACCAGTGAAAACTGCATCCATCAGAGGCAAGAAGTATGGATTAGTCATTGTTGATGACTATAATAGATGGACATGGGTAAAGTTCTTAAAACACAAGGATGAGTCACATTCTGTGTTCTTTGACTTCTGTAAACAAGTCCAGAATGAAAAAGATTTCAAAATTATAAAAGTCAGAAGTGATCATGGTGGTGAATTTGAAAATAAATATTTTGAAAAATATTTTAATGAAAATGGCATTGCTCATGATTTTTCCTGTCCTAGAACTCCACAACAAAATGGAGTTGTAGAGAGGAAAAACAGAACTCTGCAAGAAATGGCCAGAACCATGATCAATGAGACTAATTTGGCAAAACACTTTTGGGCAGAAGCAATCAACATAGCCTGTTACATTCAGAACAGAGTGTCTGTAAGACCTCTTCTGGAGAAGACTCCATATGAACTGTGGAAGAACAGAAAGCCCAACATTTCATATTTTCATCCTTTTGGATGTATTTGCTATATGTTAAATACTAAAGAAAATCTGAACAAGTTTGATTCCAAAGCACAGAAGTGTTTCATGCTTGGATATTCTGAACGCTCTAAAGGCTACAGAGTATACAACACTGAGACACAGATTGTGGAAGAATCTATTCATGTTAGATTTGATGATAAGCTTGGCAGTAAAAAGCCAAAGCAGTCTGAAAACTCTGCAGATAGAGAAGCAGTCTTCACAGACTCTGAAGGCTCATAGGCAGACAAAGCTCAAGTGAAGGAACCAGAAGCAACGCCAGATGCAATTCCTTTAACTTCTCAGATGAACAATTTAAACATTTCTGAAGAATCAACTGTTAGAGGATCATCTTCCAGAATCAAAGCTTCTCATCCAGAGAATGTTATTATTGGAAAGAAGGATGATCCTATCAGAACAAGATCCTTTCTCAGATCATCTGAAGCATCATTATTTGGACTGGTGTCAGTAATTGAACCAACTTCTGTAGATGAAGCTCTGCAAGACAATGATTGGATTATTGCCATGCAAGAAGAGCTAAATCAATTCACCAGAAATGATGTGTGGGATTTAGTTCAAAGACCAAAAGGATTCAATATAATTGGAACTAAATGGGTCTTCAGAAATAAGCTTAATGATAAAGGAGAAGTTGAAAGAAATAAGGCAAGGCTTGTTGCTCAAGGGTACAGTCAACAAGAAGGTATTGATTATACTGAAACTTATGCTCCAGTGGCAAGGTTAGAATCTATACGCCTTCTTATTTCATTTGCTGCACAAAATAACATCACTCTATATCAGATGGATGTTAAAAGTGCCTTTCTAAATGGTATTATAGAAGAAGAAGTTTATGTCCACCAGCCTCCTGGTTTTGACAGTGAAAAATTTCCAGATCATGTTTTCAAACTAAAGAAATCTCTATATGGTTTAAAACAAGCTCCCAGAGCTTGGTATGAGAGATTGAGCAATTTTCTTCTGGAGAAAAATTTCATCAGAGGCAAAGTGGACACAACACTCTTTTGTAAATCATTTAAGAAAGATCTTCTAATTTGTCAAATATATGTGGATGATATCATATTTGGATCTACCAATACTATGCTGGGAAAGGAGTTTGCTCAATGTATGCAGGCAGAATTTGAAATGAGCATGATGGGAGAACTGAGAGTCTTTCTGGGAATTCAAGTCAACCAAACTCCAGAGTGCACTTACATACATCAGACCAAATATGTTAAAGAACTTCTGAAGAAATTTAACATGACTGATAGTAAGCTGGCAAAGACTCCCATGCATCCAACTAGTTCACTAGGCAAGGAAGAGGTAAGTAAGAAAGTAGATCAGAAACTCTACAGAGGTATGATAAGATCTCTTCTTTACTTAACTGTTTCTAGACCTGACATATTGTTCAGTGTATGCTTGTGTGCTAGATTCCAATCAGATCCTAGAGAATCACACTTGACAGCTGTCAAGAGGATTCTAAGGTATCTGAAAAGTACTTCTAATGTGGGTTTGTGTTACAGAAAATCTGATGATTTCAAATTAGTTGGATTCTGTGATGCTGACTACGCTGGAGACAGAGTGGAAAGAAAAAGTACTTATGGAAGTTGTCAATTTCTAGGAAGAAATCTAATCTCTTGGTACAACAAGAAGCAACCCACAATTGCACTATCAACCACAGAGGCAGAATATATTGGTGCTGCTGGATGTAGCACGCATATGCTCTGGATGAAAAGTCAGCTAGAAGATTATCAAATATTTGAAAGTAACATTTCTATATTATGTGATAATACTTCTGCTATATGTTTGTCTAAAAACCCCATTTTACATTCTAAGGCAAAACATATAGAAATTAAGCATCATTTCATCAGAGACTATGTTCAGAAGGGAATTATAAATTTAGTCTTTGTTGATACAGATCATCAATGGGCAGATATTTTCACAAAACCCCTTGTTGAAGACAGATTCAAATTTATTCTGAAAAATATTGGTATGGATTTTTGTCCAGAATAATATTTGTCAAAAGCAAATTTTACAGATGCAAAAATGTTTAATGCTCTGAAGTATTTCTTCTGATCACTTATTCATTTCCTTAAATTATTTTTTTGTGTGAAACTCTGAACTAACAATACTCAGAGGATCTGAACGTTGGTTAACATTTCATTTCTCAAGAGAATTCAGAAGCACATGCAAGCAAACACGTGTCACTCTGAATCTGCAAAGGTGGCGTGTACACTACTGAAGAGACGTTTGAGGTGAAGTTTGAATAGTGAAAATCTTGATTTTCCCCCCAATTTGTCAGAATCAATTAATGCTTGAAATGTTTTTTATTCTTTTTCATTAAATGTTATGTGTGAACGTGCCATTATCTGACTGTTTGTATGCCTAAGTGTTTACTATAAATATCTCATTCTTCACCACTTTCACACTTTTTACATCTCAAAACGTTTATGCATTTCTGTCTTCTTTTCTCTCTTCACAAAAACCCTAAGCGTTTGACAAACTCATCTTCAATGGCAACTTCATCATCCACTGCTGCACAGTTTCAATCAACCATGTCTGCAGTTACTTCTGCAAATATGAGTGTGACTCCATATACGACACCAAAGAGAACTTTGTTAACACCTGTTGACAAACTGGAAGTTCTCTTTGAATCAATGGTGGAATTTGATTCACTGGCTGAAAATGGATTTGAGTTTCGCTCCATAATTGATGCTCAAGGATGGGTAAAATACTTTGACAGAGTTTTTGGACCAGTCTACCCCCTTCTGGTGAAAGAATTCTGGATCCATGCTGCTGTTTACCCTAAGTTTATCTTGTCTTCTGTTCTGGGTAAAGAGATAATCATCACAAAAGATCTGATCAGGAAACTCATTGGCTATGAGGAGACAGATGGAGTAACTCATCTGCCAGCTGGGCGTGTAGATATGGATGAAGTATATGAGGAAGTGATGACTGCTGGACAGGCCTCTAATAAGTTCAAAGATTTGAAGCCTGACTACAAGATCTGGGCAAATATTTTCATGGGATGCATTCATCACAGAAAGTCTACAAACTCTCCAGACTACGTAAACAATGAACAACTCTACTTTATGTACTGCTTGAGTCAGAGCACCAAGGTAGATCTTCCCTACATTCTGTTTATGCACTTATGGAATCATATAAATGCCTCCAGAGAATCTGTGAAAGAAAAAGGTCAGAAGATCAGAACATGGATTCCCTTTGGAAGGTTAATTTCAGATTTTCTGACAGAAAATGGATTGGTGACTGCTCTATATGCTGCTGGAGTCACAAATGAACTTGAATTCATTCTTGGAAAACCTCTGAATGCAAAGAGTCTTCAGAGACTCAAAATTGTAGAAGAACTCACAACAACACCCAAGAAGCTGAATATCACTGAACTCAGTCAGAAGAGAATCCCAGTAGATGACTACCCTCTGTTCTTTGCTGAAGAACCAAGGGAAATAATAGTTAGTTATATTGATGCTTGCAAGGTAGATGGAATGCCCATTCTTGCAGATATTCTGAAAAGAGCAAGGGAACCATTTCCTGTTGAAGGAGAAGAGATTATAAGAAAAAGAAGTCAATCATAAGCAGAAGTTGTGCCTAATCAGAAGAAGCCCAAAGTTGCTGAGAAGCCTCAGAAGCTGATCAAGAGGAAAGCATCTGGAGACACTCCTTCTGTTCCTGAAAAACGTATCAAGATTAAAGGTACCAAATCTTCTGTATCTTCTGTAAATAATACTGTTGTAAATGATTCAACATTTAAGTCTATCCCTAAACCACCTTCTACTCAGAAACAATCTGTTACTGCTCCACATCATATATATGTTCCATCCCCACAAAAATCATCTAATCCTGCTTCCATCTCACCTATAAAACCTTCTACTACACAATCATCTGTACCAAAACCAACAACAACAAAACCACAAAATCAGACTCCACAACCAGAAATACCAACAAAACAATCTGCACCATAACAACAACAATCACAACAACCAGAAAAACAATCTGAACAACAAAAAGGAAAATCATCTGAACAACAACAACAACCACAAGAAAAACAATCCGTATCACAACAAACACAATAATCAGAAAAACAATCTGAACCACAAACACAACAACAAGAAAAACAACCACAACCAGAAAAACCACCATCAAACAATCTGAACCCATTGCATCTGTACCAATTACTTCTGAACCTATAAAAGTTACATCTGATCCACCTACATCAGAACCACCTACATCAGAAACAACGAACCCATCTGAAACCCATATTCCTAAGACAGAGGTTCTAAACATTACACCTCTCAAAACTGTTTTTGAAGTGTCCTCTACCTCTTACACTCCAACCTCATCATCCAATTCATCAGAATCTGATATCCACCCAGATTTTCTGGTATCCCCCTCTCACAGAAATTCTGAAGTAAACCAACCAGAACCCCCTGTGTCTTCTGAAGTTATTATTCCAGATCCTATTCCAACACCTAAACCATCTTCTGAAATTACCATTCCTAATCCTACCCCTGCACCCAAGCCAAGAACATCTGAGAATGTACCTTCTGCTTCGTGCAAACTATCTACTTCTAACAAACTTCCTTCTGGTTTCACCTTGAAAAACTTCTACACTAGAATTGAACCATCTGAAACCATCACTCCTCTCAAACCCAAACTTACCATCATTCTACCATTTGTACTTCAATCCTATATTAAAACAATGTCAGCAGTACCTTCATCAGATCCAAAACCATACTCTATTATATCTGCTAAATCTGATATACCTGCTTCATCTGATAAACCTGCTAATTCTGATAAACCTGCTAAATCTGCTTTCAAACCTTACTCTGATAAACCATTTGATGTGGTTTCCTATCCAACAAAAGTAAAACCAAATCTGATGAATGCTTTATCCAAATCCAAACCTAACAAATCCTCTGAAATTCCATTCATACCCTACTACCCTCCTCCTCTGATCTCCATTCATAAATCCATATTTCCACCTACTCCCCAACCCAAGCCAATAACCTTGGAAACTCTGTTACACCCCATACCTAGACTGGATGTTGATAATTTATTTACATGTTTTTTGCAAGAAATACAAATGTATTTAGGTTCTGTACAGAGGAAGTGTTCATCAATAGTGGATGCAAAGGAATCTGATGCCATTTGGAATGGCTTCATAAATAGATTCAACACTGTAGCATCAAATCTGAAGAACGTATGTTCTGATGATGCGAAGCTCAGATTTGCTGAAGCTGCTAGAAGTCTGTTCTGGACTGTTAAGAGATCTGGACCATTACTTCTTACAGATGCTCCTTCATCATCAGAAGAGAATACTGAATCTGCATCTGAAGACAACCCCCTGGCTATGACTCTGATAGAACATCCTTCTGGCTTTACTGCTCTTAGCTCCAAAGCCCCTATGGAAATTGAATCTGTTCAAGCTTCAGAAACTATTCCACCTTCTCCATCTGAGATCAAGAACGAATATCCAGATCTTGAAGATAAGATTGCAGTTCTGGAAGCTGGTCAATCAGAAATCAAGTCATGGATGGCTAAACAAGATAAGAAGTCTGAAGACATGACTCAATGGATGTCCCAACAGGATCAGAAGAATGAAACAATGGCTAAGTGGATGTCAAAACAAGAACAATCCTCTTCTGAGATCACAGATCTATTGAAGATGCTTTTGTCAAAACACTCTTAGTTTATTTATTTTTTCTTCTGATGTTTGCATATGTATTTTGAATATCTTCTGATGTGTGTACTTTTGCTCTGAATGAATGAATGAATGTTTCAAAGTTTTCTCCACATGATTTATCTCATTTATTGTTTCCTTTTCTTTGTCTTTTCAAAGTTATTACTTTTTGCTTATGACAAAAAAAGGGGAGAAAATATAAATCTGAACTGTTTAATTAAACTTCACCAGAATGAAACTTCAGACATATCAATTTTATCTATCATAAAATCTGAGTATTTCAGAACATTTGATAAGTACACTCTGTAAAAGAAACTCTGAGACTCTCAGATCATTTTGACAATTATCAGACTCTGACTCTGAAATATGCAAGATACTCTGACTCTCAAATGATAAAGATCAATCAAGCTCTAACTCTGAAAAATACTCAAGACAAAAGGGAAGTTTCTATTCCTTATTTATATTTAATTCAGGGGGAGTCATCTCAGGGGGAGTTATAATTATTCTATTTTCAATTAAACAAAATTTCTGATGTTTTTGTCATCATCAAAAAGGGGGAGATTGTTAGAACACAGATTGGTTCTTAATAATATCTCTATGTTTTGATGATAACTATTATGAAATTTTGTAATTAAGAATGATATACTCTAAAATTTGCTTAAGAGTGTTTGCTGCAGATATTAAAGTAATTATCACTCCAGAAGCAAATTAGAGCTGAACATAAGAAATATGCTAGACTCTGAAGCGTCAGATGCATCCATTAGAAGATTCTGAATGCTGCCAACAGAAGATCCTGAGCGCTATCTCCAGAAGGATCTGAAGCAGAAGCTCCAGAAGGATCTGAAGCTGAAGCTCCAGAAGGATCTGAAGCAGAAGCTCCAGAAGGATCTGAAGCAGAAGCTCCAGAAGGATCTGAAGCAGAAGCTCCAGAAGAATCTGAAGCAAGTCAGAAGCATCTGAACCAAAGAAGAATTCTGTATGAAGAGTTTTCAAGCATAGTTACTATAGAAGATTCTGAAATTACTAAAGCTGCTAGTTCTGAGGATCTGACTCAAATATGCTCTGAACTTATACACGCTAAAAGCACACCTGCTGCAAAGACTCTGATTCAGCAAAACTCTGATCAACATCAGAAGGCTCTGAGCAAATTAGACTCTAATGATTCTTGCTGAAAATTGATGAAGAAGTATTCAAAGATTATGTCCGTTGGAATAATCCAAACGACTCTTTCCTTATTTATGCTAGACACAAGAACACAGACAAAAAGGATTTCTCTGTGCTTTCTTCTTCTAGGAAAGGTCACTTAATGTGAAGACAAAAAGGCTCAGACCTTTCGGTACACTCTTCTCAACGTGAAGTACTCTTGGATCAATGTGCCTATAAAAGCAAGTCTTCAACCATCTTCTTCAGTGGACGTTTTACTTGAAAATAAATCAATATCCAAAGCTCTCATACAATTCACATTCTTTCTAGATTAATTTCTTTGTTCTTAATATTAAGTGTAAAGTCACAGTTGTGATAAAGCTTTATTAGAAGCAATTTAAACACTTGTATTTGTTATTACATTTGATTGTAAGAAAACCTTAAGAAGATCCAGTTAGGATCAGTAGTTCTCGAGAAGACTTTGAACAGTTTTTCTTAGTGCTTACTATTGTAATCAGTTGATTAAATAGTGGATTAAGTCCTTGATTGAGAAAGGCAAATCACTCTAGGAAGGGTGGACTGGAGTAGTTGAGTTCAACGAACCAGGATAAAAATACTTGAGTTTTTATTTCTAAGTTTTTATCTTCATACTTATTCAACCCCCCTTCTAAGTATTTTCTCACCTTCAGAAGGTTCTTATCATCAGAGATATGTTTGCTCTCGATAGTGCATAATTATTGGTTCTCTTCAGGGTTTTATTATTAGAGCAGAATTATGGTCCTCATCAGTGGGTTCCTATCAGAGCGGTGCTATGTGCTTGTCAAGCCAGAGCATTGATCTCCTCAGCAGCACAGTCTTGATCCCCTGTTGCATGATTGCATCTTGCATTTATGCATAATCATTTGCATATCATTAACGTGTGTCTGTGTTGCAGTTGCATATACTATCCCCCGGTTCCGGTAATCTTGCCCTCTGTTTTGATAGCATGGAATCACTGAAGAAGAATGTGTCTTACAAGCTCCCTACCCCAGATGTTACTCTGCTGTCTAGTTTGATTGCCTTGGCGGATGATACAGTGAAAGGGGAATTCAGGAAATCTTATGGGAAGTTGCTCAGTCTGATTCGTAAACCTTCAGTCTATGACTTGAGCGGGTTGTATGCATTGCTACAGTTCTATGACCCTCCGTTGAGGTGCTTCACTTTTTCCAGATTTCATTCTTGCGCCTACCATAGAAGAGTATGCTGAGCTGTTGGGTGTACCTATTCAGAGTTGCTTCTTGTTGGTCGAGGTCATGCTGTTGATTCTCCATGTATTCAGTGACATTATATGCTGCCTTGTTGGGCTTTTTATATATACGAGATGTTATCTCCATGACTGGATCTAGACTTCTTATTATCAGCACTGGCACTCTGGCACTAGAATCGGGGGAGAAATTTCCCTAAAGCACGGACACACGTTTGCATTTTGCATGAATCATTAACATAACAGGTACCTTGAGCTGTTTTCCTAACCCTCTGTTGATGCAGGTTTCAGGATTTTCGATCAGCGAATTCATCGTTACTCTACAAGAAGTAATTGCAAGAAAGCCATGGATCAAATGCAAGCTGAGATGCAGGAGATGCGTGACAGGATGGCGCAATTCATGCAGGTTATAGAAACTGTGGCCAAGGTCCAAGAGCAGCTTCAGACTCTGGTGCATCCCCTGATTGCACGAGTCGACGGTCGTAGTGTGCTACATGGCGGGGTTGCTACTAATCCTTCTCAAGTCGGGACTCTTCGAGTGGGTGATGTTGTACCGGTGGTTGTTCTCAATACTGATGAGAACGGTAATGGAGCTGGGAATGGGAATGTAACTGGTAATGGTAATAGACATGTGGAAACCAACGGAAATGTTGGAGCTGGAAATGCTGGTTTTAATGTTGGAGCTGGGAATGCTGGTTTTGGTGTTTGTGCTAGAAACACTGGTGTAGGTATTGGTGGTGCCAATGTAGACTATGGCAATCAGGGCTTTGGCAATGCAGGTTTTGGCAACACAAGCAACAACGGTGTTGGGATGGGTGCCTACAATGCTGGTTTTAGGCCGGGTGTTGCTAATCAGGGCTTTGGTAATGTGGGGTATGGTCCTAGGCTTAATCAGACTGGCTTTGGTCCTAATGCCGCTTACGCTGGGTATGATAATGAGGATCCTCATTGGGGCGAGGATCGTCAAGAAGATGCTTTCCCTCCGCTGGGCATGAATCTCGAGATGCCCACAGAAAATGACCGAAGGTTCAAGCTGTTGGAGGAATAAGTGAGAGGTGTAGCCAATCAGAATTCCATGGGGTTATACATGGCTAATATGGGGTTGGTTCCTGGCTTGAGGGTTCCGCTCAAGTTTAAAGCGCCTACTTTTGACAAGTATAAGGGGGATACCTGCCCAAGAGTTCATGTACGGTCTTATTATCGGAGAATGTATGCCTATTCGAGTGATGAAAAGATGCTGATGCATTTTTTCCAAGATAGCTTGTCTGGACCGTCACTGGAATGTTATATGGGGTTAGAGCCCACCCAGATTGGTAGCTGGAAAGAGTTGGCAAAAGCCTTTGTAAAGCAGTATCAGTATAACAGCGACCTTGCACCAAACAGGGTCCAACTGCAGAATCTTTCTCAAAGGAACGATGAGAGTTTTAAAGAGTACGCCCAGAGGTGGCGTGCGCTTGCAGCTAGGGTGCAGCCACCCATGGTAGAGCGTGAGTTGATGGATCTCTTTGTAGCCACTTTCTCAGGTATGTATTATGAAAAACTTCTCAGTTGTACGATGGGTAGTTTTTCAAATATGATACTCTTGGGAGAACGTATAGAGAACGGCGTCAAGATCGGTAAGATTCAAGCAGGAGAATCAACCTCAGCTAGAGGTGGTAAAAAGGTTTTTGGTAATAAGAAGCAGGGGGATGCTAATTCAGTATACAACTCCCAAGGAAGAGGTAGAGGTCGGAACCAATACCATCAACAACAGATTGCTAGTGTGACAATTCTCGTACCTCATCAGCAACAACAACAGCCGCAGCAGCAGTAGAGACAGCAACATCCTGCTCAATGAAGAATTCAGGATAGGGATAGGGCCGTGAAAAGAGTATTTGATGTGCCCCCAATGCCGTATGCTCAGCTTTTTCAAACTTTGTTACAATTGCAGCTTGTTGAGAAAAAGGACGTTAGCTCCGCCGAAGGGCACGCCTCCTTTTGGTTATGATGCCAATGCACATTGTGAATTCCACTCCGGGGCACCCGGTCACAACATAGATAATTGTCATGCATTCAAGCACAAGGTACAAGACTTGATCGATAGAAAGGCAATCAACTTCTCCGATGATGTCCCCAACGTGGTACATAATCCTCTGCAAACCCCAGAAAAGCTGGAAGCGGCTGAGTCGCCAACAAGTCAAGATACAAGGAGTCCAGTTCCTAGAAGCTGGCAATCTGCATTTTTTCATGTCATTTATTTACATTTGTAGTTTCTTTCCTATTTAATTGCAAATTTCGTTTGTAAAGCTTGTTGTTTTCGATTGATATTGATAATGAAATAAATATGCATGTTTTGAATTAATCCATTCGTGTTCACTCTATTGCTTTCTTTTATTTCAAACGCTTGTTTAAGTGGAATCCGGGGAGGATGACGAAATCCAACGATGCGTAAGCTTCCGAGGCTATGCTTTTGAATAAAAACCTGTTGATGATGTACATGCATTGTTTCAAATCCCAAACACCAGAGATATAAGGAAGATAATCCCTTGTTAATCCCTTTGAGCCGAGTAGTAGGAGTTTCTTTCTGAAAACGAAAAACCCTCAATCTTAACCCGGGGCAGGGTAGGTGTCAGTTAATTTGACCAAGCATTCAAATTACAAAAGGAGTGTCCGTTCAAGGATAAATCACACCTATATGGGTCGTACCTAAAAAACCACAATGGTTAAGCCTGGTCGATCAGGAGCGAAACAGTCACAATCTCTTTAACAAGTCATACGAGCCGATGTCATACGATTTGTTCCAAAAAAAAGAGAGAAAGAAAAGAATCGAAAAGAAAAGCCCGCTAAGTCGAATCATGAAAGCAAGCGACTTAGGCAAAAATTAGGGTACCCCGCTGGACTTCAAAATTGAAGAAACTCTAAAGAGTTAGTCCAGGCAAAAGTTAGGGGAAAACGAAAAACGAAAAGCGAAAAGCTTTTGCGAAAGAAAAGTCCTCAAACAAGAACGAAATCGTGTGGCTCCGGACGCCAAAAGACGAAAAGAGAGCGACTGTCACTTCGAAAAGTGTAATTTCTTGAACTGTCACTCAACCTTTGAAAGGAGAACGCTAAGGTCGAATTAGCTGAACATAGGATCCGAGAACATCACGGAGAATGGGTGGGTTAAAATGAATTTTGAGCTTTTATCTTTGCTTTCATAAACCGTGAACCTGACCACGTTACAACCTTTAAAAGTCCTAATTGAAATAGATTTGTTTCGAAAGCATACTTCGGTAAAGATCACATCGGAACTGACTCCTAGAAAGGACTCCCATTATAGCGCTGTATTAATGTTAATTAATGATTTTATACATTTCATGCAACAAATTTTTTTTTTCCAGTGAACAGGAGTGGATTTTTAAAACTGCCATATGCATTGCATTTGATATGTCTTTTATGCAGAACAACGTGTTTTACTAGCGAGTAAGCGCTTGACAGCGGGAAAGTTTCCATGATGGAAAGATTCGATCAGGACAAAATGAAGGACGCAAGAATATCCCGACGAACCGGGGCAAGCTATGTCAAATGATCGCGGCATGGGAGTCAGCCATCCAGAAATCAGGTAATCCGGGGCAATCAGGTCGAGATTTGATGAATCTCTCGCAGCCAAGGGTACTACTCCCCACAGATCAGCCCATGAGGGGCAAAGTCATGACAAGACTGAGGCAGGTCACCTCAAGAGTGCCGAAGCTATCTTTATCCTGAAGGCGATTAACTTGAAGCACCTCCGTGAGGTTCGAAGTGCTGTAGTCGTTCGTATCAAACCACCAGAGTACAGAGATCTCAAGTTTCCTTTTGAAAAGATATGACGAAGATCCTGCGGGCTGGGGCAAAAGCTGAAAGCGAGAGAGCCGTTCCTCTCCCTATCTGCAGAGTTTGTCAAAAGTTGTTATAGATTCTGGGGCAAGCCATTTCAAGTTTGTTTCATGGCATGTTTTTCCAAGCAGGATGACTCATTCTTCCTCAGCAGGTTCGGTCATGTTTCCCCACGAAGTCTGAACATGAGGCTATGAGCATTAATGTGTCTCCCTGAACGGAGATAGATTTTCCCCAACCAGATGTATCCTAGGCAGGATTGTGTTTCCACAGCCGGAGTTCCTTAACGTAGGAGCAGGCTCTATGTGAAACTTATTCCTCCCCAGCAGACGAAACTCACATTTTTATCCCCGGAAGAGTTGGATACAGGCTAGTAGGCGGTCAGGCAGGTATGTGCATTCCCATCCGTTGGTCATATGCACACTTATTCCACAGCGAAGTGCTCACAAAGTGCAACCAGGTTGTCGGTGTTTTGAAAGGATCGTCCCCACGCAGGACTGTCCTTTCGGTTCTCCAGCAGGTTGTCTTTCCTCCAATAGGTTGATCATCCTCATCAGAGTTTGTAACTCCGGATATTCTGAGATATCCCCAGCAGGATTGTTTTTTCCCCCAACGGAAGTTTGGTTTCGGTTCTCCAACATTTATTTTGCGGGAACTCCTCTTTGCATTTGCATCGTGCATATCATCTACCCAAACGCGTAGCATTTCCATTTCGTATGGAGCATTACGCCATTTTTCAAACGTGTGCATTTTGAAACGTAAGCCAGGTTGGTTACCTCTTTATTTTTAGGTATTTTTCCCTGCAGGTGATTGGAAATCTTGTTCAGGATGGCTTTCAGATATTCAAATTCTTGGCGTGATATATGTGATGATAACGTTCGTCCTATCATGTGTGCCCTCATCAGAGTTGCTTGATTGAATTTCTTCCCCAGCAGAGTTTTCCTCAGATTTGTTGTTACGTCAGCGTTAAAATATTTCAGGGATTAGACCTTTGAAGTCGTTACTTGTTGTCAAAGTAAATGTCTGGCAGTTGACGTCAGAATTTCCCCAGTAGAGTTTTCCTCGGATTGCTGTTACGCCAGCAAAAAAATCTCATGGATTAAACCTTTGGAGTGGTTACCCGTTTTGACGGAGTTGTTACCTGTGTTGACAGAGATGTTACCCGTGTTGACGGAGATATTACCCGTGTTGACGGAGATGTTACCCGTGTTGACGGAGATGTTACCTGTGTTGACAGAGATGCTACCTGTGTCGACCGAGATGTTACCCGTGTTGACGGAGTTGTTACCTGTGTTGACAGAGTTGTTACCCGTGTTGACGGAGTTGTTACCCTTGTTGACGGAGATGTTACCTGTGTTGACAGAGATGTTACCCGTGTTGATGAAGATGTTGCCCGTGTTGATGAAGATGTTGCCCGTGTTGACGGAGATGTTACCCGTGTTGACGGAGATGTTACCCGTGCTGACGGAGATATTACCCGTGTTGACGGAGATGTTACCTGTGTTGACAGAGTTATTACCCGTGTTGACAGAGATGTTACCCATGTTGACGGAGTTATTACCTGTCTTGACGGAGTTATTACCCTGTTGCACCCTAAAATTTGCTCAACCTTATTCACTTGGTTTATGTTTCAATTGCATTAGCATTTGCATATAGGGCCATGTACATAGGTTACTCATCTGCATAGCATAAGCATAGCAAGTCAGCTAACAGGGGACCAATCATTATTCTCATCTTTAGAGGCCTATCAAGAGGTTATTATCCTGATTCAACCTCATTCAAGTCATCAGAAAAGAATTTGGAAGCTATCAAGTCAATGGATCAAGCAGTTCATCTATCTCCTAACTGAGGGTGTCTGAGGATCAACAAAGGAATGGTGAGTTGTGGGCTGAGCATGGGGAGTATCTAGACATCTTGGAGGACTTAGAAATTCATTTGGAGAAGGAGACAAGTCATTGGTGAAGTCACAAGAATTACAGTTGAAGACAGTCAACTAGGGTTTCATCTGGGTCAACCCTGGGTCAACTCTAGGTCAAATGACTGATGGAAGGACATTAAGGGCTATTGAGGAGATTTGGGGTTCATCATTTGACATGGAGAATAAGGATATGTTGTTATGCTAAGAAGGAATCAATAGAAATCAAGGAGAAGAGGAGTTTCTAAATTAGGGTTTCTGTGTAAAATCCCCTAGTTTAGGTCAAATTTCCAAGCAAGATAAGTCAAAATACAAGCTTCAAATGGATCCTTGGCCAACATGGAACTTGTAGAGGATCTCAAGACCTTTAATTTGAGTGGTGGAAGACATCAAGGAGATTTATAGAACTCAAGTTATGGTCCTTGCAAGTTACAGGTCATCTGAGGTATCTGAAATTTTGTCTATGAAAGTAACTTGACTTCCAAGCTATTTTCACCCCTCAAGGAGATTTCAAATGAATTTATGGTCAACACAAGAATTGTTGCTCATTGTCTTAGATTTCTATAATGGTATGGTATGCCTTCATATGATTTGTGGAACTCTACTTATGGTCTTGGCAAGCAAAGGGTATTTTGGTCATTTGAGAATTACAGGTCATTTCAACCTATGCCCAAAACTCATGCAAGGAAGCTTCAAATGGAAAACTTTACAACATCAAACTTGTTCCAAATGACATTTTGAGTCTAGAAAAGTGACCATGAGAGATTGGAAAGATTCATAGCACAAGGTTTCGAAATTGTTGGATTTAATGAATAAAAATGGACTTAAAAATGAGATTTTTCATATTTTGGCCAAATGAAGCAAAATTATAGGTCATTTTGAATGGAAAGATCATTTTAAAGACATTGGCTAAAGTAGAATTTTGAGCTTAGTTCACATTTTGGGAGTTATTCATGGTTACTTGTAATGGAAGATACATAAACCAAATCCAAGGGAAAGAATGCAAGGGAAACTTCTCCAAGTTTCTAGGAGGTTCTAATCTTACCTATATATTGATAAGGGATAGTTCATGCCATGGTTGGTGATTCCATTTGTTCAAAACCCCAAGTTTTACACACTTTCTCCAATTTGCATTTTCTATCCAAACTCCATTAAAGCTTCATCAATCATCTCAATTTCTGTTATCATCATCATCCACCATTATCATAGAGTATTTGGCAAAGAAAATTGGGAGGAATTCGTGGCTGGTGAAGGTGATCCAAGCTTACACTCCAACTTGCATGAAGAGGGGGATAGAGTAATTCAAGAAGATTGAGCAACTACCATTGCAAACAGAAGAATCAGCATCATTGGAGGAGCATCTAGAAGCCATTACAAGTCTTGAATTGCAGCACAACTACCTCTACCATCATCACTTGCAAGATTGTTCTAGGTTGGTTTGAGTAAGATTGGTGATCATGCACACCAGGTGCAATCAATGGTGTCCAGAACTTCCAATCATCGGGTTTTAATGTAGGTTGAGAATTAGGTGAAATTAAAGGCATGATCGTGTAGAGGGGAAGAAATGGAATGGATTTGGTTCTTTAAGTATGTGATTTCATGTCCTGTGGAGGGAGAACGATGAGCTCGAAAGAGCTTGCATGGGGATCATTTTCTGAAACCCTAATGGCTGGAGGAAGAAGAAGATACAATGGCCCTTGGATATGTTGGAAAACTTTGACTTGACCAAGGATCTAACGATCCACATTCGATCTGAGAATTGGTGGGAAATTTCAAATAATGAAACGCACCGTTTCATTTAGTAGAGGGAAATGGGCTCAGATTCTATTGGCACCCCCACGCGCGTGAAAGCCCACTAATTTGAACTGTTTGGTCTTGCTATTCTTACCCCCTCCCTTTATTTCTTTACATTTTTATTTTTATTCCTTTTTCATTTTTCATGCATTTTCTAAAAATCATAATAAATTGAAAAAACATTATTTTTCAATAATTCTTTTTTGCATGATTTTCTTTAAAGAGTCTAGAAAATTATAAAAAATAAAAATTGCATTTTATTTTTTATTTGATATTTTTCCCATATTTTCCAAATAAATAGCATTTTAAATAGTTTCATTTCATACATAAATTTGTTAATTTTTGTTCTTATAGTTGCTTTAATATTTTTTGTCCATTCTTTTTAGGTTGTTTAGTTTAGACATACAACTTGTAGATGCAATTTAGTTCCCATTTTTAAGAGTTAGTTTTAGGGGATTAGCTTGGGTGAAAACAACATGAGCAAATTAGGGTTTTAAGTGACAACTTAGAAGAATCAATTCATTTCCCTTAGGGCTTAGAGTTTGAATAGTTTAGCTATGGGACTATAGGGGCTATGGGTAGTTATTGGATCCCCTTAGAAATCATTAGGATTCCCCTACTGCTATTAATATACTGTGTATATTGGATTGACTGGTGTGGTGTGCCCTCTGGGATTTATTGCTTGTTTGTTTGGGTATTGGGATTGCTTGGGTAGGAGAGCTGAAGACTGATGATGATGAAGTCATTGGAGATCCAGAGACTAAAGACCAACTCCCAGAGTTGATGAGGTGATCACTGCTAGCAGCTGTTGAGGAGATTAGGGTTTAGGAGCTAGGCAGAGCTCTAGAGTAGAAAGCTTGATTCTCAAACATGGAAGGCCTTGACTGCCTCCATTCCTCTCTGTGATGCAGAGTCTCTCTGAGACACTCACCCCCTTCCTTTGGAAGGCTTGGTGCTACTGTCTAAGGGATAGAACTCTTGAGAGAAAATATCTTATGTGTTAGTAGCAGTTGGTTTGCCACCCTTGGTAGTCAACTAATTGCTTGACACCCAATTCACTCTTGTGATTGATCCCTCAGCTTGGAGGATGAGACTTGAAGAAAAGCCATTATAGACTGAAGATTGATGATCAAGACCTTGCTCGAAGGCTGTGAAGATGGAGATTGATGCTTGCTGAAGCTTGTTGCTGTCTGGAGAGGACTTGAAGATAGGTGTTGATGCAGAGCTGCTGATGCTGTTTATTTTTCTGCTGTATTTCATTTCTGATGTATTGATTGGTTTTCTGGACTGTAATGTTTGCTGTTTACCCTGTTGGGTTGAAAGTGAAGTCTGTTCACTTTTGCCTATTGTTTTCTAGGTTCGAGGTTGAGTGGGACTCCCTTGCCTCGCTTGTATTGCTGCATCCATGCATTTTATTGCTTTACTGTATATATCTGATATTGTTTCTGTTTCCGTCCATTCCCTTAGGATCTCTGTTTCTCTCTGCGCAAGAGAGGAGCATGATAGACACTAGGTCTTAACCCATGCATGATAACATTAGGATAGTTTGATTCCCTTCGCAACCGTAGGTCAGACTTCTGTCTCTTTCTTCCTCAAAACAAACAGAAAAATACAATAAAATTTCAAACTCAATAAAAGACACTTCTTCCGTAAAAGAATGTGAACTCATCAAGACGTTATTTTTGTCTGCCGGGACTGTTAATCAAAAAACCTTTTTCTGAAGGAATAAAATCAACCAAGACAAGCTTGTGTCGTACGTAGCCCGAACTACGTTTGCTCTGATCTTCCATTGCAGTGTGGGAGTACGTAGGCATAGGATGCGATATCCTAGCGAGCAACCTTCCCCTCCTTTCCCGTAGGTAGGCGAACTACGTTGACTCTGATTTCTCGTTCCAGACGGGAATACGTAGGCATAAAGTGCGATACTTTGCCGAGTCATTTTTATTTTCATTGTATTTTATTTTTAACCCTTGACCTATAGTTTAGATAGAATAACAATCCATACCCGAAAACAAGCGTGGATCCCGTCGAGTACGACGGACGTGAGGGGTGCTAATACCTTCCCCTTGCGTAACCGACTCCCGAATCCAGGTTTTGGTTGCGACGACCGTACCTTTCCCATGTTGTGCGAGGTTTACTCTGAGCGTTTCCTTTCCCTCCCGTGGGTTAAATAACGCACGGTGGCGACTCTTCTGTTCATCCGGCGCCAATTTTCGCAGTAGCGACATACCCGTGTGGACGGAGATGTTACCCGTGTTAACGGAGATGTTGCCCGATTTGACGGAGATGTTACCTGTGTTGACAGAGTTGTTTTCCGTGTTGACGAAGTTATTACCTGTGTTGATAGAGTTGTTACCCGTGTTGGCGGAGTTGGTCCCGTGGAGTTGTTCGTTCAAGTCTTCGGATGCCAGATTAGCACTTTTATTTAGTGCTTCGCCTGCTTCTTCGGAAATAGAAGGTCAAGGATAGTATATTGACCGTCCGCGCTTTTATTTAGGGCGATGCTCGTTTCTTCGGAAATGGAAGATCCAGGATAGTACATGGATGACGCGCTTTACATAGTGCTTTGCTCGGTTCTTCGGAAATGGGAGGTCAAGGATAATATTTTGATATGGTCCTAGGGCTCGGTGCCCGCTTATTGTAGCGTATATTGGAAGATTGATTGTTGTTGATCTAGCATGTGGATTCAATGCCTGTGGTGTCACACAGGTGGTTGATTTTGAAATCAGGTTCTGTATCAGATGATTGATCAGTTTGTTGCCGTGACAACCAGATTCAATTTTCTGGATATTTTTTTCTTTAAGGAGATTTCGCAGTTTATTTCTTTGGTTAGCAAATTTCTGGGTTCTTTGGTATTCAACTGTCTTTTACCTTGATTGTCTGAAAGCCATTCGCTTTTCATCCAGTCAGGTTTAAGCCGCTTGAATAGGGGCAGCTGTTGTACCCCAAAATTTGCCTAACATTTTTCTTACTTGGTTTATGTTTCATTGCATTAGCATATCATTGTTCTAGCATTCACATTGCATAGTCATGTTGCATTTTACAGAGGATCAGGAAAGGTGCTTAGCCAATTGAGGTTATCAAAGGTTCAAGGCCTAATCAAGAGATTATATTTAAGTCATCAAGTGGTTATCATCATCAGAAGCAAGCCTAAGTCCTTGAAGAAAGGCAAGCAAGTGAATGTGGTTCATCCCCTGTCTAGGAGCCTATCTGAGGATCATCTGAGGAGTGTAAGCTCATGGTTAGGGGTGGATATTGTCATTGAAGCTCATTGGAGGCCTTGAGGGTCATGTTAGAGTTCATTCAAGTGTTTATGCCAAGTGTGGAAAGTCACAGTTAAAGGTGTTGCAATTAGGGTTTTCATCTGTTCAACCTTGAGTCAACTGTGCAATTAAAGGAGATTAAGACTCAATTCTAAGTATTTGTAGTCATGGGATGTTGTGTTGAGGCACATGAGGTGTTATTCCAAAATCAATTCAAGAAGAATACAAAGTGTGAGGAGTTGCTAAACTAGGGTTCTCAGGGTAAAATCCCCTATTTAGTGCCTGACTTCAAGACCACTTATCTTAAGATACAAGTTTCATCTCAGCTTTTGACCAACATGGAACTTGTAGATCATGTCCGTAGCTTTAATTTGAGTACTAGAAGTCCTCCATTGGATTTATAGAACTCAAGTTATGATCCAGACAAGTTACAGGTCATTTGAGGAATGTGAAATTTGTCTGCAAAAGTCAACCAACTTCCAAGGCACTTTTTACCTAGAAGGATGTTTCTCCTCAACTTTTGTCCAACATGAAAGTTGTAGGTCTTGGTCTTAGCTTTCCAAATTGTACTAGAAGTATTTCATCTGATTTGCAGAACTCAAGTTATGAGGTTTACAAGTCAGGGGTATTTTGGGAAAGTAAGATTACAAGTCATTTTCATTATAGGTCATGTTCACCACTTTGCACACTTCAAATGGAAATCTTGCCAACTTGAAAGTTGCTCCAGATTGGATTATTTGGTCAACCAAACCTGAAAGGATTATGGACATAGCTTGAAAATGAGAATGTATGGAGAAAATTTCATAAAAAGAAGTTTGAAAAGGCCTAGTTTGGATTTAATGCCAATTAAATAAATTTATGTCATGTTGGTGCATTTTTTTAGTGCAAATAATGTTTTAAGAACATTGGAAAAATCAGAAATCCAAATTGAAGTCATTTGCAATGGCAATTTCATGGTTTCTTCATCTTTAAGCAACATAATGGAAATCCACCGTAGATTCGTTTCCAAGGGCTCAATCTCAGCCACACATGATCCTTGCATCATAAGTAACTGATATGAATCATCTTGCAAGCTGGTTTTCTCTGGTTTTCACCATTTCCATAAAGCTTCAAACTCAAAATTTGAATTTTGGATTGGACTCTTATGGGATCCCATTGGGCTGAAAATCATTCAAGATCCATTGTATATAACATTTCAATCATTCCTAACAGAAAATAACTGATTTTGGAGGTAGTTACAACAAACAATTCATGGGGAAAAAGTGGTGAAAAATTGATTTTCGAATTTGGAGTTTTACACATTTTCAAGCAAGATTGAGCATTGTAGAAGCTTCTATGATGATTATGGAATGATTATGGACACTTGTCGTGAAGCTTCAACAACATTTCAAGCCACCATTGAAGCTCCAAACAAGGTTTTTATTTTTCATCCATGCTCTTTGTTTGTGTTGAATTTAGGCTCCATTTTCACATAATTATAATCCTTAGGATGTATAGAAGCTTTTAGGATTAGTTTGGTTAGGTTCCATGAAAATTCAAGAATTGACACCCTAGGTTGTAGTTTGATTTTCTCTCTTGTTAGTGGATGAAAATGGAAAAGAATTTGATATTCATGATGTAGGAAGTGAGAGGAAGAGATTAATATCATTAATTTGGAGTTTTGAGAAAATTGATTTTCTTGAGTGATTCTTGGATGATATGGAATTCTGAGTTTTAATGGATGAAATAGAAATAAATTAGATATTTGGATTCTACACGAAAAATCATGCAGTTTTGGTTAAAGAAAATCGAATTTTGGTTAAGAAATGAGAAAGTGCCATTGTTGGCATGAGGAAGAAGATGACCGGAGCTTACCTCCAGCCATCGCACCACCGTCCCAACCACCACGTTGTAATCCCTCGGTTTCGAAGCCCAACATGAATTAACACACAGAGTAGTTACTAGCTACACCCCCTTGTTTTAGTTAGTTTTTAATTTCTTTTCTTTTGTTTTTTAGTTGATAGTTGTTTAGTTTTAATTCAGAATAAATAGCAATTGATCTCAATAAATCTTGAAATAAATCATGTGAGTAGTTTAACATGTCTAGAATATTTTCATATTTTTTTATATTTCAGTTTTAGTGTATTTTCCAATTAATTTCATATTTTCCATTTTAATGTGTTTTTAATAGTTGAGGAATTACATGCTGTGCTTTATGATTTTATTTCTCTTTCAATAATTCATATTAGCCTCTGACTTTTTGGGTGGAGAATGTTGACACATGAGATAATATTGTACTATTTTTATTGCATTTGAATAGGTTTTGAGATGGATTTTTATAGCCAGCCCCATGTGAATCCCCCATAGCATACCTCTTGGTTTAGCCTCTGGTTAGTATACTTAGACTAATATTTTGGACTTGAAACTTTAACCATAGACTCCTAACACATTTAGGATCCTTTAGGAATTTTATCAAGGTTTTAGGACCTGATTTCCTTTTTTTCCCATATTTTACTTTCTGACCAAAGTTTGTGTATTCATGATTGCACCTTCTCATAGTTTGGCCTAATAATTGAACTTTTAGCTAACTTTAAGCATCCAATCTCCCATTGACCTTTAGTACCTAGGTTGACACCCTTATAGGTTTATTTTCAAGTCTCTAGAATACCATTAAGTTCCCTTAGGATGACTTCTTTTAGAGCTAACCATTTAAGGTTTCTTTAGAGCTTTTGGTGATGATTCTTTCCCTTATGTGATTTCTTCCCTGGGCTTTGCCCTACCCTATTTCTCCAAGTCTTGAAGAGGATCCCTCCTGGGAGAGCCTAATCCTTCCTTTGGTTGGATTCTGTGCATTTCTCAGGAGGTTGAGCCTTGAATTGACATTCACTAGTATAGTACATTCTTTTGGTTTGTATTATCTTTATCTTTCAAGTCTTGATGAGGAGCCCTCCTGGGAGAGCCTAATCCTTCCCTTGGTTGGATTCTATGCATTCCTCAGGAGGTTGAGCCTTGGATTGGCATTCTTGGCATGGTATATTCCCTTGGTTTATATACTGTCATCCATCTCATAGTCCTTTTGTTAGGATCCCTCTTGGGAGAGCCTAATCCTTCCCTTGGTTGGATGCTGTGCATTCCTCAACAGGTTGAGCCTGAGATGGACACTTTGTGTTGATAAACTTTAAACCAGTTACTTTAGATTGATACCTAGAACTAACACTCAGTCTTTTCTGTGCTATTGACATAAGATCCCTCTTAGGAGAGCTTAATCCTTCCCTTGGTTGGATTCTGTGCATTCCTCAAGAGGTTGAGCCCATGATGGACTCTGGTGTTGATACACCTCCAACCTGGTGTGGCCTGGGATGACTTCCCTGTTGCTCATTTTGGGGTTTCTCTCCCTTGTTTGGATGGCTTGATGCATTAGAATAGGTTCATGTTTAGAATATTTTAAGCTAGGAGCATGACTGCTTAGAGGTTGAGTGGGTCTCCCTCTGCTTGTTTGCATTAAGGGTTGAGGTGTTCCTCTCCCTTGCTTGTGTGTTGTTTTTCTTTTTACTTGTGTGTTTGCATTAAAGGTTGAGTCTGTCTCCCTCTGCTTGTCTGTTACTGTTTGACTTTCGCTTGTTTTCTCTAGAAGTTGAGGCTTCCTCCTTCTGCTTGTACTGTTGCATCGCATCTGCATCCAGTTACTTTATGTTTCACCTCCTTGACATATGTGTTTCTTTTTTTCCCTTCCCTGTAGTTAGCTGAACTACAGCTGCTCTGATTTCTCGTACCAGACGAGAATATGTAGGCATAGGATGCAATATCCTAGCGAGCACACTAACAACTAACTTCTCTGTTTTCTCGCTGCCGTGCGATCGAGACTTTCCCGCTGACGACTGATGTTTCCCTTTCTCTTGCTCTAACGCAATCGAGACCAGACCGTAGTTCTAAGTCTCGTAGGTTCCCATACCTTTGAACCTCGACATACTACATCCGTTCTACCGCAAACAGGTAACGCCTAAGTCTCCAATGGTCGAGCAACATACACGTAACTTCTAGAATGCGTACGCTAGTATCGTCAAACCTTTCTCTCACCCCTGTGTGATCGAGAACACCTCGGTTACCCGTAGCAGCCCGAACTACGTTTGCTCTGATCTTTCACGCCGTGTGAAAGTACGTAGGCACGAGATGCGATATCTCAGCAAGCAACCTTCCCCCCGTAACCCGTAGTTAGGCGAACTACGTTGACTCTTATTTCTCGTTCTAGACGGGAATACGTAGGCATAGAACTGATGTGTTTTGCTGAGTCATTTTCTTTTCTTTTCAGACCAGACTTTTAGCGTAGATAGTAAAATCAACCCTTCGAGATAAACAATTAAGCATGGATCCCGTCGAGTACGACGAGCGTGAGGGGTGCTAATACCTTGCCCTTACGTAACCAACTCCCGAACCCAGACATGGTTGCAATGACCTTGTCTTATACCTTTTCGTCAGGTTTTTCTGATCGTTTCCTTTCCCGTTCTAAGGGATAAATAAGGAAAGGTGGAGAATCTTCTGTTTTGTCGGCGCCTTATTTTCGTGGTAGTGACACCTGCAAGACACTCCGATGCTAAAGTAAGCGTATGGGCAGAGTGATCACAAGTATAGAAAAGGGGGTAAGAAGAGATTACCTGACCCTCTTGTGAAAGAGGGTATTTATAGAGAGACCCCAGCGCTGGGGCAACGGTCACTTGTGTTGGGCTGGATTGCCAGGCCCAACCCAGGTGACTGCTACGACTTACATGGTGTAGTGAAGACCAGGACGTGGTCTTCACCCTAGTTCAACTGTCCCGTGATCTCCGGAAAGTGGGTTTGACCTGCTCTTTCGGAGGTGGGCAGTTAGTTGGTGACGTGTCCCTGCGGAGGGGTGCACGTGGAGAACGTGTGAAGGACACGTTGTCCTGCCCGACAAGGGAGCAGGTTCTGCCCGCGGAGGGAAGGTTCTGCCCGACGGGGGTAGTGTCTGGTTGGTGGGGAGTCTTGTGCTCGACGCAGATGAGAAAGGTTCTGCCCGCGGAGGGACATCATCTGCCCATCGGGGACCCTGTGCTCGACGGCTGCGACCCAAGCTGGATTGGGCTTGGCAGAATATTATTGGGCTGGGTCTGCCCGGTCAAGCCGGGGCCCAGGCCAGAACACTTAGTTTTCTACTTTTTAATTGGAAGACATTGTTGTTATGTTGTGACAATGAGTAGAAATTTTCATTCAACTGGTACGAAGAGGATGAGAGGAGGATATGACATTCATATCACATGTATAACTTGGACCAAATGAAGCATCAGGGGTTGAAAATGTCTCTTGTTCACTGCTCTCAGCACCGGTGTTGCAGTTTCTATCTTTGCAATAATAATTTGGTGGATTTGGGAATCCTAGACTAGCATATTGGTTTTAATGATTGTTGTCTTATTACTTTGACTGTATTCATGTTTAATTTTCTATATGAATTTTCCATATATGTAATAGTTAATTTTTCTGTACTACCAAACACTCGTGCTTGAACATTTTCATTTCTTAATACAAAGCTATAGAATTAAAATGTTTCAGGTGGTTTATCAATTATTTGATAGTTAGCAATAAAATTGGTTTTTAAAAAAATTGGTTTTAAAACTGGTTTTTTTTATAGAATTGGTTTTAAAACTGATTTCTTTAAAGAAAATAAAAAAACTAATTTTGAGAGAAACCGGTTTAAAGCTGGTTTTTAAAAAAACTGTTTTTCTTAAAACCGGTTTGAAACTGAACCAATCCACTTGTAAATCGGTTTTAAAAAAATAAACCAGTTTTATATAAACGGTTTTAAGATCCACACCAAACCATATATGTGTATTGGTTTGGTTTGGTTTATAATCCATGCACACCCCTAGCAACGATGCTCTGACGGACACATCATAGATAACTTAGATTTTTAATTAATAAAATTTAGATTCAACTGGCGAAATAGGCATATGAACGTGCCGTTGAAGATGGTCTAATAACTATGTTCTACTAAGCTTCTGTTTAACATGACCATTTTTGAGCTTATAGTTTATGACTTATAAGCTCCCATGATAATAAAGACTTGTGTTTGATAACCGTATTTTCATCTCGAACTTATAATTTATTTTATTAACTTATAGTTTATTTTTTATGATGTTCAACCAATCATGGATAATCAGGAAATGAGGTGATACATGGTGTATACCAAAGGTATCCACCATGATGTTCAACCATTCATGGGAGATTAGAGATGAAGGGAAGCATGGTGTATGCCAAAGGCATCCACCATGACACTCTACCATTCATGGGATATTTAAATGAAGGGAAGCATGGTGTATGCCAAAGGCATCCACCATGACACTCTACCATTCATTAGGAGAATCATCTTCCTAAAAGGCTTTAGGAGGAACCCTAAGGATTAGTTAAGGATCACCTAAACTAAAAGGGATTAAAGGCTCTATCAAGGCCTAATATAGGTTCTTAGTAGGTCTCAACCTAAGGAGCAATTAAAAGCCTAAGATTAGCTAAAAGTTCACCTTTAAGTCTAAACTAAGGGGAAAGCTAGATTAGGATCACCTAAACATCATTAACTTGTAAAATGGGGGAATAATAGAAAATCAATTCTAAAAATCCTAAAAAAAATCCTAGATGATCTTAAATGTGTTAATATCTATGGTAGAAAAACCAGGGGCAAAACCTACTCCTAAAGGTTCTAATAAAATCTAAATTCCAAGGGTGTGCTAAAGAGGATCCATCAAGGAATGCTCCTAAAAATCTATCTCAAACTCCTACTTAGAATCATCTAAAAATTACAACAAAAATCACCCAAACGTATCAAGGAGTCTATAACAAACACGCAAAATTTTAGAATCAAATTCCAAATCATGAGCTAGTAATAAAATCAGCAAGTAAACTAGTCATTTTTCAACCATTAAAAACCATATTAAAAGAGAAAATACGAAATTAATTGAAAAAGGAATGGAAAATCAAGATAAGAAATATGATAAGATTTTGCACATTCCAAACTATATCCACATATTTTTTCATGATTTAATGAAGTGATTTAATATTTTTTGTGAATTAATATCAAACAGCATCAAAACAGAAAAATGAAAAGAAAAGGAATTAAAAGAATAGCAAGGAGGTGCAGTTAGTATATCTCATGCGTGCATTCCGCTTGGGCCTCGCAGCTAGGGGGTGTTAATAGCGGACTGGATTGGGCCCAAAATTTCAATTAAGGGAAATAAGCCAGGGGGTGCTGGAAGTAATTGCTAGCGTGTTATTCACATATGGGCCATGCACTGGGGGTGCGAACATCGAAACTTAAGCCCAACTGCATATTAAAGCAAAACGCTGCGTTTTATTCATGAAAGAAGGCGAGCTCGTGGATTGATCACGACCGTTGGATGGGAGTAACGAGTCAAGGCCATATGCGATCGGACGGGTGATATCGCGTCTGGCAGTTTGAACCCCAAACGGAGGGAGTTGTGCTCACGGTGGATCTGCACATCGGACGGTGGCCGGAATCTTTTCCGGTCATCTTCTTCCTCATGCCAAAAATCCAACTCTCTCATTTCTTAACCAAAAATTGATTTTTTTAACCAAACTTGTGTATTTTTTCGTGTAGAATCCAAATATCAAATTTGTTTTCACTTTCCTCCCTTAGAACTCAGAAATCAATATCATCCAAGAATCACTCAAGAAAATTCAACTTTCTCAAAACTCAAAATTTAAGATACTAATCTCTTCCTCTCACTTCCTACATCATGAATATCAAATTCTTTTCAATTTTCATCCACTAACAAGAGAGAAAATTAAACTACAACCTAGGGTGTCAATTCTTGAAGTTTCATGGAACCTAACCAAACTAATCCTAAAAGCTTCTACATACTCCAAGGATCATAATTATGTAAAAATGGCGCAATAACTCATCAAGAACAGAGTGTATGGATGAGAAATAAGAACCTTGTTCGGAGCTTCAATGGTGGAGTATTCTTGCACGAATTCTTGATCAAAGTTGTTCAAAATCCTTCAATGATGCTTGAAGAAGCTTCTTGAATGATTAATTCTCTCTGAAATTGCTCCACAGTAGAAATTCAATTTTCACCTCTAACAAACTTTTTTCAAGTGCTTCTTACCTTCTCTTGCTCAATCCAATCTCCAACCTTGCTATGAATTCATCCATGGTGTTATATAGAAATGATTTGGATCCTTATTTGGCCCAATTGTGGCCCAATTCACTCAATCCAATTTTCCAATTTTTCTCACTTTTTCCTTTGTAATTTCCACGAACATGGTGTGTGGAAGCTTCCAATTCTGTTCATATCAGTTCCTTATGATGCAAGGATCATGTAGGCCTGAGATTAATGCCTTGGAAATGAATGGATGGTGGATTTCCATTATGTTGCTTTTTGGTGAAGAAACCATGAAATTGGCATAGCAAATGAATTCAAATTTGATTTCTTATTTTTCCAATGTTCTCAAAACATCACTTGGACTCAAAATAAGCACAAATATGGTCAAATTTGGTTCCAAAATGAATTGGCTTGAATTAGCCCTTTTCAAGCTTCCTTTAATGATTCATTCATGAATTCTTCTTCAAGCATTTCTCATTCTAATCTATATCAATGGATTATTGGTTCATGGTTAGCCAAATAACATCATTTTGAACAACTTTCAAGTTGGACAAAATTTCATCTGAGGTGCGTAAGTTGGTGAACTTGACCCATAATCAAAATGACCTATAATTCCAAATTCCCAAAATACCCTTGACTTGTCAAAGCCATATCTGGAGTTCTACAAATACAATCATGGACTTCTAGTACTTTATAGAAAGCTAAGAAGATAAGGAACAACATTCATGTTGGCCAAAAGTTCATAGGAATCATCCTTATAAGGCAAAAGTGTCATGCAAGTTGGTTAACTTTTAAGCTCCAATTTCACATGCCTCAGATGACCTGTAACTTGTCTGGCTCATAACTTGAGTTCTATAAATCCTATCAAGGACTTATAGTACTCAAATTAAAGCTAACATCATGCTATACAACAATCATGTTGGGGTCAAGGTGAGATGAAAATCACATCTTGAGTTAAGTGGTCTGGAAGTTAGGCACCAAACTAGGGGATTTTACATTGTCAAGCATAGCAACCCTAGCCTAGGAACTCCTCACACTCTTGATTCATGATAAGTTGACCTTGGAATCATCCCTTAGGCATCTTAAGACAATAATCCATGATCACATGGCCTTGGAATTAGGTCTCAACCTTCTTCAAATCATCAGTTATCCTAGGGTTGACCAGATGAAACCCTAGTTGTACCAATCTTGGTAGTAACTCCTTATTCTTTGCATAATGACCTATCTAGGCTTCAAGATGATCTCAATACTTCTTAAGATCTCTCTCAAGGCTCTAGGTCCAACTCTATGGCTTCAACATCATCATATGACTTCCCATAACTCTTAAGTTAGGAGACCTACACACTTGGTTTCAACCACTCCCTCTGAGGATCTTTGGCTTCTCTGGTGAGGATATCAATCCTTGAACACTTGAACAACCCTCTTAGCTAGCTTTATAGCCTTGTGTAGCCCTTGATTGGTAGTCATACCTCTTGATCTCCTGCACACATGTCAATGCAATGCAAATGATAATGCTAATATGAATGCAATGAAACACAAGCTATGTAAAGAAAGGTTAGGCAAATTTTAGGGTGCAACAGCTGCCCCTATTCAAACGGCTTGGACCTGACTAGGTGAGAAGCGAGCGGCTCTCAACCAATCAAGGTAAAAGACGGTTGAATACCAATAAACCCAGAAATTTGCCAATCACACAAGTAAACGATACTCTGATGGGCAGACAAATCTTCGAAAACTGAAATGGTAGTTGCACGGCAACCAGCTGGAGAATTACTGATCTGATGTATCCGATATCACTGCGTCCTCAAATCATCGAGGGATCACTGGTCACACGGTAACTGGTGAAGGGTTTAAGCTCAAATCTCTGTCAGGATGATCATCTATGTCCTCGAATCATCAAGGGATCACTGGTTACACGGTAACTGGTGAAGGATATCTGATATTTCCGTCAAGCATTCTGCGCCACAGCAGAAGAATTCCTTATCGTCGCCTATGGACTCTTCATGTCGCTAGGAACGTCGACAATATCTTTGTCGGACTTCATCAGTAAGTCAATAAGGGATCACCGATTACACGGTAACTGGTGAAGGATGGCTGATTTTGCCGTCAGGCATTCTGCGCCACAACAGAAGAATTCCTTATGGTCACCAATGGACTCGTCATGTCGCTAGGAACGTCGACAACATCTTTGTCGGACTTCATCAGTAAGTCAATAAGGGATCACCGGTTATTCGGTAATTGGTGAAGGGCTACTCTCAAATCTCCGTCGGGATGATTATTAGATTTCGCTGCAGCTTCTTCCTCAAGTCATCAAGGGATCACTGGTTACTCAGTAACCGGCGATACATAGCTGATATTGCCATCAGGCATTCTGTGGCACGGTAGCAGACGAATTCCTCGGGACTCATCAGGTCATTATGAACTTTTGACCATCAAGTTAATTATGTCGTCGGGCATTCAAAGAAATTCTCAGGCGTCAGCTGGACTTCGTCAGTAAGTCGGAAATAGAATCCTTAATCCATCATGAACCAATAGGGATATCTAAACTTCTGCCGTCAGGCACTCTGCATCGCCTAGGAGAACTGCTTTGACATCGCAGTTGGACTTCATCAGTAAATCAGGAAATGGAATCCTTAATCCATCATGGACCAATAAGGATATCTAAACTTTTTCCGTCAGGCACTCCGCGTCAGCTAGGTTAACTGCTTCGACATCGCAGTTGGACTTCATCAGTAAGTCAGGAAATGGAATCCTTAATCCATCATGGACCAATAAGGATATCTAAACTTTTTCCATCAGGTACTCCGTGTCAGCTAGGATAACTGCTTCGACATCGCAGTTGGACTTCATCAGTAAGTCAGGAAATGTAATCCTTAATCCATCATGGACCAATAAGGATATCTAAACTTTTGCCGTCAAGCACTCCGGGTCATCTAGGATAACTGCTTCGACATCATAGTTGGACTTCATCAGTAAGTCAGGAAATGGAATCCTTAATCCATCACGGACCAATAAGGATATCTAAACTTTTTATCGTCAGGCACTCCGCGTCAGTTGAGGGAACTGCTTCGACATCGCAGTTGAACTTCATCAGTAAGTCTTGGGAGTTTGGCACTACTGCCGGACTTCAATCATCAAGTCTTCAAGGAAATTTCAACTTCTCTGTTCAAAAACCTGTTGGGGATGACACATCTCCGCTGGGGATTCTGGAGAACTATCAAGTAACTCTGCTTCGGGGATTTCGGAATCATCCTGGATGAATAAAATCTGCTGAGGAATTCAAGAATCATCATGAACAAACAACTCTGGCGACTTCACTGGGGATTTTAAGAATCATCTTAAGCAAACAACTTTGCTGAGGAACGCCTGCAAAACAAGAACGGTAACGACCTAGCTCATGTTTCGTATGCATATGATTGACAATGGCGTAATGCTCCACACGGTGGAAATGCTACGCGTTTAAGGTAAATGCTATGAAATCATGCAAAATGCTACGGCCCCATCAGAAAAATAAATGCTGAAGGGAGAATCCTCCTGTCAAGGAGAAAGAACCACTCTGGTAGGGAGGAGGAGTCATCCTACTGAGAAGAAGAAGTCACACCAATCTCAATTGGACTCAACCTGGGGAAAACGAACTCCAGACGAATTCCTGCAGTGGACAAAGTTCTACGAGAACTTGTACTTACTCAACCGGGTACACAGACCAGAAACTACTGAGGAGATGATGTCAATCGCAGAAATAAACTGCATTGCCTTCACAGATAAACTCTTTCTGGAGACACGAACTCCGATGGGGGAAGTATAGCAACAGCTATTCAGTACTCTCCACTGGGGAAATCTAATGATGCCCTAAACAACTTCCAAGGATTCGACTCTCTTGGAGGACTGCAAACTCGGCTAGGGATACGCAACCAGATGCTGGAATAAATCCTATCTGCCGGGGAGCATAAGACTGTGGGGAATTTCAATTCTGTTGGAGACTTCAGTCTGAGCTATCGGAAGCTAGACACTTGCGAATAGTCTTCTACGAGAAAACTGCTTACTGACCCACTGCTGGGAACGGGCATACACTTCAGCATATGACTCAGCTGGGGAGATGACAATCCTTCCTAGGATACATCTGGTTGGGGAGAATCTATCCCTGCTCGGGGAGACATATCAATGCTCACGGTCCCATGCTCAGACTCAGTGGGGAACCACTACTGAACTCGCTGGGGAAGAAGGAATCATCCTGCTTGAAAAATGGACCACTTGGACATCAGTCTAGAAATGGATTTTAATAGAGTAGGTCAGACGTGGACTGACTGCCGGTCGAGGGCTTATCAAACGGGGATTAATCCTCAAAAGAATGGCAGGCCAGCCAAGCACTAGATTCTAAAACGGTTTCCCAAGCTGTAGTTGAACCTCAAACGTAAGGTTACCAACGGGAGTGGATTTAAACGGGGAAGCACTAGACATGTTCTAGCATTCAGGGGTGAACCACCATACAAGAATTGGTGTCACAGGTCGAGTCTTCAGACAAGAAATAATCTCCGATATAAGCATGGATTTCTGGTTTCGGATATCAGACAAGGACTGGATATTGGGCTCGAATATCAAACAGGATTGACTTTCGGGTAGGATATCAGACAGGCACTAATTCTGGATTATGATATCAGACAGGGATTAGATATCTGGTTTGAATATCAAACAGGATTGACTTTCGGGCAGGAAGATCAGACAAGACTGATTCCGAATTATGGATATCAGGCAAGGACTGGATATCTGGCTCGAATATCAAACAGGATTGACTTCGGGTAAGGAGATCAGACAGGACTGATTCCGGATTATGGATATCAGACAGGGACTGGATATCTGGTTCGAATATCAAACAGGATTGCTTTGGGTAGGGAGATCAGACAAAACTGATTCCGGATTATGGATATTAGACAGGGACTGTATATCTGGTTCGAATATCAAACATGATTGACTTCGGGTAGGGAGATCAGACAGGACTGATTCCGGATTATGGATATTAGACAGAGACTGGATATCTGGTTCGAATATCAAACAGGATTGACTTTCGGGTAGGGAGATCAGACAAGACTGATTCCGGATTATGGATATCAGACAGGGACTGGATATCTGGTTCGAATATCAAACAGGATTGACTTCGGGTTTGCCAAACAAGGATTGGACTTTGCAACTGTGTTTTCCGTACGAGGACTGGTTAAACAGCGAACTACCAAAAGAGGGGACTAGGCAGGGACTGGTTCAACATTTTGATACAGACTGGACGAGAACTGGTTTGAGGGTTAGCACAACAAGACTGGACCATGAAAGTTTCAAGTTATTGATAAGGGTGACGACCCGATTCTCCGACGCTCAACTTTGACTGGGGGCGAAAATACACCTACTTGAGGAACTGCCCCGACTTAGTTTAACTCGCGGATAAAGCAATCTTGCCATGAGACGAACTTGAGACGACTTGCCCCTGAATCAGTATCACAAAAGGACTCATCCTTGCTTATCTGGCTCTAATGATAGGGATGGGGACGACTCCGTCATTTCCAATTTTTCCCAGCCCGTGGGATCCCTGCAAAACTCTCTTGCGAAGAGGTCTGTACTTTCTATACTTCTGCTCGTTTGACGTGTACTACCTCAGCATTTCAAACCTCGAAGAGGTGCTTCAGCTTAACTGCCTTCTTGGCATGAGTAGCTCTTGAGCTTTTAGGGTGGCCCGCCCCTGGCTGATTGGTTCGTGGAGCAATACCTCTGGCTACGAGAGATTTACCGAATCTCGACCTGGTTTGCCCAGATTAACTGACTTCTGGATGGCTGACTCCCATGCTGTGATCATTTGATATAGCTTGCCCCGGTTCACCGGAATATTCTGGCATTCTGCATTCTATCTTGATCAAATCTTTCCATCGTGGAAATTCTCCCGCTGTCAAGCGCTTACTCGCTAGTAAAACAAGTTGTTCTGCATAAAAGACATATCAAATGCAATGCATATGGAAGTTTTCAAAATCTATTCCTATTCACTGGAAAAAATTTTGTGACATAAAATGTATGAAATCATTGATCAACATGTCAACATTAATACAACGCTGTAATGGGAATCCTTTCTAGGAGTCAGTTCCGGTGCAATCTTTACCGAAGTATGCTTTCAAAAAAAACCTATTTCAATTAGGACTTTTAAAGGTTGTAACGTGGTCAAGTTCACGGTTTAAGAAGGAAAGGATAAAGGCTCAAAAGTCATTTTAACCCACTCATTCTCCTTGATGTTCTCCGATCCTACGATCAGCTAATTCGACCTTAGCATTCAACTTTCAAAGGTTGAGTGGTAGTTCAAGAAATTACACTTTTTTCGAAGTGATAGTCACTTTCTTTTCGTCTTTTGGCATCCGGAGCCACACGATTTCGTTCTTGTTTGAGGATTTTTCTTTCGTAATCCTTTTTCGCTTTTCATTTTTCATTTTTTCGTTTTCCCCTAACTTTTTCCTGGGCTAACTCTTTCAGAGTTTCTTCGATTTTGAAATCCAGCGGGGTACCCTAATTTTTGTCTAAGTCGCTTGCTTTCAAGATTCGACTTAGCGGGCTTTTCTTTTGGATTCTTTTCTTTCTCTTTTTCTCTTTTTTTTGAATAAATTGTATGGCATCGGCTTGCATGACTTGTTAAAGAGATTGTGACTATTTCACTTCTGATCGGCCAAGTTTAACCATCATGGTTTTTAAGGTACGACCTATAACGGTGTGATTGATCCTCAAACAGACACTCCTTTTGTAATCTGAACGCCTGGTCAAATTAGCTGACACCTACCCTGCCCCGGGTTAAAATTGAGGGTTTTCTATCTTCAGAAAGAAACTCCTACTACTAGGCTCAAAGGGGTTAACAAGGGATTATCTTCCTTATATCTCCGGTGTTTGTGTATTGAAATAATGCATGTACATCATCAACAGGTTTTTATTCAAAAGCATAGCATCGGAAGCTTCCGCATCATAGGATTTTGTCATCCTCCCCGGATTCCACTTAAACAAGCGTTTGAAATAAAAGAAAGCAATAGAGTGAACACGAGTGGATTAGTTCAAAACATGCATATTTATTTCATTATCAATATCAATTGAAAAAACAACAAGTTTTACAAACGAAATTTGCATTCTAACAGGAAAGAAATTACAAACGTAAAGAAATGTCATGATACAATGCAGATTGCCAGCTTCTAGGAACTGGGCTTTCACACTTATTTGCTGCTGAGGGGAGCGGCCCTTTGAATTCTTCAGACTCAATCAGAAGAACGATTGCTGTGAGGTCGACTCTGATTCGGGTTCCGATGGTTTTGCTGCCACGGAGCGAGAGGTTGCCGATTCTGCATGGCAGAAACAATCCGGAGACGAGGTTTGACCCTGTGAGGATCCTCTCTGTTCAGGGAATTTCATCCTTAAGCTCGACCCAGGGACATTAAACGATTGTGGGCAGGGCGACTCAGACCTCAAAGACCGCGGGATATACTCCTGATCTTTCTCAACTTCAGTTGAGATCATGGGAACATCCATCTCTTTTGCATGATAAGGGATGAATATGTCTGATGCTTTCATGCCGCCCGACACGAATTCGATTGTTCTCGACTCGATCATGTCTTGAACCTTATGCTTAAAATCTCTACAGTTCATTACATCGTGCCCCGATGCTCCAGAGTGGAATTCACAATGGGCGTTCACGTCCCAGTCAGGTGGTGGCTGTCCAGTCAAAGGAGCCAACGTTCGAGGTTTAACCAACTGAAGTTGGAGCAGGAGTTGGAATAACTGGTCATAATCCATCGGGATTGGATCGAGGATCCTGTCATATAGTTTCTTCTTTTGACCCTGCCTTCTAGGGTTGTCTTGCGGAACCGGACATGGTCGCTGACGGGAAACGTTCCGAGCTTCGAGCTGAGCAGAGGGTCTTTTAGGCCTATCATGCCTGGGTGCGGGTTCTTCAGATACCTGTGGAGCAAGTATGCCGGCTGCAACCTTGAGCTTTTTCTCACATTCTCTTCGGAGTATGTTCTTTAATACCTCTGCCATCAGGCCCACCTGATTCTTCAGCTGGCCGTTCTCCTCTTTGAGCGCCTGCTTGTCCCTCATAACCTGCCTCAGCTGGCCTCAGACCTCTCTCAACTCCGCTTGAACCTGTTCCATTGCTCGGATCAACCTGAGATAATCCTGAAACAACCTGTATCAACAGGGGGTTAGAAAAAACAGCCCGAGGTGCCTGTTTTGCAAATGATTCATGCAAATGCAAATGTGTGTCTGTGCCTTAGGGAGATTTCTCCCCCGATTCTAGTGCCAGAGTGCTAGTGCTGATAATAAGAAGTCCGGATCCAATCATGGAAATAACACCTCGTATATATATAGAGCCCATCAAGGCAGCATACAATGTTACTGAGTACAGGTAGAATCCACAGCATGACCTCGACCAACAAGCCTGGTGATGGTCAGCATACAACAATGATCAGAAAAATACAAAGGGTTACAAAGTAGTCAAGTACGACCACGGGCGCGAAACTCTTCTAGCAACCCCTTGGTTCTGGGATGATCAGGCTGAGTGAGTAATCCCTCGACGAGTGACTCCCTCTGTATAATAATGTACTGAAGACCTTCAATAGAGTCCTTCCACTCTTCTTTGCCAAAACAGTCTTCAAACCTTCGTTTCTTAGATTCAGAAGTCTGCTTGCGATCCTTCAGGTCCGCAATAGCTTTGTTCAACCTATCTTCAGTGGCGTACCTACGAGCAGTTTCATCATCAAACTTCTTCTCACTGGCCTTCAACTGAGCCTTCAACTGGGAGATCTGTTGCTTCGGCTTGTCCTCCCGCTCTTTGTCGCTGGCTATAGTGGCATTCCACTGCTGGTTGAACTTGGAAATTCTCCGGTATGCATCATCCAAGTTCTGCTTCTTGGTGGCAAGCACATTGTTGACAGCCTTGAAATCCAAACCTAAACGTTCACGTTCAACCATCTGTTTGGTCAAGTCTGTACATAGCCGGTTCACCAGCTCTGTCTGTTTTTTGAAGGAGTAGACGACTTCGTTTCTCTCGCTTCTAAGTTGTACCAATTCTTTTTCCAACTCCTCGTTGGTCTTCTTCAGTTCTTCCTTCTCAGCTGCTACCTGATTTTATTTCTGAATGGATATTGTGGTAGGTTCTTCGACCACTGGAGGGCAATCTTGCTTAGCTGGTGGAAAAGGCATCCCCACTATTTCTGCCTTGCTTCGAATCCAGGCTACATAAAGAGCATAAGCTTGGCTATTGCTTTTACCCAACAACGTTTTCCCTCGTTTGCTGATGTCACTCTATGCATGCTTGAGCTTGGCTAACATATTTCCCTCTAGGAGACCTGTGAGGTACAAAGATTCCTACACCTCCTCGTCCTTTGGCAGGCCTCTCAAGATGTACGCAAACTGTCTGACAAGTAATGAGAGATTGTAGTTAATGCAACCTCTTCTTCCAATCAAGAGCACATTAGGAAAACCGTTGCAGCTGTAGATGACTTCAGTACCCAGCATATCCCGATCAAACCAAACGATGCTCTCTGCTGATAAACCCATCAGGCGTTCAGACCACTCAGCTATGGCTGCAGAGGAAACAAAGAGACCCTTCTTGGGCAAGTGGCTATCAAACCATCTGTAGAGTAACTGCACACAACACGATACATTTTTACCCCTTCTATTTTCATTCTTGTAATGAACAGAATGATATAGATCACCAAGCAAGGTGGGAACTGGATTTCCCGATGCGAAGATATGGAAGGCGTCCAAATCTTTGAAGTCAGGCATGTTGGGAAACAGGATGATCCCATAGATGCAGAGGGCGAGAATAGCGTTGAATACGATCCAACAACCGTCTTTAGCACACTGTTGGGCTTTCCCAACCAGAAACTGCAGATAAAAACCAGGAACTCCATTCCATGAGGTCAGAAGCAACTCTGAGGCATCCAGATGAAGAGCGACAACTAGGTTAGCCAGATTAGGCTTAGCATCCATGTGAACAAACGACATCTGATTCTTAACCGGTACACCCAACAACTCAGCATACTCTTCTAGGGTAGGCGCAAGAATGAAATCCCAAAAAGTGAAGCACCTCATCGGAGGGTCATAGAACTGTAGCAACGCATACAACCCGTTCAACTCATAGTCTAAAGGATTACGAACCATACTGAGCAACTTCCCATACGATTTCCTGAATTCCACTTTCACTGTATCATCTGCCAAGGGAATCAAACTAAACAGCGAAGTAACATCTGGGGTAGGGAGCTTGTAAGCCACATTCTTCTTCAAAGATTCCATGCTATCAAACAGAGGGCAAGATTACTGGAACCGGGGGATAGTATATGCACCTACAACACAGAGACACGTTAATAAGATGCAAATGAGTATGCAAAAATGCAAAATGCAATCATGCAACAGGAGATCAAGAGTGTTGTTGAGGAGACCAAGGCTCTGTTTCAACATAACCACAACACTGCTCTGACAACAAAACACTGAAGAGGACCAATAATTCTGCTCTGTCAAGAACAAACATATATTTGATGATAAGAACCCTCTGATACGAACAACACTGATTCACTATCAAGAAAACCAGGTTGTCTGAAGGTTAAGGTTTCTTGCAATAACCCGACCCCGCTCATAGGTATGAACGTAATCCACTGACACAGGTATGACATCCTATGCGTTCATCAGCGTTACAGACTTTCAAGAAACAATGATATGATACCCAGGAAGGTGTGGCATCATCATCTCTTGAAGCGGCCTCACTTAGCTGAATCCCAAATGATCGGTCCCCAAAGTCGACAATCCTCCACACCAACAACCCCTCAGGCCCAAAGGGCCGGAAAAGAAGTCAACCAGGAGAATCTCGTCAGAGCGTGGATTTTGTGAGACACTAGTACATGAAAAGCATGCACGCGCCCACTACTTTCCACAACTAATGCTAGGTGCACTCAAGCCTGGGTCTGTCTTATCACTCATCAGAGCCCCTTCCCAGAACAACACAGATAATCATATCATAATAAAATGCGGAAGGTAAAAATGCGATAAATAAATGCAAACCCAACAGATAAACATGCAAGCGCTAGGATTGACTCGCACAGGTGACGGGAAACGGTCCCAGCATAGGGGATGGGAAAATTCCCCAGCAGCTCTTTCCCCAGCAGAGTCGCCAGCTATCGCTACTGCGAAAATAAGGTGCCGGAAAAACAGAAGAGTCGCCACCTTTCGTTATTTATCCCACAGAAAGGGAAATAAAATGATCGGAAAAACCTGACGAAAAGGCATAAGACAAGGTCATCGCAACCATGTCTGGGTTCGGGAGTCGGTTACGCAAGGGAAAGGTATTAGCACCCCTCACGTCTGTTTACTCAACGGGATCCATACTTTTTGTGTTTATCTAACGGGTTGGTTTAATCTATCTACCTATCAAGGCTGGTCTGAGAAGAAATGAAAATGACACGACAAAGTGTCGCGCTTCGTGCCTACGTATTCTCGTCAGAGAACGAGAAATCAAAGTCAACCTAGTTCGGCTAACTACGGGTCACGGGGAAGGTGGCTCGCCAATATGTCAGTATTATGCCTACGTAATCTCAACAGATATGAGAGATCAGAGCTTACGTAGTTCGGGATAGTGCGGCTTACGGGGTTTCAGATTCATCTATTTTTCCGAGTAGGGTTAACAAATAGTTCCAGTAGTTTGGTGTATGCAGCTTGCTCGTCAGAGACTCGTGTGTTACCGTTTGCGGTAGAATTGAGAGTTAACGACACTCTTTTCTTTAGAAAAGTTTTCCTTTGAATTATGGGCCCACGGGGCAAAAAGGTTTGACGTTTGTTTTCTGTCTTTTACGGAAGAAGTGTCTTTTATGGATGTTTGCAACTAATATCGCACTAGAGACTATGACCTAGGAGTGAATGCGTCGCATGTCACCTAAAGGGTACCATACTAAACATCCTGATTATTGGAAGGAAACCCTCCAACAACCATTTCCTAAGTAGCTTAATGCTCGTAACGTACAATATCAATTAACCTTTATTAATGTATTTTGATTTGTTTGAAGAGAGAAGAGAACAGACACAACTAAGGGGAAACTATCAAGTCCTAACAGTTGTCATGCCAAAGATTCATCCTATGGTTGAGGTTTGAAATCGGGAACTCCTAGATGTTATCATGTAAAGGCTTCAGCCTAAAGTTATATCATCACTTCCTTATCAAAGGAAGTGAGAGTCCTAGGGGATCATGTTAATGGGATAAAGAAACAGACAAAGCATCAGCTAAACAGATAAACAGAAGAAAATAGTAAAGATGCACATGCAATGCAGCAATACAAGCAGATGGAGACTCACTCAACCTCTTAGCAATCAAGCAAAGAAAACAGTCAAAACAAACAAGCAAAGGGAGCTCAACTCAACCTCTATATGCAAATACGTCAATTAGAAAATAGAAAAACAACACACAAGCAAGGGGAGGATCACCTCAACCCTTAAGGCAAATAAGAAGAGGGAGACTCACTCAACCTCTTAATGCAGTCATGCATCTACCCTTAACTATCCTAAACATGAGCTATCTTAATGCAACGCACCACTCAATCATGAATGAGGAAAAAGACTTATGACAAATAAGGAATTCATTCCACAAGTAATCACACAAGGCATCTATCCTAAGGAAAGGAATTGATGATGGGATGCATGGTGTATACCAAAGGTATCCACCATGATGTTCAACCAATCATGGATAATCAGGAAATGAGGTGATACATGGTGTATACCAAAGGTATCCACCATGATGTTCAACCATTCATGGGAGATTAGAGATGAAGGGAAGCATGGTGTATGCCAAAGGCATCCACCATGACATTCTACCATTCATGGGAGATCTAAATGAAGGGAAGCATGGTGTATGCCAAAGGCATCCACCATGACACTCTACCATTCATTAGGAGAACCATCTTCCTAAAAGGCTTAAGGAGGAACCCTAAGGATTAGTTAAGGATCACCTAAACTAAAAGGGATTAAAGGCTCTATCAAGGCCTAATCTAGGTTCTTAGTAGGTCTCAACCTAAGCTTGATCCTATCAAGCAGCAATTAAAAGCCTAAGATTAGCTAAAAGTTCACCTTTAAGTCTAAACTAAGGGGAAAGCTAGATTAGGATCGCCTAAACATCATGGGGGAATAATAGAAAATTAATTCTAAAAATACTAAAAAAATCCTAGATGATCTTAAATGTGTTAAGAATCTATGGTAGAAAAACCAGGGGCAAAACCTACTACTAAAGGTTCTAATAAGATCTAAATTCCAAGGGTGTGCTAAAGGGGATCCATCAAGGAATGCTCTTAAAAATCTATCTCAAACTCCTACTTAGAATAATCTAAAAATTACAACAAAAATCACCCAAACCTATCAAGGAGTCTATAACAAGCACACAAAATTTCAGAATCAAATTCAAAATCATGAGCTAGTAATAAAATCAGCAAGTAAACTAGTCATTTTTCAACCATTAAAAACCATATTAAAAGAGAAAATACGAAATTAATTGAAAAATAATGGAAAATCAAGATAAAAAATATGATAAGATTCTGCACATTCCAAACTATATCCACATATTTTTTCATGATTTTACAAAGTGATTTAATATTTTTTGTGAATTAATATCAAACAGCATCAAAACAGAAAAATGAAAAGAAAAGGAATTAAAAGAATAGCAAGGAGGTGCAGTTAGTATATCTCATGCGTGCATTCTGCTTGGGCCTCGCAGCTAGGGGGTGTTAATAGCGGACTGGATTGGGCCCTGAATTTCAATTAAGGGAAATAAGCCAGGGGGTGCTGGAAGTAATTGCTAGCGTGTCATTCACATATGGGCCATGCGCTGGGGGTGCGAACATCGAAACTTAAGCCCAACTGCGTATTAAAGCAAAACACTGCGTTTTGTTCATGAAAAAAGGCCAGCTCGCGGATTGATCACGACTGTTGGATGGGAGTAACGAGTCAAGGCCATATGCGATCGGACGAGTGATATCGCGTCTGGCAGTTTGAACCCCAAACGGAGGGAGTTGTGCTCACGGTGGATCTACACATCGGACGGTGTCCGGAATCTTTTCCGGTCATCTTCTTCCTCATGCCAAAAATCCAACTCTCTCATTTCTTAACCAAAAATTGAATTTTTAACCAAAATCGTGTATTTTTTCGTGTAGAATCCAAATATCAAATTTCTTTTCACTTTCCTCCCTTAAAACTCAGAAATCAATATCATCCAAGAATCACTCAAGAAAATTCAACTTTCTCAAAACTCAAAATTTAAGATACTAATCTCTTCCTCTCACTTCCTACATCATGAATATCAAATTCTTTTCCATTTTCATCCACTAACAAGAGAGAAAATCAAACTACAACCTAGGTGTCGCTACTGCGAAAATCGGCGCCGGCTATGACAGAAGAGTCGCCACCGTGCGTTATTTATCCCAAAGGGGGGAAAGGAAACGCTCAGAGTAAACCTAACGCAAAACGGGAAAGGAATGGTCATCGCAACCAAATCCTGGATTCGGGAGTCGGTTACGCAAGGGGAAGGTATTAGCACCCCTCACGTCCGTCGTACTTGATGGGATCCACACTTGTTTTCTATCTAAGGGTGTGTTATTCTATCTACTCTATAGGTCTGGGGTTAAAATAAAATAAAATGACTCGGCAAAGTATCGCACTTTATGCCTACGTATTCCTGTCTGGAACGAGAAATCAGAGTCAACGTAGTTCGCCTACCTACTGGAAAGGAGGGGAAGGTTGCTCGCTAGGATATCGCATCCTATGCCTACGTACTTTCATACAGCATGAAAGATCAGAGCAAACTTAGTTCGGGCCACGGAAGACACAAGCTTGTCTGAATGTTTTTATCTCCTTATGAAAGGGTTTTTCCTGATTAAGAGTCCAAGCGGACAAAAATGACGTTTTGATTGATTTTCAGTCTTTTACGCAAGAACTGTATTTTATGATGTTTGCAATCTCTGACGCACTAGAGACTATGATTTGAGAGTGACTACGTCGTATGTCACCCTAAGGGTAACACACCAAGCAATCAAACCACTGAAGAGTGACCCTCCAGCAACCTTTCTCAAATAGCTTAAGGCTCGTAGCGTACGACATCGATTATCCTTATTACTGTGTTTTAAATTTTTCTGAGATAGATGAGAAAGAAACTCTAAAAAACCTAGGGTTTGAAAGGGGAATCAAAACTACCCTAATGTTATCATGCATGGATTACAACGTAATGTCTGTCATAATTCCCTCCTGCACAGAGGAAATCAGAGATCCTAGGGGATAAACGGAAAAGAAACAGCAGATATACAGTAAACAATAGGCAAAGTGAAACAGCTTCACTTCAAACCTAAGGGGCAAGCTGAACAAGCCAACAAACAAAACAGAAAAAAGAACTAAAATCCAACACCAGCTCTGACAGCAACACCAGCTCCTACAGTAAGCAGTTCAAACAGCACTAGCTCTGGCAGCTACAGTTGATTAACAGCGAAAGGTTGATAGTAACAACTTCAAGCAAGATCCTATATTCATTTTCCAATGATATTCAAGCTTCAGATAAGCTCTTATCTCCAATAATCTTCAGCTTTAACAAGCACTGAACCCCAATAAGTAGACAGCTTCAGTCAGCAGCAAAACCCTAGTTTTCACAGTTAACCAGCTTTGACAGGCACAAGCTTCCTCTTATCCAGTCATCAATGCACTTCTTATCTTCAATAGGTCTTCAACTTCAAGGTAGACACTCACAGGAGAGAATCAACTTAATAGAGGAAGTTGGAATGTTAAGAGGCTTAGTGAAAACCCAGGGAAATCACCAAGATCTTATCATAGCAAGTGAGAGATATCCTCAAGGTTCTACCCAATCAAAGCATGCCCTACATCCCTCCTAAGGAGAGATGGAACTTCTTTGGGGGACCTTATGTCATAGGATGGAATAGAGGCACAAGAAGCTCTCTATGTTTGAAAGAAGAAATCAGTCTACTCTAAAGCTCTCCCTATATCTCCTATCTCCTAAGTCTTCACAAAGCATCTTCAAGCACAAGAAATTTCAAGCTCCAAGCTCCATCATTTGTCTTCAATCTTCTTCCATGTCTTCACATACTCCTCAAGCCAAGCACAAGCCCCAACACCTAAAGAAAAGGCCTAAAACCCATCAAACAAAACAATATCCCAGGAGGGAACACACCAATAACAACCAATTTGCAAAAATTAGAGAAAATAGTAATACTCATCCTAAAATCCTAGATTAATTTATAAGGGATCCTAACTAGGTACTCTATACCCCATATAAACCCCCAAGACCTAAATCAATCTTAAAACCCCAAAACTATGTGTTGAAATGCACCTATGTCAAGGTAAACCCTAATCCTAATCACCCTAAAGTTTGATGTTCAAAACTAACCTAAATTAAATCACAAAAATGTGATAAAATTCCAGGGGGAACCTAATAGACTATACTAACTATAGAAAAAAGAATTACACCAAAACTCAAAGTGAAATGATCATACTAAATTCAGCAAGTTGGATATACACAATGGAAGTAAAATAAAAAGCAACTAAATGTAAAATGCACCAGAAATAGAAAAATGCATGAAGTGACATTTTTATTGTTTTATAATTTTCTAGATGTCTTAATGAAAATTAGGAAAAAATTCCCATCTAAAAATAATGGTTTTTCAATTTATTATGATTTTTCAAAGATCCAAAAAAAATGTGAAATAAAAGAAAAATACAAGAAAATGGAAAAGATGCGTGCTGAATAGCAATCAGAAACAGTTCATTTCATCAACTGGGCCCAGAGAGGGGGTGTCAAGAGAAAGCGCGCTAGGCCCAATTCCACTTTAGAAAATTAAAATGAAAATACTCAGGAAAATGGACAAATTCACGGTATGAATAGCAAGCCAATTACGTGTATTTCCTAATGGGCTTCTAAACAGGGGTGTGAGTATCAATTTGCACTTAAGCCCAATGCTTCATAATAAGTGATATGGTGCGTTTTATCTTCAGAACTCCTCTTCATAAACTGAAACGAATTCATGGCCCTTGGATGTGGTGTTTGGTCAAAGTCATACTCGTATCCAATGGTGCCTACATCATCTTCTTCCTTTGAATTGTTCAGTGGAGGGAAGAACCATGGATAACCAGAGTTTCTTACTTCATCTTCCTCAATTCGTACATGCCATGAATCTTCACCAAAAATCAAACCTAATTACTCTAAATCACTCCATTTTTCACCAGCACTCTAACTATGCAATCTATGAACACTGAATCATCATCTTCTTCAAAACACGATTGGATCTTCAGGATTTGGTTAGAAATTAATTCTCACTAAACCTAAAATTAAGAGGTCTAAACTCATCACCATGCTACACTGAGCATTTCTACCTATCAAATTAAAGTTATAGCATCAAGAACACCAAGATATGATCAAGAACAGAATTTAGGTCATTCAACTTATTGTCTCTAAATCAACCCTAATGCTACCAGAAAGCTTCCTATGATCATCTACATTGAATCTAGCTATTAAAAACCTATTGAAACTACCTAAATCAAGCCATGGAGTGAAGTTTACATACCTGTAATTTTGAGATGAACAGAGTGATCAAAGCTTCAAGATAAGCTTCAATAAGTTCCAGATACCTTCACCAACACCAAAGGATGCTTCTGTATGCAAAGAAAGAGATTGAAATGGCTTGGATTCTTGAATTCGATCTTGAGTTGCAGATGATGAATTCCAAATGCTAACACACGATTCCTCCACAATCTTGCCTTGAATTTGATCAGGAATCAATCTCCAACACCAAAGGAAGCTATTGCAATCAAGAAAATGGATGGAAATGGAGTGAAATGCTGTAACCGATTTTGATTTGCCAATGGAAATTTCAAAACTCAATTTCTCTTTTCGCCCTCAATTCTCACCAACCTGTGCATTGGATCAGTTCTAAACCTTATATAGAATGTGAATGAAGACTCTAGAACCTTCTGGATTGATCTAATGAGAAAATCAAAAATCTCATGTCATGCTATGTTCATACCAGCTCATGTAGCAGCTTGCAATTCACCTTGTTTCTGATTCAAATTGTCCTCTAATGAGATTTTGGATGTATTAGGATTCACTAAAGCCTTGGTTATGCCTTACAAAGTGATTTTGCATATGTGCCTTATGATGTAAGTAACCCCTTTACAAAGCAAGTCATTGAATTATCCCTCAACTCAAAAATGTGGCAATGTCAATATTCTCAAAATGTATTTTACAATCAAATTGGTATGTCATATGGCTTGGTTTGGATTTGTAGATCAAAAACCCCAATTTTCATTCTTGGTTTATTTAAAATTCACCCTTATTTTAGGCCATTTTTGTGATTTTGTGAAGCAAGCCCTTCCACTCACCATGACCTCTTACCTAGCCTAAAAACATCATTTTGAACACATCTCATGTTGAACATTTTTCCATTTGAGGAGTGGAAGATGGAGATTTTGACCCATGTTGAAAAATGACCTGTAATTCAACTTTTCCAAAATACCCCTCTAGGTATTCCATGATCTTTGTGCACATTCCATACCCTCAATTCATAGTTCATACTCCATTGATGATACTCAATATACCTCAAATTAAGAGAGAAATCCACTGGTTCACCCTCAAACTTTTCAAAGCTTCAAATCATCTCTTGATTACTTGGATGGTCTTGAGCTTGAATAAAAACTCCTTGATATGCCTCTTTTGATAAGAATGGCACTTGATCCCTTGTTAGATGACTTGTTATGCTATGCTATGCAAATGATTAGACTATGTACATGACTTATTATGCAAATGACAATGCAAATGAAACATAAACCAGGTGAAATAGGTTGAGCAAATTTTAGGGTGCAACAGCTGCCCCTATTCAAGCGACTTAGACCTGACTGGGTGAAGAGCGAACGACCTTCAAAAATTCGAGGTACGAGACGGTTGAATACTAATAAAACCCAGAAATTTGCCAACTGCAGAAATAAACTGCACCACTGCTTGGGGAACCCCATCCATAAATTGAACCTGATTGCTACCGTAAAACCTGATCAACCACCTGATACAGATCTGATTTCAACACTAACCGCCTGTGCAGCACCAAACTTGTCAATATAGGAATAACCTGGACGACTACACAGGCGAAGTACTTTTGTCAACAAAACATGACTCTGCCAATGATACAGGAAAATAACTCCGCCATCACTACGGGTAATACTCTATCATCACTACAGGAAAATAATACCGCCATCGCTACGGGTAATACTCTGTCATCACTACAGGAAAATAACACCGCCATCGCTATGGGTAATACTATGTTATCACTACAGGAAAATAACACCTCCATCGCTACGGGTAATACTCTGTCACCACTACAGGAAAATAACACCGCCATCGCTACGGGTAATACTCTGTCACCACTACAGGAAAATAACACCGCCATCGCTACGGGTAATACTCTGTCACCACTACAGGAAAATAACACCGCCATCGCTACGGGTAATACTCTGTCACTATTAAAGGAAAATAACACCGCCATCGCTACGGGTAATACTCTGTCACCACTACACGAAAATAACACCGCCATTGCTACGGGTAATACTCTGTCACCACTACAGAAAAATAACACCGCCATCGCTACGGGTAATACTCTGTCACCACTACAGGAAAATAACACCGCCATCGCTACGGGTAATACTCTATCATCACTACAGGAAAATAACACCGCCATCGCAACGGGTAGTACTCTGTCACCACTACAGGAAAATAACACCGCCATCGCTACGGCTAATACTCTGTCACCACTACAGGAAAATAACACCGCCATCGCTACGGGTAATACTCTGTCACCACTACAGGAAAATAACACCGCCATCGATACGGGTAATACTCTGTCACCACTATAGGAAAATAACACCGCCATCGCTACGGGTAATACTCTGTCACCACTATAGGAAAATAACACCGCCATCGCTACGGGTAATACTCTATCACTATTACAGGAAAATAACACCGCCATCGCTACGGGTAATACTCTGTCACCACTACAGGAAAATAACACCTCCATCGATACGGGTAATACTCTGTCACCACTACAGGAAAATAACACCGCCATCGCTACGGGTAATACTCTGTCACCACTACAGGAAAATAACACCGCCATCGCTACGGGTAATACTCTGTCACTATTACAGGAAAATAACACCGCCATCGCTACGGGTAATACTCTGTCACCACTACAGGAAAATAACACCGCCATCGCTACGGGTAATACTCTGTCATCAGTACAGGAAAATAGCACCGCCATTGCTACGGGTAATACTCTGTCACCATTATAGGAAAATAACACTGATACATCTTCTCTGTCGATTCTTTGCAGCAGCTGACTCCATCAATCAAATGGGTAACACACTACGAGTCCAGTCTTCCAACTTTTAGCGCCGACACGGCAACAAATCTGAAAAGGACTCTACCGGGGATTTTCTGAAATCACACTGTCAGACACTTACTGCGACATAAGCGGCAATTTTAAAAAATCGATTCACGAAGTCTTTTGATACTGACATAACAACAATCTTGAAGAAGTACTCCGCGGGAGGGGTAAGAGAAACTTAAACAAGCAACTCTGTGGGGAATAATGACAAGATGAACCTTATCATCACACGTCTCATGCTGAGATTTTTAATATTTGGTAATTGATCTGAGCAAGAGCTTCCTCCACCTGCAAGGGAAACAACACTTGAAAACAAAAGGTTAACCAACTGGGCTTATGTTTCAAAATGCGCATGTTTGAGAACGGCGTAATGCTCCGTACAACACGGATATGCTACGCGTTTTTGGGTAGATGCAAATATGACACTATATGCAAATGCGAATGCAGGCTCAAGCTGCTGGGGAAACTCTGACAAGCTTGCTTTAGCACTGCTGTTGAGAGCAAATACCACCATGTTGGGGATGAACGGGTATCATAAAGTCCTCCGGCAAAATAAATGCCGGCCACACAACCAACTCCACCGGGGAGAGATTAAACTTTGATTTCCACTGGGAGGAAAGAACAACATCTGCTGGGGAGAGGAACTCAGCTGGGGAAGATGCGACTCGGCTGGGGAAACATGAACCTTCCGGGGAAACGCACTGTCTAGGCACAACTTACAAACTCAGAGCTACCGCTCTGCTGAGGATAATCCTTCTGAACCAACTATGACTTGGTTAAACACTGCGGGAATTCTCCCAGCTGGGGATTGATCGTTCACATACTCGACTCTCTGGGGAGTTCAACCTCTGCAGGGGATACTGATTTTGACTGGCTGGGGATATCTCTTGGACAGCTTCCATAAGAATACTCTTCTGGGGAAAATAATTCTTCCTTCGGTAAGGGATAACATCATCTCAACCTCTGGGGATGAGGTGCGACCTGCGAGGGGATTAGCATCGCACAAAGTCAAGTCTTTCACCACGAACCTCCGGTTGGGGCCACAATTTCTGATTGTCCGTTTTAAAGGCGAGAACCCTGCAAAACACAAACGAGACAACACAAATCTGTACAACCAAATCTATTCGGGTTAGTGTCCATGACATTACTTCAGTCAATTCGAAGTTTTATCAATCATTGGCAAGGGCCAGCAAAGTTATGCAAGTGCAAGTTTATCAAAAACATCGGCTTTTTCCACATACAAAACAGTAAAGCACAATCATCAAATACTGAATAACATGTTTTATTAATAACAGGACTCTGAATAGGCAAAGCTTTGTACATCGGATGCAACTCCTGAAAAGAGGAAGTTGCGCACACACACATACATATATGCACAAAAAGCATAAAAATACAAATACAACTCGAATTTGTACACATGTCGGCAACGTGGTGCAGACAAACATCGTGAGCTGATCCTCCCATGACTCGCCTGACTCTGGCGCTTTCCCGGTATTCAATTTTCGGAAGATATTGTGTTGGATAAACGAAACCTCAGGTGCTCCCAAACCACTAAGCAATACGGTATCAAATTCGGAACGTAGTCATTTGCTTTCTCAATCCCTAACTTTTGCGTGAATCGCCCTTTGCGGGTTTTCAATTCACCGGGATACCTTTTTTTGCCGAAGTCGCCCAATGCAGGTTTTCGACTTCGCGGGTGTACATCTTTTCAATTTTATCCCTAACTTTTGCCCGAACCTTTTATTCATTTTTTACGGTTCCCCAGGATGCCCCATTTTCGCCTGAACTCTCTTTTTACTGTCCAGCGGGTCACTTTCAAGCAAAGTATTTTTTAACTGCGTCCGAATTCACAGGAGACGAAAAGTCTTCACCATCCATGGTAGATAACAACAAAGCTCCTCTTGATAAGACTTTTCTGACAATGTATGGACCTTCATAGTTCGGCGTCCATTTGCCCCTGTGATCTGTTTGTGGCAGGAGAATCCTTTTCAGCACAAGGTCGCCCGTCTGAAAGCTTTGCGGACATATCTTCTTATCGTATGCTTTCTTCATCCGGCTTTGATACAACCGACCGTATGCGAGAGAAGCTAGCCTCTTCTCATCCATTAAGCTGAGCTGATTCAGCCTATCTTTAACCCATTCTGCCTCGTCAAGTTGTACATCTCGTAAAACCCTCAAGGAAGGAATCTCAACCTCCAACGGTAACACTGCCTCCATTCCGTATACCAATGAAAAAGGGGTTGCCCCGGTTGATGTGCGTACCGTCGTACGATAACCGTGCAACGTGAAAGGTAGCATCTCGTGCCAGTCCTTATACGTCACAACCATCTTCTGAACAATCTTCTTTATGTTCTTATTGGCCGCTTCAACAACGCCATTCATCTTGGGTCGATACGGAGAAGAATTGTGATGCTCAATCTTAAAATTCTGACACAATTCTTTCATCATCTTATTATTCAAATTCGAACCGTTGTTGGTGATAATCCGCTCAGGGATTCCATATCTGCAGATAATATCCCGCTTGATAAATCTGGCGACCACTTGTTTGGTGACATTGGCATATGACGCTGCTTCCACCATTTGGTGAAGTAATCAATTGCCACCAAGATGAACCGGTGTCCGTTTGATGCCGTAGGCTCAATCTTACCAATCATATCAATTCCCCACATCGAGAATGGCCACGGTGATGACATCACATTCAGAGGACTTGGGGGTACATGGACCTTGTCCGCATAAATTTGGCATTTATGACACCTCTTTGCAAACTTGAAACAGTATGTTTCCATAGTTAGCCAGTAATAACCTGCTCGCAGCAGTTTTCTCGTCATAGCATGCCCACCAGCATGTGTACCAAACGTACCCTCATGTATCTCTTCCATGAGCAACTTTGCTTCTTTCTCATCTACACAGCGTAGCAACACCAAGTCGTGGTTTCTTTTGTATAGGACACTGTTAGGATTCAAATAGAAATTAGCAGCCAATCTCCTAAGAGTTTTCTGATCTCGACTGGATGCCCCAGCCGGGTACTCCTTGTTCTTCAGGAAATTCTGGATGTCAAAGTACCATGGTTGACCACCGGGAGCTTCGTCAGTGGCAAATATGAAGGTAGGCCTATCAAGCCGAGAGATAACAATCCGGGGAGCCTCGTTCCAGAAGTTAACTTTATACATCGAAGACAATGTCGCCAGGGCGTCAGCCATTTGATTTTCTGCTCGCGGCACATGATACAATTCCACCTTGTCAAAGAAAGGCAGCAATCTCCTTGCATAATTCATATATGGTATCAAATTGGGCTTCCGTGTCTCCCATTCTCCTTTAATCTGATTCACCACTAGAGTTGAGTCTCCGTATACATCCAGATGTTTGATTCTCAAATCAATAGCTTCTTCAAGACCCATGATGCAAGCCTCATATTCAGCTTCATTATTGGTAACCGGAAAGTTCAATCGAGCAGTAAATGGGATGTGCGACCCATGGGGAGTGGTAATGATTGCCCTTATTCCGCTACCATAGGAATTCACAGCTCCATCAAATATTAACTGCCATTTGGAACCCAATTTTGGTCCTTCGTGTCGCTACCGCGAAAATAAGGTGCCGGCAAAACAGAAAAGTCGCCACCTTTCGTTATTTATCCCTCGGAACGGGAAAGGAAACGATCGGAAAAACCTGACGAAAAGGTATAAGACAAGGTCATCGCAACCAATGTCTGGGTCCGGGAGTCGGTTACACAAGGGGGAGGTATTAGCACCCCTCACGTCCATCGTACTCGATGGGATCCATGCTTGTCGTGTTTATCGGACGGGTTGGTTTTATCTATCTACCTATCAAGGCTGGTCTGAAAAGAAAAGAAAATAACTCGGCAAAGCGTCACACTTTATGCCTACGTATTCTCATCAGAGAATGAGAAATCAGAGTCAACGTAGTTCGGCTAACTACGGGTAACGGGGAAGGTGGCTCGCCAATACATCAGTATTGTGCCTACATACTCTCAACAGATATGAGAGATCAGAGCTTACGTAGTTCGGGATAATACGGCTTACGGGTGTAGATTCATCTATTTTTCTGAGTAGGGTTAACAAACAGTTCCCGCAGTTGGATGTACGCGGCTCGACCGTTGGAGACTTAGGCGTTACCGTTTGCGGTAGAACTGGGAGTTAACGACACTCTTTTCTTCAGAAAAGCTTCCTTTGAATTACGGGCCCACGAGGCAAAAAAAAGTTTGAAGTTCGTTTTCTGTCTTTTACGGAAGAATTGTTTTTTATGGATGTTTGCAACCAATATCGCACTAGAGACTATGACCTGAGAGTGAATGTGTCGCATGTCACCCAAAGGGTGCCATACTAAACATCCAAGCTGTCGAAAAGAAACTCTCCGACAACCCTTTCTCAAGTAGCTTAAGGCTCGTAACGTACGACGTCAGTTAACCTTTATTACTGTATTTTGATTTGTTTTGAGATGAGAAGTGAACAGGCTCAACTAAAGGGAGACTATCAAGTCCTAATGTTGTCATGCCAAGGATTCATCCTATGGTTGAGGTTGGAAACAGGGAACTCCTAGGAGTTATCATGCATAGGTTTCAACCTAAAGTTCTATCATCACTTCCTTATCAAAGGAAGTGAGATTCCTAGGGGATCATGTCAATGATAAACAGAAACAGATAAGACATCAGCTTAAACAGTAAATAGTAAACGACTGTAAAATGCATGCAATGCAAGTGAGGGAGGAAATGTGTGTGGGACATCAACCTCCACAAGCTCATCTCAACCTCAAGCCAAGTATGAATAACTGCAATCATAAAGGAAAATAAAATGCCATCAAGCAAATCACACAAGTCACATCAATACATTTGCACAGAAAGAAAACAGACAGGAAAGAAAGCAGATCAACAGCTCCCCAGCTTCACAGCAAAGCAAACTTCTGACAACAATTCAGTCTTCAGTCCTCAACCACCCTTCAGGGCTATCATCTTCAATAGCAAGTATCAACTTGCTTCTCTGAGCTTCCAACACATCCACATAAGTATCAACTTATTCTCTCTCCTCAACTTCAAGCTTCATCTCTTCAGTCAATTCCACCTTCAGGCTTCACTCCTAACTGCAAGTATCAACTTGGCTCCTGCAGGCTCTCAAGGTATCAGCATAAGTATCAACTTATCCTTTATTCCTCAAGCCTCAGCTCTTCCTTCAATCTCAATTTGATCTTCTTCACAAGTGTCAACTTGTTCTTCTGGACCTTCAAGCTTCAGCTCTCCCCTCCTTACAAGTATCAACTTGATCTTCTTCATCTACAAGCCTCATCTTCTCAGAGTAATCTTCAAACACAAAGAAGTATCAACTTCATCCTTCAATCTCTTCCAGCAAGGAACTCCATCCTCTAACAAGGTAGAAAGATGCATCTATCAAGAGCAAAGTTTAGATGATTGACAGCAGAGTGAGGACCAAAGGGCACCACTAAGCATCCTATCATCAGAGAAAGGGACCCTCAAAGGTTCTACCAACTTGTAAGGAGCCACACATCCTACCAAAGGAGGGATGAGGCCTTTACAAGGGGACCTTACATCATAGGGAAGAATGGAATTGATCAACATATTCCATGTTTATGAAGAAAGAGAATCTATCTAGAAGCTCTGCCTACAAACCCTAATCTTAACACCTAATCAACACTACACCAGAAGAAGGGAAGATCCTCACATCCAAACTTCTTCAAGCAATCCATGTTAGCCCAAGCTTATCTTCATCATCATCCAAGAACAAGCAAAGCAAAACCCTAATCTAGGGGAACTAAAGAGGTCATTCTAGTTGAATTAGTGCATTAGAATCATCTAAAGCTAGCATCTAAACTAAATTCTAACAAAAATAGTAAACTACATTGAAAATTCCTACAAAAATTCTGAAGGGATCCTAATTCAATCATGAATCTACGACACAAAAGTCAGATGTTGAATCATCTATTAAGTCCTAAAAATAAAATCTAAACCACAAGGTATCAATCATGAACCCTAAAAATGGAGCTCCTAAAGGTTTCAACCTAAAACTACCACTTACATTCATCACAAAAATGTGAGAAAAATCTATGCGGAGAATGCATATCTATGCTAACTACTCACAAAAAATCAGGGCCAAAATCATCATCACATGATCAAACCAAATTCAACAAAATCAACCATCAAACATGATTATTTTAATATCAATTAAAATGTAAAAAATCCCATAAAATTAGAAATTGCATGGAATATTAATATTTTTTTATCTAAAAAAACTAGATTCAATCATGAATCCATAGCAAAAAGAATGGGATTAATTGAGTTATTTTTCCATTTTTTATGAATTAATCAATAACCATGAGTAAAAATGAAAAATGAAATGAAAATCAAATAAAATGGGAAACGCGTGGTGCAGGTAGCAACAAAATCCAGTTCATTCTAGCAATTGGGCCATAAGGGGGGGTGGGAGTATCAACTATTGCATAAATCCCAAAACCATCAGATTAATGAAACGCTGCGTTTCATTTTAGTTCAGAAATCCTTCACAAATTTCATGCACGCGTGGCCGTTGGATGGGGTCTTCAGTCAAAGTCCAACTATGATCCAATGGATCTGGGATCATCTTCCCCAATTTAAACCTCTGAAACTCAGGCTACCTGCGCGCCAAAGTCACCGCCAGTGACATTCTTCGGTTAGTATTCCACAACCCTAACTTGCCATAGAGTCCACCATTGGCCACGATTCCTTGATGAATCTTGTCCCAAATCTCACAAGGAGTCCATTCATGTCCTTAATTCAATCTAAATCCTCAAGATTCGCAAGAACACAATCTCACCCGAAAATGGTAACAACCCTAATTGGTCACTAACTCTCAAATTGATGATCCATAAACCTTCCTACACCATTCTACTATGCATCTAACACAATAATTCTTCTTAATTCTACCTAATTCAAGCTGGAGATTGAAAGTTACTAACCTGAGAATTTCGTGTGCACAGAGGTATCAAACCTTCAAATCAAGCTTTCAAATGCTCCAGACTCCTTCAATGAATCAATTCAAAGCTTCTGTATGCAAAAGGAACACTTGAGGATGCTTGGATTATGGAAACCGAATTTGAGTTGCAGGTGACAAAATCTGAGAGCAAGAACACTATTCAGCCACGAATTTGCCTTGATTATGATCTGGAATCACTCACTAGCATCCATGGAAATGATTGCACTCAATAAAATGGATGGAAAGTGAAGAAAATGGTGTAACCGAATTCAGTTGCAAGCAAGAAATTTTCAATCTCAATCTCTATTCTCTCCTTCAATTATCACCAACCCTGGCCTTGGATCACCTCATATGCTTATATAGAACATGTGTGGGTGATCTAGAAAGCTCTAGATCCTTCTAATGAGAAATTCAATATCTCACTTCATGGAAATTTCAATCTCATGGTGTGCTCATAACAACTCATGTTGGCAGCTTGTATTCACCCTCATTCTCTTCCAATTTCTCTCCTAATGGTATTTTGGATGTGTTTGGATTGAAAGGGACCTTGGTTATGCCTTGAATTTTGGTTTGGCAATTGTTACTTATGATGTAAGTAACTAATTTTCAAAGCAAGTCCACAAATTAAACCTCAAGTCAAAACTGTGGCAATGTCAATGTTCTTAAAATTTGTTTTAGAATCAAAATGGTATGTTACATGCCTTGGTTTGGACATGTAGATCAAAAATCCCAATTTCCATCTTTGGTTCATTTGAAAATCATCCTTATTTTAGGCCATTTTTGTGATTTTAAGCTATAAGCAATTCCAACCTATCATGACCTATTAGTTAGCCTTGAAACATCATTTTGAACAAGTTTGATGTTGAGCATTTTCCCATTTGAAGCTTGGAAATAGGAGTTATGGCCTTATGATTGAAATGGCCTATAATATACAAATGACCAAAATATCCTTGACTTATCAAAGGCATAACTTGAGTTCTACAAATCCTATCAAGGACTTATAGTACTCTATAGAAATCTAAGAGGATAAGGAACAACATTCATGTTGACCAAAAGTTCATAGGAATCATCCTTCTAGGGAAAAAGTCTCATGAAAGTTGGACAACTTTCAAGCTCCAAATTCACATACCTCAGATGACCTGTAACTTGTCAAAGCCATAACTTGAGTTCTAAAAATCTTATCAAGGACTTCTAGCACTCAAATTAAAGCTAAGATCATGCTCTACAACATTCATGTTGGGGGCAAGATGAGATGACAATCACATCTTGAGGTAAACTGCCTTGAAGATAGGGGTCAAACCAGGGGATTTTACACTGTCAAGTCTTGGAAACCCTAGCTTGAAACTTCTCAAACTCTTCAATCATGATGAGTTAACCTTGGAATCATCCTTATAACATCTCAATGCATCAATCCATGATCACATGGATCTTGGATTAGGTCTCAACTTCCTCCAAGTCTTCAGTTGACTTAGGGTTGACCCAGTCAAACCCTAGCTGCACCACTCATGGCTGAGGCTTCTTATTCTTGCACAATGACTTGTCTAGGCCTCAAAGTGATCTTCAACACTTCTCATGAGCTCTCTCAGGACCTCAAGTCCATCTCCATGACCTCAGAATCATCTGATGGCTTCCCACAACTCTCAAGTTAGGAGACACACCCTCTTGGTTTCAATCACTCTCTCTGAGGATCTTTTAACTTCTCTGACAAGGATATCAACCCTTGAACATCTGAATAACCTTCTTAGCTAGCTTCATAGTCTTGTATAGCTCTTGACTAGTAATCATACCTCTTGATCTCCTGCATACACGTCAATGAAATGCTAATGTGAATGAAATGAAACACAAGCTAGGTGAAGAAATGTTGGGCAAATTTTGGGGTGCAACAGCTGCCCCTATTCAAACGGCTTGGACCTGACTGGGTGAGAAGCGAACGACTCTCAAACAATCAAGGTAAAAGACGCTTGAATACCAACAAACCAGGAAATTTGCCAACTGCACAAGTAAACGATACTCTGATTGTTAGGAACATCTTCGATACTGAGCATGACAGTTGCACGGCAACTCTACTGGGGAATCGGTCACACGGAAACCAGTGAAGGGTCAAAGCTCGAATCTCCATCAGGATGATCATCTAATTTTGCTGTAGATCTTCGTCCTCAAGTCATGAAGGGGTCGCTGGTCACTCGGTAACCGGTGATACATAGCTGACATTGCCATCAGGCATTCTGCGGCACTGCTGCAGAAGAATTCCTCGGGACTCATCAGGTCATTAGGAACATTTTAACTATCAAGTTAATCATGCTGTCAGGCATTCCAAGAAATTTTCAGGCGTCAGCCGGACTTCGTCAGTAAGTCTGGAATAGAATCCTCGATCAATCATGAACCAAATGGGGATGTCCAAACTTCTGTCATCAGGCACTCCGCATCAGCTGAGAGAACTGCTTCGACATTGCAGTTGGACCTCATCAGTAAGCCAGGAGATTCGGCACTACTGCCGGACTTCGATCATCAAGTCTTCAAGGAAATTTCCAACCTTTTTGTTCAAACCTGCTGGGGATGACACATCTCCGCTGGGGATTCTAGAGAACTATCAAGTAAGTCTGCTTCGGGGATCCAGAAATCATTCTGGGTGAATCAACTCTGCTGAGGACTTCAAGAACCATCTTGGAAAAATAACTCCGTCGGGAACTTCAAGAATCATCCTGAACAAATAACTCTGCTAGAGATTTCAGGAATCATCCTGAGCAAACACTCTGCCAGGAACTCTAAGCATCAACTTGAGCGACCACTCTGCCGGGAACTCTAAGCATCAACTTAAGCAACCCTCTCTGGCAACTTCACTGGGGATTTTAAGAATCATCTTAAGCAATCAACTTCGCTAGAAAATTCAAGAATCATCTTGGGCAAGCGACTTTTGCTGGGGGGTTTCAAGAATCATCTTGGGCCAAACAACTCTTCTGAGATTTCGGGAATCATCCACCCTGTTGGGGAACACCTGCAAAACAAGAACGGTAACGACCTAGCTCATGTTTTATATGCATATGTTTGGCAATGGCGCAATGCTCCACACGGTGGAAATGCTACGCGTTTAGGGTAAATGCCATGCAATCATGCAAAATGCTATGACCCCATCAGCAAAATAAATGCTGAAGGGAGAATCCTCCTACCAAGGAGAAGGAACCACTCTGGTGAAGAGGAAGGAATCATCCTGCCGAGGAGAAGAAGTCCCACCAATCTCAATTGGACTCCGCCTAGGGAAATGATCTTCAATTGACTGTTGCAGGGAAGTGAAGTTCCACGAGAACCTGAACTCGCTCAACTGGGTATACGAACCACAAACTGCTGAGGACAAACAATGTCAATCGCAAAAATGAACTGCACAACCTTCGCGGCTAAAACTTTCCTGGAGATAACGACTCCGGTGGGGAAATATTGCATCAGCTATTCACCACTCTATTGGGGGAAAACCAATCATGGCCCCCACGGCTTCCAAGGACTCGACTCTCTTGGGGAACTGCAAACTCAGCTGGGGAAGAAGGAATCATCCTGCTTACTGGGGAGAGCACAACTCTGTGGGGAATTTCAATTCCACTGGAGACTTCAGTCTGTACTATCGTGTACTGCACACTTCAGTATATGACTCAGCTGGGGAGATGGTGATCCTTCAGGATACATCTGATTGGGGAGAGAATCGTCTCTGCCTGGGGAGACACACATCAATGCTTACGATCTCATGTTCAGACTCCACGGGGAGGTGCTGCTGAACCTTGCTGGAGGAGGAGGAATCATCCTGCTTGGGGACGCATACGGCGTATTGCCTGGTATATGCTACACCTGTAACAACACAAACAAACAGACAAGATACCCTGTTCAAAGGGACCTATCAAAGTTACCATCTTGTGACAATGTTCAAGTAATTCATTGTTCCAACAATCAGTGGCCTAGGCCAGTAAGTTTATGTATGCGCATTTTATTAAAAACATCGGCGTTCTTTTTCGCAAACAAAAAAGATAAATGCTAAACAAACAAACAGAATTGCTGAATAGTAGACATTTTATTGATAACGAACCCCTGAATGGGCAAAAATGTTTTACAACAGATGCAAGCTCCTGGAATGAGGAAGCCGCGCAAATATAAAAACATAAATATACATCAGTATATACACAAATGTCGGCAATGAGGCGTAGACAAGCACCATGAGTTGATCCCTCTATGACCCACTCGACTTCGATACCTCTCCGACGCTTCAGCTTCAGAAGAGATTGATTCAGATAAACGGCCCTCAAGTCTTCCAAACCACTAAACAATGAAAGTCCACACGCGGAACGCAGTCATTTTCTTTTTCAAACCCCTAACTTTTGCCTGAATCGCCCTTTTGGGTTTTCGATTCACCGGGATACCATTTTTTGCCAAAGTCGCCCTTCCAGGTTTTTGACTTTGCGGGTGTACATTCTTTTCTTTATATCCCTAATTTTTGCCCGAACCCTTTTCCTTTTTTATGGTTCGCCGGGATGCCCCATTTTTGCCTGGATACTCTTTTTCTTTCCTGCGGGTCATTTTTAAGCAAAGTATTTTTTAACTGCGTCCGCGTTCACCGGGGATGCAAAATCTTCACCATCCATTGTGGATAACAACAAGGCTCCTCCCGAGAAGACTTTGCTGACGACGTACGGACCTTCGTAATTGGGAGTCCACTTGCCCCGGTGATCGGAGTGTGGAGGAAGAATCCTCTTCAGGACGAGATCACCCGTCTGAAAGCTTCTAGGACGCACCTTCTTATCATAAGCTTTCTTCATTCGGCTTTGGTACAGACGACCATATGCAATCGATGCTAACCTCTTCTCGTCCATCAGGCTGAGTTGGTTTAGTTGGTTTTTAACCCATTCTGCCTCATCGAGTTTCACGTCAACCAAAACTCGTAAAGAAGGAATCTCAACTTCTAGCGGTAGGACAACTTCCATACCGTACCCCAGTGAGAAAGGAGTTGCCTCGGTTGATGCACGTACCGTTGTACGATAACCGTGCAGTGCGAACGGCAACATCTCGTGCCAATCCTTGTAGGTCACAACCATCTTCTGTACAATCTTCTTAATGTTTTTATTGGCCGCTTTAACGGTGCCATTCATCTTCGGCCGATAAGGAGATGAGTTGTGATGTTCAATCTTGAAACTTTGGCACAGCTCCTTCATCATCTTATTATTCAGATTCGAACCATTATCAGTAATGTTCCGCTCGGGAATTCCGTATCGACAGATGATGTCCCTCTTTATGAATTTAGCCACCACCTGCTTGGTCACATTAGCATATGAGGCTGCCTCCACCCACTTGGTGAAGTAGTCGATAGCTACTAGAATGAAGCGATGACCGTTAGATGCAGTGGGCTCGATCTTGCCTATCATGTCGATGCCCCACATGGAGAACGGCCACGGGGAGGACATGACATTTAACGGGCACGGCGGCACGTGAATCTTATCAGCATAAATCTGGAATTTATGACATCTCTTCACGAATTTAAAGCAATCCGACTCCATCGTCAGCCAGTAATATCCTGCTCTCAGGATCTTTCTTGTCATAACATGTCCGCCGACGTGCGTACCAAATGTGCCTTCATGGACTTCCTCCATGAGCATACTCGCTTCTTTCTCATCTACGCATCTGAGTAGCACTAGATCGTGGTTTCTTTTATACAAAACTCCATCAGGATTGAGATGAAAATTTCCAGACAGCCTCCTCAGAGTCTTCTTATCCTGGGTTGACGCTCTCGCAGGATACTCCTTACTCATAAGGAAAGTCTGGATGTCATGAAACCATGGTTTGCCATCAGAGGCTTCCTCGATCACAAAGACGAATGCAGGTCTATCAAGACGAGAAAGGACAATCCTTGGAGCTTCATTCCAAAAATTGACTTTATACATCGAAGCCAACGTGGCTAGGGCATCAGCCATCTGATTTTCTGCTCTGGGCACATGATGGAGTTCCACTCGATCAAAGAACGGAAGCAGCCTTCTGGCGCAGTTCATATACGGAACCAAGTTTGATTGACGAGTCTCCCACTCCCCTTTAATCTGGTTGATCACAAGTGTCGAGTCACCATATACCTCTAGGTTCTTGATTCTCAAATCAATTGCTTCTTCTAGACCCATGATGCATGCTTCGTACTCCGCTTCATTATTGGTGACCGGAAACGTTAGTCTCGCGGTAAACGGGATGTGGGATCCATGGGGAGTCGTGATGATTGCCCCTATGCCACTTCCGTAAGAATTAACCGCCCCGTCAAATATCAACTTCCATTGGGATTTCCTATCCGGACCCTCATCGGGCAGCGGTTCATCGCAATCTTTCGCTTTAAGAAACATGATATCCTCATCAGGGAATTCAAATTTCATTGGCTAATAATCCTCGATCGGCTGTTCGACAAGGTATTTAGACAACACGCTACCCTTGATGGCCTTCTGGGAAACGTACTGAATGTCATATTCCGTCAACACCATTTGCCATCTGGCAATCCTTCCCGAAAGCGCTTGCTTCTCGAAGACGTACTTGATCGGATCCATCTTCGAAATTAGCATGGTTGTGTGATTGAGCATGCACTGTCGTAAACGTTTGGCGGCCCAGGTTAGCGCACAACACGTCTTCTCCAGCATTGAGTAACGAGATTCACAATCCATGAACTTTTTACTCAAGTAATAAATGGCATCTTCCTTTCTGCCCGTCTCTTCGTGCTGACCGAGAACACACCCCATACTATTCTCAAGAACTGTCAAGTACATGATTAAAGGTCGTCCGACCACTGGGGGTATCAAGATCGGAGGTTCCTGTAGATACTGTTTTATCTTATCAAATGCCTTATGGCAATCCTCGTTCCAGATAATCGCCTAATTTTTCTTTAGCAGTTTGAACATCGGTTCACACGTGGCCGTGAGCTGAGAAATAAACCTTGCAATGTAGTTTATTCTGCCCAGGAAACCACGAACTTCTTTTTCGGTTTTTGGCGTTGGCATTTCTTGTATCGCTTTTATCTTCGCAGGATCAACCTCAATGCCTCTTTCACTCACGATAAACCCCAGTAATTTTCCAGACCGTACTCCGAAAGTACACTTGTTAGGATTCAGCCTCAACCTGAACTTCCTAAGCCTCTCAAAAAGCTTCAGCAAATTGACCAGATGCCCCTCCTCCGTTTGGGACTTCGCAATCATGTCATCAACATAGACTTCAATCTCATGATGAATCATATCATGAAACAAAGTAACCATTGCTCGTTGGTAAGTGGCCCCTGCGTTCTTCATACCGAAAGGCATTACCTTGTAGCAAAATGTTCCCCAAGGTGTAATAAACGTAGTTTTCTCCATATCCTCCGGCGCCATCTTGATCTGATTATAACCGGAGAAGCCATCCATGAAAAAAAATATGGTGAACTGAGCTGTATTGTCGACCAACACATCGATATGAGGGAGCGGGAAATCATCTTTAGGGCTCTCCCTATTCAAATCCCGATAATCGACGCACATTCGCACCTTACCGTCCTTCTTCGGTACAGGCACTATGTTGGCGACCCACGGAGGGTAAGTAGTTACCGCTAAGAAGCCAGCATCAAGCTGCTTCTGCACTTCTTCTTTGATCTTAACGGCCATATTTGGTCCCGTCCTCCTAAGCTTCTGCTTAACAGGAGGACAATCTTCTCGCAGCGGCAAGTGATGGACCACGATGTCAGTATCAAGTCCGGGCATATCTTCGTATGACCAAGCAAATATGTCACTATACTCTCTCAGCATCTCGACCAATCTCTGCTTGACATCACTCTGCAATGCAGCCCCTATCCTGACGTTCCTGACAAGTTCTTCAGAACCCAGATTCACAATCTCAATCTCTTCTTTGTGAGGCAGAATAACTTTCTCTTCTTGTTTCAACAAGCGGGCCAACTCTTCGGGAAGGTCTTCGTCTTCATCAATCTCTTCTTCGGCTTGATAGATCGGGCAATCAAAGTCGAAGTGAGTCGTAGAGGGTCCAGAGTCGATGTCATCTGCTATGTGGATCCTGCAATAACAAAGGTTAAGCTTAAAACAAAGATATGCAGGTTAGCACAAACCCCATTTCCATTTTATTGTTTTTCAAAACAAATATAAAATAGGAATAACAGAGATCACAATATTTGGATACGAAGAAAAACGCCTTTTGATTTATTGGTAAAATGCATGTACATATTCAAACAAGGCCCTGACAATAAAACCACTATGCCCCGGGTAGGACATAGGGTTGTACAATGATTGGAAAAAGTAAATCATTACTCTTTGCTTGTCACTTGGATGGTATCCCTGACAGACCAGTTGTTGAGGCTCTCGCCTGGTTTGCTTGGCCGGATCCAAGAGTCCAGGTCGCAGTCACTGTCTTCGCCGTCTTCAGACACCATGTTGACATTTTCAAATATTACTCCGCCACTGGTAAACTGGATCGGACCTTTACCTCGGGACGCACTGTGAGAGGAGGAGGCTTCAGCCTTAGGAGAGTATCCTAACCCAAATTTGTCTTGCTTGTTAGGTATCTCTAGAATTCGCCCCCAACCTGGGGTAGATCCGGCTTGGACAACGGCCCGGGCTTCCTTGAAGGAAGAGAGAGTCATCTCTGGTGTCTCAGTCATTACAAGAGCTACGTTCGTGACTTTAACAGCTTCGAACGCCTGACATAGGATTTCGTGGATTTCCCCATCCATCTCAACATATTTGAAGGACGACAAATGGCTCACCATTATGTCTTCCTCGCCATATACAGTCATGATGCTGCCTCCGACAACATACTTGAGCTTCTGGTGCAACGTGGAGGTCATGGCACCCGCAGAATGGATCCATGGCCGGCCCAAGAGACAGCTGTAGGCAGGCATGATGTCCATAATGTAAAAGACCGTGTCGAATGTTTCCTCCCCGACTTGGATTGGTAGGGTCACCTCCCCGAAAACATGACGTTTGGTTCCATCGAACGCTTTCACAACCAGATCACTGGGTGTACAAATCAATCTGCGAGTATCTAACTTCATCAATGCTTTCTTCGGAAGAACATTGAGTGACGACCCCGTGTCCACCAACACATGAGACATAATCGTTCCCCTACACTCTATCGAGATGTGCAGGGCACTGTTGTGGTTCCTTCCCTTCGGCGTCAGCTCCAGGTCAGTGAACCCTAACCCATTTCCAGCATTCACGTGGGCTACGACCCCTTCCAGCTGGTTGACTGATATTTCCTGCGGTACATACGTGGCATTCAACACCTTCAGCAACGTGTTGCGATGTGCCTCAGAACACAGCAACAGATTCAGGATGGAGATTTTCGAAGGCGTTTGATGGAGATGATCCACGATCTTGTAGTCACTTTTCTTAATCAGTCTCATAAACTCTTCGGCGTCTTTAACAAGTAAGTCTTTTTCTACCTCACGAGGGGTTTCTTCAACGACTTTACTCTTCTCTTTATCAGTTACATCAACTTTGTCTGCTTTGTCTACCACAACCTCAGGTGGAACGAACACTCATCCGCTGCGAGTAATTCCGCTAATGCCCACTAGGTTATCCACACGTGACCCTGAGGGTTCCAATTCCAACTTCTGTCTGTTGCAGTAGACGTCTTCCCCATAATGCCATGGGACAGCATTAGTGCTTTCGAAGGGTATCGACCCAGCTTTGGTGATGGTAATCATGTGCGGCCTGGGTGCGGCAATAGTTATCGTCCGACGAGGGATGGTGATGGTGGCAACCTCATCATCTTGCTTCAGCATTACCTCTCCCGATCCGCTTTCGGCCCTTCGGCTAAACTGCAGGATTCCTTCGGTCATCAGACTTTGAATCCCCTCTATCAACTGTTCACATCCATCAGGACTAGTCGCACAGCCCATACACAGCTCTCCACAACCTGGAAAGAAACCCCTTTTCATTAGCTTAGCTTTAACGAAGCTAAGCGGTGTCTTCAGATCTCTGACGTCAGTTAACAAATCCAAGCTCTCGTCTTCAATAATGGCATTTACTCCACCTCCCCTATGATTCGGCATGGGGTTCTTCGTGACGTTTGGCACATTATCTGAGAAATTGATGATCTTGGTGTCCACCATGTCCTACACCTTATGCTTGAAGGCTTTGCAATTTTCTATCGTGTGGCCTGGTGCCCCTGAGTGAAATTCGCAAGTCGCATTCGAATCATAACCTGGCGGAGGTGCCCCTGTCAAGGGAGCCAAGGTTCTCTTCTGGATCAGCTATAACTGGAGCAGGGTCTGTAATAGCTGAGCGTAGGACATGGGTGGTGTCTTGAGGTGACGGCTCGACAGAGGTGCCCTGTTCTGATACTTTCTGTACCCTTGCTGGTTCGGCTGCTGCTGCTGCTGCTGTGGCTGTTGGACTGCCGGGATAGTTATGCTGGCCACCTGCTGGTGCTGGCCCTTGCCTTTCCTTCGAGCGTTGGACACGGAGCTCGTCTCTCCTTCCCTCCTTTTGCCACCATAAGGTTTCTTTCCTTCTCCAGCTAAGGACAGATCACCTTGAATTTCCCCAGTTTGATCCCATTTTCAACGTGCTCGCCCTTGATAATGAGATCTGAGAAGCTTCCAGACATACTGCTGACCAATTTCTCATAATAAACCCCTGAGAGGGTGGCTACGAACATTTCCACAAGCTCGCGTTCAACCATCGGCGGCTGAACCCTGGCTGCCAATTCACGCCACCGCTGGGCGTATTCCTTGAACCCTTCGTTGTTCCCTTGTGACAGATCCTGCAGTTGGACCGTGTTCGGAGCCAAGTCACTGTTATATTGGTAATGGTGCACGAATGCTTCAGCAAGTTCCTTCCACGTGCGCACACTAGTAGGTTCCAGACTCATGTACCATTCCAGGGAGGGCCCGGACAGACTGTCCTGAAATAAGTGCATCAGCAACTTCTCGTCCTCAGAATGAGCGGACATTTTCTGGTAATATGATCTCAGGTGGACGCGAGGGCAAGTGGTGCCCTTGTACTTTTCAAAGTCAGGTACCTTGAACTTGGGAGGCACCTTGAAATCAGCAATCAGTCCCAACTTGGACATGTCAACACCCATGGTGTTCTGGTTCTCGAAATTCCTCATCTTGTCCTCGAGTGCCTTAAACCTTAGCCGTGCTTCAGCAGTCAACTATCCCTCAGCACCCTTCTGTAAGAACAAATCTTCTTGACGGTCTTCTAACCACGGCTGAGGCCCATACAGATTTCCAACACCCGCGTTACCGGTGCCCAGTCCCACATTGACATTAGCTTCAAAATTCCCATTACCGACGCCAGTCGTATTACCATTGAGCCCCATGTTGGCGATCACATTGCCGTTGGTACTACCGTTCCCCCCAGTCACGGGGACGCCATTCTGAGGAGTTTCAACAGGCGGAGGGGTTGGAGCAGTCCCACCATGGAGTACACCATTGCTGTCAACCCTTGAAATCAGAGGCTGGACCAAAGTTCTGAGCTGATTCTGGCCGTTGGCGACCACTTGCATGAGCTCCATGAAGCGGTCCATCCTCTCTCGGAGTTCTTGAACGTCAGTCTGCACTTGCTCCATAGCTCTAGCTCGATTTGCTCTGGTTGGATAGTGGTGGATAGGTCTCTGATCAATCCTGGAACAACCTGAAACAACCTGTATACACAAAAGGTTAGAAAAAACAACAAAGTACTCGTCATGCAAATGCTTCATGCAAATGCAAACGTGTGTCTGTGCGTTAGGAAGATTTCCCTCCGATCCTAGTGCCTGAGTGCCAGAGCCGATAATAAGAAGTCCGAGTCCAGTCATGGAAATAACATCTCATATATATAAAGAAAGCCCATCAAGGCGGTACACAACGTCACTGAGTACAAGATGAATCAATAGCATGTCCTCGACCAACAAGCCTGGTGATGGTCAGCATACAACAACGATCAAAACAAAAGGAATACAAATAGTCAAGCACGGTCACGGGCGCGAAACTCTTCTAATAACCCCTTCGTTTCTGGATGATCAGGCTGCGTGAGCAACCCTTCGACGAGTAACTCTCTTTGCCTAATGGTGTATTGAAGACCTTCGACCGAATCTTCCCATGCTCCTTCACCGAAGCAATCTTCTAACTTCCGCTTCTTGGATTCAAACGTCAGCTTGCGCTCCTTCAGGTTAGCAAGAGCCTTGTTGAGCTGGCCTTCAGCGGCATATCTGCGAGCGGTTTCTTCATCAAACCTCTTCTCACTAGCCTTCACCTGGGCTTTCAACTTGGAGATCTGCTGTTTCAGTTTATCTCTCGTTCCTTGCCGTTGGCTAGGGTGGCCTTCCAATGCTAATTAAACTTGGATATTCTCTGGTACGCTTCATCCAAGTACTGCTTCTTAGTGGCCAGTACGTCATTGACAGCTTTGAAGTCTCGACCCATGCGCTCACGCTCAGCTATCTGCTTAGTCAAATCTGTCCCCAACTGGTTCACCAGCTCTGTCTGCCTCTTGAAGGAATGAACGGCTTCGCTTCTCTCGCTTCTGAGTTGAGCCAATTCTTTCTCCAGTTCTTCATTTGCCTTTTTCAGCTCATCTCTCTCAGCTAACACCTGATTATGCTGCTGAATAGGCACGGTGGTAGGCTCTTCAATCACTGGAGAGCTTTCTGGCTTGGCAGGAGGAAACGACATCCCTATAGCATCTGCTCTGGCTCTGATCCAAGTCACATATGGAGCGCAGGCCTGGCTATTACTCTTTCCCAGCAATGGTTTTCTCTGCTTACTGATACCATTCCAAGCGTGTTGCAGCTTAGATAACATATCCCCCTCTTGAAGACCAGTGAGGTACAGAGATTCCTGCACCTCTTCATCCTTCGGCGGAGCTCTTAAAGCATAAACAAACTGTCGGACCAACAGAGATGGATTATAGTTTATACTGCCCTTCCTGCCTATCAAAGGCACGTTCGGAAACCCACTGCAGCTGAAGATGATCTCGGTACCCAACCTATCTCTATCAAACCAGGTAATATCCTCCGCTGACAGACTCATCAGACGCTCATGCCACTCAGCTGTGGCTGAAGACGAAGCAAAGGGACCCTTCTTGGGTAGGTGACTATCAAGCCATCTATAGAGTGGAGGTACACAGCACGAGACATTCTTACCCCTTCTGTTCTTGTTTTTGTAGTGGACGGAATGGTAGACATCTCCTATCAAGGTAGGGACTGGATTGCCTGATGCAAAGATGTGGAAGGCGTCGAAGTCTACAAAGTCAGGCATATTGGAGAACAGAATGATGCCATATATGCACAGAGCAAGAATGGCGTTGAACACGACCCAACATCTGTCTTTGGCGCACTGCTGAGCCTTTCCCACTAAGAACTGCAAGGAGAAACCGGGAACCCTGTTCCAACTAGACAAGACCAACTCGGAGGCATCTAGGTGAAGTGAGGGAGCTAGACTAGCCAGATTAGGCTCAGCATCCATATGAACAAAGGGCATCTGACTCTTGATAGGCACACCTAACAAATCAACATACTCCTCCAGTGTGGGCGCGAGAATAAAGTCCTGGAAAGTAAAGCATCTCAAAGGAGGATCGTAGAACTGCAGCAGGGCGTGCAACCCATTCAACTCAAACACAGAGGGTTTACGAACCAAACTGAGCAGTTTACCGTAAGAATTTCTGAATTCATCTCTCACAGAGTCATCTGTCAAAGCAATCAAACCAGTCAGCTGAACAACATCAGGAGTGGGGAGCTTATAAGCCACGGTCTTCCTTAGAGAACCCATAGTAGCACAATAGAAGGCAAGAGAACCTGAATCGGGGGAAACGGTACCTGCAACACAGACACATGTTAATGAAATGCAGATGAATATGCAAAACAATTCAAAATGCAATCATGCAGCAGGAGATCAAGACGACTGTGCTGTTGAAGATATGAAGATTCTATGTCAACAAAACCACAATACTGCTCTGTCAAGAACAACCCTATCTCCGATGAGAAGAAAACCCTAATATCGGACCATAAATCTGCTCAGTCAAGAACAAACATCTCTGAAGATAAGGACCTCTGGTACAGGACCATAAATATCCTCTATCAAGAACAAACATACATCTGACAATAAGGACCTCTGATACAGGACCATAACTCTGCTCTGTCAAGAACAATCATATATCTGATGATGAGAACCTCTGGTACCAACAAAACTGATTCACTATCAAGAAAACCAGGTAGTCTGAAGGTTAAGGTTTCCTGCAACAAACCCGACCCTGCTCACAGGTATGGACCTAAACTGACACAAGTTCGGCATCCTATGCGGTCATCAGCGTCACAGACATTCAAGAGGGGTGATACGATACCCAGAAGGAGTGGCATCACCAGCTCCTGAAGCGGCCTCACTCGGCTGAATCCCAAATGATCGGTCCCTAGAGTCGACAATCCTCCAAACCAACAACCCCCTCAACCCAAAGGGTTGAAAAAGAAGTCAACCAGGAGAACCTCGTCTGAGCGTGGATTTCATGAGACACTAGTGCCTGCAAAGCAAGCACGCGCACACTAATTTCCACAACTAATACTAGGTACGCTCAAGCCTGGGTCTGGCTTCTCACTCATCAGAATGCCCCTCCCACAACAACACAGAAAATCATATCATACTGAAAATAAAAATGCGGGAAATAAAATGCGATAAATAAACACAACCCAACAAGTAATCATACAAGCGCTAGGATTGACTCTCGCAGGGACGTTGGATCCCCAAATTGACTTGCATAAGGGACGTTGGATCCCAGGAAACTATCAAGTCCCCAGCAGAGTCGCCAGTTGTCGCTACCGCGAAAATAAGGTGCCGGCAAAACAGAAGAGTCGCCACCTTTCGTTATTTATCCCTCGGAACGGGAAAGGAAACGATCGGAAAAACCTGACGAAAAGGTATAAGACAAGGTCATCGCAACCAATGTCTGGGTCTGGGAGTCGGTTACGCAAGGGGAAGGTATTAGCACCCCTCACGTCCATCGTACTCGATGGGATCCACGCTTGTTGTGTTTATCGGACGGGTTGGTTTTATCTATCTACCTATCAAGGCTGGTCTGAAAAGAAAAGAAAATGACTCGGCAAAGCGTCGCACTTTATGCCTACGTATTCTCATCAGAGAATGAGAAATCAGAGTCAACGTAGTTCGGCTAACTACGGGTAACGGGGAAGGTGGCTCGCCAATACATCAGTATTGTGCCTACGTACTCTCAACAGATATGAGAGATCAGAGCTTACGTAGTTCGGGATAATACGGCTTACGGGTGTAGATTCATCTATTTTTCCGAGTAGGGTTAACAAACAGTTCCAGCAGTTGGATGTACGCAGCCCGACCCTTGGAGACTTAGGCGTTACCGTTTGCGATAGAACTGGGAGTTAACGACACTCTTTTCTTCAGAAAAGCTTCCTTTGAATTACGGGCCCACGAGGCAAAAAAAAGTTTGAAGTTCGTTTTCTGTCTTTTACGGAAGAATTGTTTTTTATGGATGTTTGCAACCAATATCGCACTAGAGATTATGACCTGAGAGTGAATGTGTCGCATGTCACCCAAAGGGTGCCATACTAAACATCCAAGCTGTCGAAAAGAAACTCTCCGATAACCCTTTCTCAAGTAGCTTAAGGCTGGTAACGTACGACGTCAGTTAACCTTTATTACTGTACTTTAATTTGTTTTGAGATGAGAAGAAAACAGGCTCAACTAAAGGGAGACTATCAAGTCCTAATGTTGTCATGCCAAGGATTCATCCTATGGTTGAGGTTTGAAACAGGGAACTCTTAGGAGTTATCATGCATAGGTTTCAACCTAAAGTTCTATCATCACTTCCTTATCAAAGGAAGTGAGATTCCTAGGGGATCATGTCAATGATAAACAGAAACAGATAAGACATCAGCTTAAATAGTAAACAGTAAACGATTGTAAAATGCATGCAATGCAAATGAGGGAGGAAATGTGTGTGGGACATCAGCCTCCATAAGCTCATCTCAACCTCAAGCCAAGTATGAATAACTGCAATCATAAAGGAAAACAAAATGCCATCAAGCAAATCACACAAGTCACATCAATACATTTGCACAAAAAGAAAACAGACAGGAAAGAAAGCAGATCAACAGCTCCCCAGCTTCACAGCAAAGCAAACTTCTGACAGCAATTCAGTCTTCAGTCCTCAACCACCCTTCAGGGCTATCATCTTCAATAGCAAGTATCAACTTGCTTCTTTGAGCTTTCAACACATCCACATAAGTATCAACTTATTCTCCCTCCTCAACTTCAAGCTTCAGCTCTTTAGTCAATTCCACTTTCAGGCTTCACTCCTAACTGCAAGTATCAACTTGGCTCCTGCAGGCTCTCAAGGTATCAACATAAGTATCAACTTATCCTTTATTCCTCAAGCCTCAGCTCTTCCTTCAATCTCAATTTGATCTTCTTCACAAGTGTCAACTTGTTCTTCTGGACCTTCAAGCTTCAGCTCTCCCCTCCTTACAAGTATCAACTTGTTCTTCTTCATCTACAAGCCTCAGCTTCTCAGAGTAATCTTCAAACACAAAGAAGTATCAACTTCATCCTTCAATATCTTCCAGCAAGGAACTCCATCCTCTAACAAGGGAGAAAGATGCATCTATCAAGAGCAAAGTTTGGATGATTGACAGCAGAGTGAGGACCAAAGGGCACCACTAAGCATCCTATCATCAGAGAAAGGGACCCTCAAAGGTTCTACCAACTTGTAAGGAGCCACACATCCTACTAAAGGAGGGATGAGGCCTTTACAAGGGGACCTTACATCATAGGGAAGAATGGAATTGATCAACATATTCCATGTTTATGAAGAAAGAGAATCTATCTAGAAGCTCTGCCTACAAACCCTAATCTTAACACCTAATCAACACTACACCAGAAGAAGGGAAGATCCTCACATCCAAACTTCTTCAAGAAATCCATGGTAGGCCAAGCTTATCTTCATCATCATCCAAGAACAAGCAAAGCAAAAACCTAATCTAGGGGAACTAAAGAGGTCATTCTAGTTGAATTAGTGCATTAGAATCATCTAAAGCTAGCATCTAAACTAAAATCTAACAAAAATAGTAAACTACATTGAAAATTCCTACAAAAATTCCTAAGGGATCCTAATTCAATCATAAATCTACCACACAAAAATCAGAGGTTGAATCATCTATTAAGTCCTAAAAATAAAATCTAAACCACAAGGTATCAATCATGAACCCTAAAAATGGAGCTCCTAAAGGTTTCAACCTAAAACTATCACTTACATTCATCACAAAAATGTGAGAAAATCTATGGGGAGCATGCATATCTATGCTAACTCGTCACAAAAAATCAGGGCCAAAATCATCATCACATGATCAAACCAAATTCAACAAAATCAACCATCAAACATGATTATTTTAATATCAATTAAAATGTAAAAAATCCCATAAAATCATAAAATGCATGGAATATTAATATTTTTTATCTAAAAAAAACTAGACTCAATCATGAATCCATAGCAAAAAGAATGGGATTAATTGAGTTATTTTTCCATTTTTTATGAATTAATCAATAACCATGAGTAAAAATGAAAAATGAAATGAAAATCAAATAAAATGGGAAACGCGTGGTGCAGGTAGCAACAAAATCCAGTTCATTCTAGCAATTGGGCCATAAGGGGGGTGGGAGTATCAACTATTGCATAAAGCCCAAAACCATCAGATTAATGAAACGCTGCGTTTCATTTTAGTTCAGAAATCCTTCACAAATTTCATGCACGCGTGGCCGTTGGATGAGGTCTTCAGTCAAAGTCCAACTATGATCCAATGGCTCTGGGATCATCTTCCCCAATTTGAACCTCTGAAACTCAGGCTACCTGCGCGCCAAAGTCACCGCCCATGACATTCTCCGGTCAGTATTCCACAACCCTAACTTGCCATAGAGTCCACCATTGGCCACGATTCCTTGATGAATCTTGTCCCAAATCTCACAAGGAGTCCATTCATGTCCTTAATTCAATCTAAATCCCCCAGATTCGCAAGAACACAATCTCACCCGAAAATGGTAACAACCCTAATTGGTCACTAACTCTCAAATTGATGATCCATAAACCTTGCTACACCATTCTACTATGCATCTAACACAATAATTCTTCTTAATTCTACCTAATTCAAGCTGGAGATTGAAAGTTACTAACCTGAGAATTTCGTGTGCACAGAGGTATCAAACCTTCAAATCAAGCTTTCAAATGCTCCAGACTCCTTCAATGAATCAATTCAAAGCTTCTGTATGCAAAAGGAACACTTGAGGATGCTTGGATTATGGAAACCGAATTTGAGTTGCAGGTGACAAAATCTGAGAGCAAGAACACTATTCAGCCACGGATTTGCCTTGATTATGATCTGGAATCACTCACTAGCATCCATGGAAGTGATTGCACTCAAGAAAATGGATGGAAAGTGAAGAAAATGGTGTAACCGAATTCAGTTGCAAGCAAGAAATTTTCAATCTCAATCTCTATTCTCTCCTTCAATTATCACCAACCCTGGCCTTGGATCACCTCATATGCTTATATAGAACATGTGTGGATGATCTTGAAAGCTCTAGATCCTTCTAATGAGAAATTCAATATCTCACTTCATGGAAATTTCAATCTCATGGTGTGCTCATAACAGCTCATGTTGGCAGCTTGTATTCACCCTCATTCTCTTCCAATTTCTCTCCTAATAGTATTTTGGATGTGTTTGGATTGAAAGGGACCTTGGTTATGCCTTGAATTTTAGTTTGGCAATTGTTACTTATGATGTAAGTAACTACTTTTCAAAGCAAGTCCACAAATTAAACCTCAAGTCAAAATTGTGGCAATGTCAATGTTCTTAAAATGTGTTTTAGAATCAAAATGGTATGTTACATGCCTTGGTTTGGACATGTAGATCAAAAATCCCAATTTCCATCTTTGGTTCATTTGAAAATCATCCTTATTTTAGGCCATTTTTGTGATTTTGAGCTACAAGCAATTCCAACCTCTCATGACCTCTTGGTTAGCCTTGAAACATCATTTTGAACAAGTTTGATGTTGAGCATTTTCCCATTTGAAACTTGGAAATAGGAGTTATGGTCTTATGATTGAAATGACCTATAATATACAAATGACAAAAATACCCTTGACTTATCGAAGCCATAACATGATTTCTACAAATCCTATCTAGAACTTCTAGTACTCTCTAGAAAGCTAAGAGGATAAGGAACAACATTCATGTTGACCAAAAGTTCATAGGAATCATCCTTCTAGGGCAAAAGTTTCATGCAAGTTGGACAACTTTCAAGCTCCAAATTCACATACCTCAGATGACCTGTAACTTGTCAAACCCATAACTTAAGTTCTACAAATCCTATCAAGGACTTCTAGCACTCAAATTAAATCTAATAGCATGCTCTACAACATTCATGTTGGGGGAAAGATGAGATGACAATCACATCTTGAGGTAAACTGCCTTGAAGATAGGGGTCAAACTAGGGGATTTTAGACTGTCAAGTCTTGGAAACCCTAGCTTGAAACTTCTCAAACTCTTCAATAATGATGAGTTAACCTTGGAATCATCCTTATAACATCTCAATGCATCAATACATGATCACATGGCTCTTGGATTAGGTCTCAACTTCCTCCAAGTCTTCAGTTGACTTAGGGTTGACCCAATCAAACCCTAGCTGCACCACTCATGGCTGAGGCTTCTTATTCTTGCACAATGACTTGTCTAGGCCTCAAAGTGATCTTAAAAACTTCTCATGAGCTCTCTCAGGACCTCAAGTCCATCTCCATGACCTCAGAATCATCTGATGGCTTCCCACAACTCTCAAGTTAGGAGACACACCCTCTTGGTTTCAATCACTCTCTCTGAGGATCTTTTAACTTCTCTGACAAGGATATCAACCCTTGAACATCTGAATAACCTTCTTAGCTAGCTTCATAGTCTTGTATAGCTCTTGACTGGTAATCATACCTCTTGATCTCCTGCATACATGTCAATGAAATGCAAATGATAATGCTAATGTGAATGAAATGAAACACAAGCTAGGTGAAGAAATGTTGGGCAAATTTTGGGGTGCAACACTTCGTCCGGCAACGGTTCTTCACAATCTTTCGTCTTTAGGTACATGATATCCTCGTCAGGAGAATCAAACCTCATCGATTGGTAGTCCTCCACAGGCTGCTCCGCAAGGTACTCTGACAAAACGCTACCTTTAATAGCCTTTTGCGAGACATATTGAATATCATATTCGGTTAACACCATCTGCCATCGGGAAATTCTTCCGGATAGTGCTTGCTTCTCAAACATGTATTTAATTGGATCCATCTTTGAAATTAGCAGGTTTGTATGATTTAGCATGTATTGCCTCAAACGTTTGGCGGCCCAGGCTAGCGCACAACATGTTTTCTCGAGCAACGAGTATCTGGACTCACAGTCTTTGAACTTCTTACTCAAATAGTAGATCGCATGCTCTTTACGCCCAGTCTCGTCGTGTTGACCGAGAACACAACCCATACTTTCCTCAAGAACTGTCAAATAGATAATCAACGGTCTCCCTGCCACTAGGGGTATCAAAACAGGAGGTTCCTGCAAGTATTCTTTTATCTTGTCGAACGCCTTTTGACAATTTTCGTTCCAGGTCACAACCTGGTCCTTTTTCAACAACTTGAATAACGACTCGTACGTCGCAGTTAAGTGAGATATGAACCGGGCGATATAGTTCAACCTCCCTAAGAATCCACGCACTTCTTTTTCTGTTTTAGGCGTCGACATTTCTTGTATTGCTTTTATTTTCGCAGGATCAACCTCTATTCCTTTTTCGCTCACGATAAACCCCAGCAGTTTACCCGATCTCGCCCCGAAGGTGCACTTGTTAGGGTTCAGTCTCAGCCTAAAATTCCTAAGCCTCTTGAACAGTTTCAGCAGATTCACCAAATGTTCTTCCTCCGTCTGGGATTTGGCAATCATATCATCAACATAAACCTCGATCTCTTTATGCATTATGTCATGAAAGAGAGTCGTCATAGCATGTTGATATGTTGCCCCAGTGTTCTTCAATTCGAAGGGCATCACTTTGTAAGAAAATGTTCCCCAGGGAGTAATGAAGGTAGTCTTCTCCATGTCTTCTGGCGCCATTTTGATTTGATTATAGCCCGAGAAGCCATCCATGAAGGAGAATACGGAGAATTGAGCAGTGTTATCAACCAGCACATCAATGTGAGGAAGTGGAAAGTCGTCTTTCGGGCTCGCCCTATTCAAATCACGATAGTCTACACACATTCACACTTTACCGTCTTTCTTCGGCACTAGCACAATATTAGCGACCCATGAGGGATATTTGGTAACAGCTAGGAAACCAGCATCCCACTGTTTTTGAACTTCCTCCTTGATCTTCACAGACATGTCTGGTCTAGTTCTTCGGAGTTTCTGCTTAACAGGCGGACATTCCTCTCGCAGTGGCAGACGGTGAACAACCATATCCGTATCCAAACCAGGCATATCCTCATACGACCAAGCAAATATGTCACTATACTCTTTGAGCATCTCAACCAACCTTTGCATGACGTTGCTCTGCAGCGCAGCCCCTATACGAATGTTCCTCACAACCTCTTCTGACCCCAAATTGATAATCTCAATGACTTCCTCATGAGGCAGAATGATTCTTTCTTCTTGTTTCAACAACCAGGTTAGCTCTTCTGGTACGTCGCCATCTTCAACAATCTCTTCCTCAGCCTGAAATACCGGGTGCTCGAAGTCGAAGTGAGTCATAGGCGGTTCATAGATGTCATCTGAAATAGTAATCCTGCAAAGGAAATGGTTAAATGCTTCAAAACACATACAAAGCAAATAACCACGTTGCCCTCTTATTGTAAAAGATATAAACAGGAAAAAACAGGGATCACAATATTTGTATATGAAAAACGCCTTTATTCATGATTAAACAATGTAATGTACATAACCAAATGGCCCTAAGCAAAATCATTATGCCCCGGGTAGGGCACATGATTATTCAACAATTAAGAAAACAAATCATTACTGTTTAGTTGTCACGGGAACAGTTTCCCGGATAGACCAGTTGCAGAGACTTTGTCCTGGCACGCTTGGTTTGATCCACGCGTCCATATCACAGTCGCTATCTCCTTCCTTAGAATCGGAAACAGCATTGATAGTCTCGAAGCCCACTCCACTTGGCGTGATGGTTATCGGCCCTCTGAACCTGGGCGTTCCGGAAGAAGATGCTAATGACGAAGGATGATATCCAAGCCCGAACCTGTCATTCTTCACGGGAATCTCCAATACCTGACCCCAGCCCTTGGTTTTTCCTGCCTGCACTAGAGCTTGAGCCTCTTTGTACGATGACACTGCCACATCTGATATCTTGGGTACTGGAGCTTTGTCTTTAATCTTTAGCCCTTCAAATGCTTGACAGGGTGTCTCGTGTATTTCGCCATCGACTTCCACATATATGAATGAAGACAGATGGCTAACCAGAATTTCTTCTTCTCCACAAACAGTGACGACACTATCCCCCACCATATATGTCAACTTTTGGTGCAACGTAGATGTGACTGCCCCAACAGCATGGATCCATGGGCGCCCCAGAAGGCAACTATATGCTGGCTGGATGTCCATTATATAGAATTCAGTTTCAAATATTTCCGGCCCCACTTGCAACGGTAATGTTATCGATCCGAAAACTGACCTTCTCGTTCCATCGAACGCTCTTACCACTAAGTCACTGGGCGTGCAGATAATCGCCCTGATATCCAACTTCATCATGGATTTCTTCGGTAGCACATTCAGGGAAGATCCAGTGTCTACTAAAACATCGGACATAACCGTGCCCTGGCATTCTACTGATACATGCAGCGTCATGTTGTGCTCCCTCCCTCTTGGAGTCAAATCAAAATCTGTAAAGCCCAAACTGTGCCCTGCATTAACATGCACCATCACCCCTTCTAATTGATTAACCGAAACGTCCCGAGGAACGAATGACGTGTCTAGGATCTTCAGCAAAGCGTTCCGATAGGCCTCGGAACATAATAGTAGTGACAAGATCGAGATCTTTGATGGCGTTTACTGGAGGTGCTCCACAATTTTGTAATCACTTTTACGAATGAGCCTCATAAACTCCTCTACGTCTTTAACCGACGTTTCCTTTTCCTTTATCTGCGAGGGGCCACTCTCGTCTACCTTGGATTTCCCATTTGCCAATCTTTCTGCCTCTACCTCAGGCGACGTGAAGATTCTCCGACTTCTAGTCATACCTCCTGTTCCGACAATATTATCTACGACCCCAGCTGGTTGTCTATTTACTTCAATTTTCTCACCGTCACAATATACCTCCAACCCGTAAATCCATGGCACTGCTTTGGTATTTTCAAAAGGGACTGGCCCTGCTTTGGTAATAGTGATCGTCGGCCGCCTGGCGGGTGTCGTTATTGTTATCGTTTTCCTCTGAATTGTCACCGTTGCAACATCGTTCCGCTCATCACACAATGCCTCTACATGCTTTTCAACCGCGGTTCTATCAAACTGCAATGTTCCTTCATCCATCATAGCCTGAATACCCTGTTTCAACTTATTACAACCCTTTGGCTGTATCCAACAATCCAAGCAAAATTCATCACACCCCGGGAATACACCCCCTTTTAACATCGTGCTTTTAATCTCACCCAACGGTGTCTTCAGCTCATTGACATCCGTCACTAGATTCAAATTTTCCTCTGTCAGGATGGCGTTTGCCCCATGATTGGGCATAGGCTGTTGTACGATATTTGGACCCGCCTGTCCAAAGTTGATAGCTTTGCTGTCCAACAAGTCTTGGACTTTATGTTTAAACGCATGACAGCCTTCAATATCATGTCCGGGCGCCCCGGAGTGAAACTCACAATGTTTACCAGCATCAAAGCCTAACGGAGGAGTGCCTGTTAACGGTGCCATGGTCCTTTTCTCGACCAACTTCAACCCTATTAGTGTTTGAAGCAGTTCGGCGTATGTTGAAGGTGGCATTTCAAATACTCTCCTTGGCTTACCCTCTAGGATTCTGCGTTTTGTGGGGTGTTGCCTTTGTTGTTGTTGTTGCTGCGGCTGCTGTTGCTGTTGTTGCTGTTGTTGTGGAAAAGGGATGGTAACACTAGTGACCTGTTGATGCTTAGCATACTGACTTCGTCCTCTGCCCCGACCCCTGCCACCAAACACGACACTAGTATCACCTTGTCGTCTACCACCGAATGCTTTCCTGGTGCCTCCTGTGGGGGTAGACTCACCTGCTTGGAATCTTCCAACCTTAATCCCGTCTTCGACCATCTCACCCATAAGAATCAAATCTGAAAAACTGCTCAACGAAACATTAAACAATTTTTCGTAATATATCCCTGTAAATGTCCCAATGAACATACTATTCATTTCTCTTTCAGCTAACGGAGGATGTACTCTTGCTGCCATATCGCGCCATCTCTGCGCATACTCTTTAAAGCTTTCCCCGTTCTTCTGCGACAAACCTTGCAATTGAACTCGGTTCGGTGCCAGATCACTGTTATATTTATAATGCAGGACGAAAGCATCCGCCAATTGCTTCCAGGTTTTGATTTGAGTGGGCTCCAACCCCATATACCATTCGAGTAATAGTCCTGACAGGCTGTCTTGAAAGAAATGCATAAGCATCTTTTCGTCATCTGAATACGCGGACATCCTTCTGTAATAAGCGCGGACGTGCACCTTAGGGCAAGTGTCCCCTTTATATTTGTCGAAAGTGGGAGCTTTGAATTTCAGCGGTACCCTTAGCCCAGGCACCAAGCCCATAGTAGTCATGTTTAATCCGGTAGAATTCTGATTAGCCATACCCTTCACCTATTCTTCAAGCATTTTGATCCTCTGAGTATTGTCAACGGGTCCCTCAAACCCCATGCCTCTTCCCGAAAAGGCGTCCTCTTGACAGTCTTTGCCCCAGTTCACATTTTCATTTCCGTACCCGTCATAACCAATGTTACGACCAAACCCTTGCTGATTAGTCATGGGACCTTGTCCCCCATTACCGAAACCTTGGTTGACTCTAACAGGTCCAAACCCAGTGTTGACAAGAATCACCCCAACACCATTCATATTACCAAATCCACCATACCCTTGGTTAGCGTTACCAAAACCGTCGTAGCCGAAACCCTGAGTGTTGAAGCCGAACTTTCCGCCCTGATTGCCGTACTCAAACCCTGGTCATTATAGTCGAACCCATTGTTACCAAAACCATTACCGCCATTGTAGTTACCATCGCCCAGATTGGCATCTCCAAATCCAACATTGTTAACAACAATCTCGTTTCCATTCCCTGTGTTACCATTGCCAGCGCCAACGTCATTGTTTACAACCACAACAGGTGGGGTCACCACAGGAGGAACCACGGGCGTAGGGGGCCCATCTTCAGGAATAGTCTCAACGTGCGCAGAGTTGTGGTCATTGTTGCCATTCCCATTAGCCCGCGTCAGCAGCGGCTGCACCAAAGTCTGGAGGCTCTCCTGGCCCTTAGCAATGTTCTCCATTGCCTGCATGAACAGATTCAACTTCTCGCGGATTTCCTGCATCTCCACTTGGACTTGATCCATGATTCTCTTGCATTTGTTTCGGGTTGAGTAGCGGTGAACTCTTTGTTCGTCAATCCTGAAAACCTGAAGACGCAGGAAATAAGATACAGATTCAAGAATACCGGTTATGCAATATAAATGCAGATGCAAATGCGTAAATATGCTACAGGTTATATTCCCCCCGATTCTAGTTTCGGAGAGAATGCCATCATGACAATGGAGTCCTGATCAAGCAAGCAAGGAATCAGAAAATCCTCATATATAAACACATGCCAAGAGGCTGAGTACAAGAGTACAACTGAATACAACTGAAGAGACCTCGGCCAACAAGTCTGGTGATGGTCCAAATACAAGTACAAATAACAAAGGTAAGGCAAAGATAAATCAGGCCAAATGGAGTGCTCTGACGTCTTCCAATATCCTGAACGTCTCCGAGTGCCCTAGTCGGGAGATCAGCTCCTGTATCAGTAAAGCATGCCGCTCGGTAGTGGATCTCAGCTTTTTGGCATCGTCCTGGTAGGTTCCTTTGCCAGAACTCTCGTCAAATCTGTACCTCTTGGAACCGGCCTTCTCTTCATAACCTCTCGGCTTCTCGTCAATGTCACTTACTCTGAGCTCAGCAGCGCTCCTAAGTGATGTCTCTTCAGCAATCTTTGCGTCTTGGGTTCTAATCTGTGCCTCTAGCGTGGCAATCTGCAGCTTCAGTTCGTCTTCGCGCTCCTTCCGCTTGGTAAGCGTGGCGTTCCACAAAGCTTCCCACTTGTTGAGACGGGAATAAGCTTTGCTTAGAAGCTCCTTCTTGGAAGCAAGCACCTTGCTAACACCGTTCAAGGCTATCCCCACTTTTTCTTTCTTGTTGGTCTCTTCCGTCAGCTCCGATCCCAACCTGTTAATCAATTCAGTCTGTTCCTTCACAGTGAAGGTGGCTTCATTCTTCTCGCGACGTAACTGGAATATCTCCTTCTCTAACTCATCATTGGCTTTCTTCAATTCTTCGTTTTCAGCCAACAATTTGTTATACTTCTCACTTTCTGCCGACGTAGGTATCTCAATCATGGGAAGATACAGGGGTTCCACAGCAGGATAAGGCATCAAAGAAGTACTAGCTCTCTCGCGGATCCAAGCCAAATAAGGACCATAAGCTCTGTTGTTGCTCTTACCAAGCAAAGCTTTCCCCCTCCTATGTATGTTAGCCCATGCATGTCTCAATCTGATCAAAACAGCCGTGTCTAATGACCCTGTGAGATACAGAGATTCCTGTATCTCCTTTTCAATAGGAGCATCCCTCAAAGCATAACCGAACTGTCTTACCAGCAGTGAAGGGTTATAGTTAATACAGCCTTTCCGTCCAATCAGGGGGACGTTCAGAAAGCCACTGCAACTATATATAATGTCAGTGCCCAGCATACTCCGATCAAACCAAATGACGTTCTCAGCAGACAGTCCCATCAACCGGGAAGACCAATCCAAAGTATCAACAGCATCAACAAAAGGCCCAGTCTTCGGAAGATGCCCCTGGAACCACTTGTACAAGAGAGGCAGACAACAGGACACATTCTTGCCACGACGTTTCTCATTCTTGTAGTGAATAGAATGATAAACATCGCCCAAGAGAGTAGGAACTGGATTCTTCGAGGCAAGAATCAGGAAGGCGTCTGAGTCGACAAAATCTGGCACATTAGGAAACAAGACAATTCCGTAGAGGCAGACAGCTAGAATAGCACTGAAGGAAACCCAACATCCACTCTTCGCGCACTGTGTAGCCTTCTCAACCGGGACAGACAGGTGAAAACCATAAGCTCCGTTCAGCTTGACTAAGCCTCCGGTGAACTCAGAAGCGTCCAAACTGACAATCTCAGCAAGTGTAGCCAACTCAGGCTCAGCATCAACATGTATGAAGGGCATCTAGTCTAACACAGGAACTCCCAACATCGCAGAATACTCCTCCAAAGTGGGTGCCAGAATATAGTCAGGAAATAAGAAACATCTCGGCTGCGGCTCATAAAACTGCATCAAAGTATACACCCCAGCCGTCTCGAATGCTGAAGGTCTGTACAACAAGCTAAGCAATCTCCTATAGGATACTCTGAACTCAGCCCTTACTCTCTCATCTGCTAGAGCAACTAAACCCAGCAAGGAACTGATATCTGGCGAATGCAACCGGTAAGCAACTGTCCTCTTCAGGGACTCCATGTCTGGCTAGAAGGTACACTAGAATCAGAGGGAAATGATCACCTGCAACATAAATACATGTTAATGAAATGCAGTCATGAAAATGCACATGCATATGCAAACAAGGGATCAAGTGCAATGCTGATGACTGGGCTGCTCTGTACTGAAGCCTGAGAACCATCCAATCTTCATCTCAAACCAAACCAACCACTCAAATGAACCTTGTAACCACATCTCACTGACAGAGATAAACCAGGTATTCTGAGGTCAAAGGTTTCCTGCAAACGGACCCACCTACCCCTCACATGTATGTACTTAACTCGCAGATGAGGTACGACATCCTATGCGGGTTCAACGTCACAGACTTTCAAGAGCGATGATACGATACCCAGAAGGTGTGACATCATCATCCCTTGAAGCGGCCTCACTTAGTTGAATCCCAATTGATAGGTCCCCAGAGTCGACAATCCTCGGGTCAGACAACTTGTCGAGCCCTAAGGGCCAGGCAAGAAGCATCAAAGAGAATCTCGTCCGAGCGTAAATTTCGCGGCTAGCTGGTGCGAGCTAAGCAAGCAGGCTAACCACTACTCTCTACTTCTAAGTCTATGTGTAACCTCAAGCCCAGGTCCGGCTTATCTCTCAACAGATCATCCCTTCCCACAACAGCAATAATCAATATAAAGCTGATAATAAAATGCGAGAAGTAAAGACAGAAAAGTAAATCTATACAACACCCATGACGGGAAAACAAGCGCTAGGATTGACTCGCATAGGGGATATTCCTGTCCCCAGCAGAGTCGCCAGCTGTCGCTACTGCGAAAATCAGCGCCGGCTATGACAGAAGAGTCGCCACCGTGCGTTATTTATCCCAAAGGGGGGAAAGGAAACGCTCAGAGTAAACCTAACGCAAAACGGGAAAGGAATGGTCATCGCAACCAAATCCTGGATTCGGGAGTCGGTTACGCAAGGGGAAGGTATTAGCACCCCTCACGTCCATCGTACTCGATGGGATCCACGCTTGTTTTCTATCTAAGGGTGTGTTATTCTATCTACTCTATAGGTCTGAGGTTAAAATAAAATAAAATGATTCTGCAAAGTATCGCACTTTATGCCTACGTATTCCCGTCTGGAATGAGAAATCAGAGTCAACGTAGTTCGCCTACCTACTAGAAAGGAGGGGAAGGTTGCTCGCTAGGATATCGCATCCTATGCCTACGTACTTTCATACAGCATGAAAGATCAGAGCAAACGTAGTTCGGGCCATGGAAGACACAAGCTTGTCTGAATGTTTTTATCTCCTTATGAAAGGGTTTTTCCTGATTAAGAGTCCAAGCGGACAAAAATGACGTTTTGATTGGTTTTCAGTCTTTTATGCAAGAACTGTCTTTTATGATGTTTGCAATCTCTGACGCACTAGAGACTATGATTTGAGAGTGACTACGTCGTATGTCACCCTAAGGGTAACACACCAAGCAATCAAACCACTGAAGAGTGACCCTCCAGCAACCTTTCTCAAATAGCTTAAGGCTCGTAGCGTACGACATCGATTATCCTTATTACTGTGTTTTGAATTGTTCTGAGATAGACGAGAAAGAAACTCTAAAAAACCTAGGGTTTGAAAGGGGAATCAAAACTACCCTAATGTTATCATGCATGGATTACAACCTAATGTCTGTCATAATTCCCACCTGCACAGAGGAAATCAGAGATCCTAGGGGATAAACGGAAAAGAAACAGCAGATATACAGTAAACAATAAGTATGCATGAGATGCAGCAAAACAAGCGAGGCAAGGGAGTCCCACTCAACCTCGAACCTGTGAAAACAATAGGCAAAGTGAAACAGCTTCACTTCAAACCTAAGGGGCAAGCTGAACAAGCCAACAAACAAAATAGAAAAAAGAACTAAAATCCAACACCAGCTCTGACAGCAACACCAGCTCCTACAGTAAGCAGTTCAAACAGCACCAGCTCTGGAAGCTACAGTTGATTAACAAAGAAAGGTTGATAGTAACAACTTCAAGCAAGATCCCATCTTCATTTTCCAATGATATTCAAGCTTCAGATAAGCTCTTATCTCCAATAATCTTCAGCTTTAGCAAGCACTGAACCCCAATAAGTAGACAACTTCAGTCAGCAGCAAAACCCTAGTTTTCACAGTTAACCAGCTTTGACAGGCACAAGCTTCCTCTTATCCAGTCATTAATGCACTTCTTATCTTCAATAGGTCTTCAACTTCAAGGCAGACACTCACAGGAGAGAATCAACTTAATAGAGGAAGTTGGAATGTTAAGAGGCTTAGTGAAAACCCAGGGAAATCACCAAGATCTTATCATAGCAAGTGAGAGATATCCTCAAGGTTCTACCCAATCAAAGCATGATCTACATCCCTCCTAAGGAGAGATGGAACTTCTTTGGGGGACCTTATGTCATAGGATGGAATAGAGGCACAAGAAGCTCTCTATATTTGAAAGAAGAAATCAGTCTACTCTAAAGCTCTCCCTATATCTCCTATCTCCTAAGTCTTCACAAAGCATCTTCAAGCACAAGAAATTTCAAGCTCCAAGCTCCATCATTTGTCTTCAATCTTCTTCCATGTCTTCACATACTCCTCAAGCCAAGCACAAGCCCCAACACCTAAAGAAAAGGCCTAAAACCCATCAAACAAAACAATATCCCAAGAGGGAACACACCAATAACAACCAATTTGCAAAAATCAGAGAAAATAGTAATACTCATCCTAAGATTCATTTATAAGGGATCCTAACTAGGTACCCTATACCCCATATAAACCCCCAAGACCTAAATCAATCTTAAAACCCCAAAACTATGTTTTGAAATGCACCTATGTCAAGGTAAACCCTAATCCTAATCACCCTAAAGTTTGATGTTCAAAACTAACCTAAATTAAATCACAAAAATGTGATAAAATTCCAGGGGGAACCTAATAGACTATACTAACTATAGCAAAAAGAATTACACCAAAACTCAAAGTGAAATGATCATACTAAATTCAGCAAGTTGGATATACACAATGGAAGTAAAATAAAAAGCAACTAAATGTAAAATGCACCAGAAATAGAAAAATGCATGAATTGACATTTTTATTGTTTTATAATTTTCTAGATGTCTTAATGAAAATGAGGAAAAAATTCCCATCTAAAAATAATGGTTTTTCAATTTATTATGATTTTTCAAAGAACCAAAAAAAATGTGAAATAAAAGAAAAATACAAGAAAATGGAAAAGATGTGTGCTGAATAGCAATCAGAAACAATTCATTTCACCAACTGGGCCCAGAGAGGGGGTGTCAAGAGAAAGCGCGCTAGGCCCAATTCCACTTCAGAAAATTAAAATGAAAATACTCAGGAAAATGGACAAATTCACGGTATGAATAGCAAGCCAATTACGTGTATTTCCTAATGGGCTTCTAAACAGGGGTGTGAGTATCAATTTGCACTTAAGCCCAATGCTTCATAATAAGTGATACGGTGCGTTTTATCTTCAGAACTCCTCTTCATAAACTGAAACGAATTCGTGGCCCTTGGATGTGGTGTTTGGTCAAAGTCATACTCGTATCCAATGGTGCCTACATCATCTTCTTCCTTTGAATTGTTCAGTGGAGGGAAGAGCCATGGATAACCAGAGTTTCTTACTTCATCTTCCTCAATTCGTACATGCCATGAATCTTCACCAAAAATCAAACCTAATTACTCTAAATCACTCCATTCTTCACCAGCAATCTAACTATGCAATCTATGAACACTGAATCATCATCTTCTTCAAAACACGATTGGATCTTCAGGATTTGGTTAGAAATTAATTCTCACTAAACCTAAAATTAAGAGGTCTAAACTCATCACCATGCTACACTGAGCATTTCTACCTATCAAATTAAGGTTATAGCATCAAGAACACCAAGATATGATCAAGAACATAATTTAGGTCATTCAACTTATTGTCTCTAAATCAACCCTAATGCTACCAGAAAGCTTCCTATGATCATCTACATTGAATCTAGCTATTCAAAACCTATTGAAACTACCTAAATCAAGCCATGGAGTGAAGTTTACATACCTGTAATTTTGAGATGAACAGAGTGATCAAACCTTCAAGATAAGCTTCAATAAGTTCCAGATACCTTCACCAACACCAAAGGATGCTTCTGTATGCAAAGAAAGAGATTGAAATGGCTTGGATTCTTGAATTCGATCTTGAGTTGCAGATGATGAATTCCAAATGCTAACACACGATTCCTCCACAATCTTGCCTTGAATTTGATCAGGAATCAATCTCCAACACCAAAGGAAGCTATTGCAATCAAGAAAATGGATGGAAATGGAGTGAAATGCTGTAACCGATTTTGATTTGCCAATGGAAATTTCAAAACTCAATTTCTCTTTTCTCCCTCAATTCTCACCAACCTGTGCATTGGATCAGTTCTAAACCTTATATAGAATGTGAATGAAGACTCTAGAACCTTCTGGATTGATCTAATGAGAAAATCAAAAATCTCATGTCATGCTATGTTCATACCAGCTCATATAGCAGCTTGCAATTCACCTTGTTTCTGATTCAAATTGTCCTCTAATGAGATTTTGGATGTATTAGGATTCACTAAAGCCTTGGTTATGCCTTACAAAGTGATTTTGCATATGTGCCTTATGATGTAAGTAACCCCTTTACAAAGCAAGTCATTGAATTATCCCTCAACTCAAAAATGTGGCAATGTCAATGTTCTCAAAATGTATTTTACAATCAAATTGGTATGTCATATGGCTTGGTTTGGATTTGTAGATCAAAAACCCCAATTTTCATTCTTGGTTTATTTAAAATTCACCCTTATTTTAGGCCATTTTTGTGATTTTGTGAAGCAAACCCTTCCACTCACCCATGACCTATTAAATAGCCTAAAAACATCATTTTGAACACATCTCATGTTGAACATTTTTCCATTTGAGGAGTGGAAGATGGAGATTTTGACCCATGTTGAAAAATGACCTGTAATTCAACTTTCCCAAAATACCCTTGGATTGCCAAGACCATAACTTGAGTTCTACAAATCCTCTTGAGGACTTCTAGTACTCAAATTAAAGCTAAGCTCAAGCCCTACAACTCTTATGTTGTCCAAGAATCCATTTGAAAACTCATTGATAGGCAAACATTGCTTGGAAGTCAAGTGACTTTCACAGATAAATTTCAGTGTCCTCTGATGACCCATAACTTGCAAGAACCATAACTTGAGTTCTACAAATCTCCTTGAAGACTTCTAGTACTCAAATTAAAGCTATAAAAGTTTCATGTTGGCCAAGAATCCATTTGAAACTTGCATTTTGACTTATCTGGCTTGGAAGATAGGCCTAAATTAGGGGATTTTACACTGAAACCCTAATTTGGCAAATCCTCCTACTCTTGATTCTCTTTGATTTATCCTTGGCACAACACCACACATGTATCCACATATCAATCCATGAATCCCACATCCTCCAATTAAGCCTTGATGCTCTTCAATCACTAAGTTGACCTAGGGTTGACCCAGATGAAACCCTAGTTGACTGTACTTCAACTCTGACTCTTGTACTTGTATCAATGACTTGTCTTATCTTCAAAATGACCCTCTAGTTCTTCCATGATCTTTGTGCACATTCCATACCCTCAATTCATAGTTCATACTCCATCGATGATACTCAATATACCTCAAATTAAGAGAGAAATCCACTGGTTGACCCTCAAACTTTTCAAAGCTTCAACTCATCTCTTGATTACTTGGATGGTCTTGAGCTTGAATAAAAACTCCTTGATATGCCTCTTTTGATAAGAATGGCACTTGATCCCTTGTTAGATGACTTTTTATGCTATGCTATGCAAATGATTAGACTATGTACATGACTTATTATGCAAATGACAATGCAAATGAAACATAAACCAGGTGAAATAGGTTGAGCAAATTTTAGGGTGCAACACTAGGGTGTCAATTCTTGAAGTTTAATGGAACATAACCAAACTAATCCTAAAAGCTTCAACATACTCCAAGGATCATAATCATGTAAAAATGGCGCAATAACTCAATAAGAACAAAGTGTATGGATGAGAAATAAGAACCTTGTTCGGAGCTTCAATGGTGGAGTATTCTTGCACGAATTCTTGATCAAAGTTGTTCAAAATCCTTCAATGATGCTTGGAGAAGCTTCTTGAATGATTAATTCTCTCTGAAATTGCTCCACAGTAGAAATTCAATTTTCACCTCTAATAAACTTTTTTCAAGTGCTTCTTACCTTCTCTTGCTCAATCCAATCACCAACCTTGTTATGAATTCATCCATGGTGTTATATATAAATGATTTGGATCCTTATTTGGCCCAATTGTGGCCCAATTCACTCAATCCGATTTTCCAAATTTTCTCACTTTTTCCTTTGTAATTTCCATGAACATGGTGTGTGGAAGCTTCCAATTCTGTTCATATCAGTTCCTTATGATGCAAGGATCATGTAGGGTTGAGATTAATGCCTTGGAAATGAATGGATGGTGGATTTCCATTATGTTGCTTTTTGGTGAAGAAACCATGAAATTGGCATAGCAAATGAATTCAAATTTGATTTCTTATTTTTCCAATGTTCTCAAAACATCACTTGGACTCAAAATAAGCACAAATATGGTCAAATTTGGTTCCAAAATGAATTGGCTTGAATTAGCCCTTTTCAAGCTTCCTTTAATGATTCATTCATGAATTCTTCTTCAAGCATTTCTCATCCTAACCCATATCAATGGATTATTGGTTCATGGTTATCCAAATAACATCATTTTGAACAACTTTCAAGTTGGACAAAATTTCATCTGAGGTGCGTAAGTTGGTGAAGTTGACCCATAATCAAAATGGCCTATAATTCCAAATTCCCAAAATACCCTTGACTTGTCAAAGCCATATCTGGAGTTCTACAAATCCAATCATGGACTTCTAGTACTTTATAGAAATCTAAGAAGATAAGGAACAACATTCATGTTGGCCGAAAGTTCATAGGAATCATCCTTCTAAGGAAAAAGTGTCATGCAAGTTGGTCAACTTTCAAGCTCCAATTTCACATGCCTCAGATGACCTGTAACTTGTCTGGATCATAACTTGAGTTATATAAACCCTATCAAGAACTTCTAGTACTCAAATTAAATCTAACATAATGCTCTACAACAATCATGTTGGGGTCAAGGTGATATGAAAATCAGATCTTGAGTTAAGTGGTCTGGAAGTTAGGCACCAAACTAGGGGATTTTACACTGTCAAGCATAGCAACCCTAGCCTAGGAACTCCTCACACTCTTGATTCATGATAATTTGACCTTGGAATCATCCCTTAGGAATCTTAATACATCAATCCATGATCACATGGCCTTGGAGCTAGGTCTCAACCTTCTTCAAATCATCAGTTATCCTAGGGTTGACCAGATGAAAGCCTAGTTGTACCAATCTTGGTAGTAACTCCTTACCCTTTGCACAATGACCTATCTAGGCTTCAAGATGATCTAAACACTTCTTAAGAGCTCTCTCAAGGCTCTAGGTCCAACTCTATGGCTTCAACATCATCAGATGACTTCCAATAACTCTCAAGTTAGGAGACCTACACACTTGGTTTCAACCACTCCCTCTGAGGATCTTTGGCTTCTCTGGTGAGGATATCAATCTTTGAACACTTAAACAAATCTCTTAGATAACTTCATAGCCTTGTGTAGCCCTTGATTGGTAGTCATACCTCTTGATCTCCTGCACACATGTCAATCCAATGCAAATCATAATGCTAATATGAATGCAATGAAACACAAGCTATGTAAAGAAAGGTTAGGCAAATTTTGGGGTGCAACAATAAGCCCAAGGTTGGCCATATCAAGGCCCATAGAGTTATGACTCTCAAAGATTTATATCTTGTCTTCCAACCATTTGAATCTTCTATTAGTCTCAGAAGGCACTTCACCACCAAAATCTCTCACCGAGAAGATGTCATCCTGTCTGTCCTCAAACAACTGCTGATTCAGGTTGCCATGAATAGCACCGTTAGCTTCAGGCCCATACACATTGCCCTGACCACTAATTCCAACATTACCAACTCCAATGTTACCAAATCCAGTGTTACCATTGCCTCCACCAACATTACCATTACCGTTCCAAGTTGTGTTCCCATATCCAGCACCATTGCCATTTCCATTTCCGCCAGCATTGGGGATAACATTGTTAGCGTGCTGAGTATCAACAACAGGTAGGTTGGCAGAAGTTCCTCCATGTAATACGTCGTCGTTGTTAACCCGTGCACTCAGAGGCTGCACCAAGGTCCTGAGCTGGTCTTGTCCACTAGCTACAGTCTGCATAACTTCCATAAATTGAGCCATTTTATCTTTCATTTCCTGCATCTGCTCTTGCATCTGTTCCATGATCCTCTTCTATCTTCCTCTGGTCGCGTACTGGTGATATGTGTTATCAGCAATCCTGAAACAAACTAAATGAATACAGGAGATAAGAAAACAGTTCCGATTCACCTGCAATGCGAAAAAGATGCTAAACGCAAACATGTATATATGCAACAGAGAGATTTCCCCTCGCTTCTAGTTTCCAGAAGAAGAAATGACCACGGAAAACCCCACAGACAAGCAGACAGAATAATAACTCCTCATATAATTACAGGCCAACAGACAGTGTGCATACATCAGCTGAGTACAAAATAGAGATGACCTCAACCAACAAGCCTGGTGATGGTCAATACATATGCAAAACAACAAGATACAAAGAAAGACAGTCAAGCTGAGTGTCGAGACTGGAAATCCTGTAGCAGCTTCCGCGTCTCGGGAGGATCTGGTATGGTTAGTAAACCCTGTATGAGTAACTCTAACTGGCTAATGGTGCGTTGTAGACTATCAACATGGTCTTCCCATGCTCCCTCTCCAAAGCACGCCTCAAGTCTACACCTCTTGGTGTCTGCTCTCAACCGATAATCCTCCAAGTTTGCAATAGCTTTGCTCAATATGTGCTCACTATTATACCTGAGTGATTCTTCCATCAAAATCTTCTCGTCCTTTCCTTTGAGCTGAATCTTCAACTTGGCGATCTGCTGTTTCAGCTTGTCCTCGTGTTCTATGTTGTTAGTGAGCATGGCATTCCACACTGATTCAAACATAGAGATCTCCAAGTAAGCCTTGTCCAGATCCTTCTTCTTGGTAGCAAGCACACTACTGACAGTGTTCAAATCCCGGCCTGAGCATTCTCTGGGGCTAGTCTCCTTCGTTAAGTCCGTACCTAGCTTGTTGATAAGTTCAGTCTGCTTCTTGAAGGCATGAACATCATCAATCTTCTCGCTTCAGAGTTGAATGACTTCTTTCTCTAATTCTTCATTTGCTTTCTTCAACTCTTCTTTCTCACGCAACAGTTGGTTGTACTTCTGAATATCCACGGAAGTGGGTTCTTCGATCATAATGGGGTACAAAGGCGCAACTGAGGGAAATGGCATCAGAGACTTATCAGCTATATCTTTGATACAAATCATGTAAGGGTCATAAGCTCGATTGTTTCTCTTTCCTAGCAATGTCTTACCTCGCCTGTGAATGTTACTCCATGCATACTTTATTCTAACCAAAGTGTCAGCTTCCAGCAAGCCTGTGAGATACAGAGATTTCTGTATCTCTTCTTCTTTAGAGGACTCTTCAAAGCATATCCAAATTGTCTGATCAACAAAGAGGGATTGTAGTTAATACAGCCCTTCCTTCCTACCAACGGGACATTCGGAAAACCACTGCAACTATATATGATTTCAGCACCAAGTATATCTCGATCAAACCATACAATGTTTTCTGCAGATAAACCCAGTAACCTAGCAAACCAATCTGAGGTACCAGCAGCAGCAACAAATGGGCATGTCTTCGGAAGGTGACTAAAGAACCACCTATACAACATGGGTACACAATAATACACATTTTTACCCCTTCGCTTCTCATTCTTGTAATGGATAAAATGGTAAACATCTCCTAACAGCGTTGGCACTGAATTCCCTGAAGCAAAGATATAGAAGGCATTTGTATCCATAAAGTCTGGCAAGTTAGGAAACAAGATGATACCATATATACATAGAGCGAGAATGGCATTGAATATAATCCAACAACCGTCCTTTGCAAACTGTAAAGCCTTGTCAACCAGAAAAGGTAGAGGAAACCCATACACTCCATTCAACTTGGTCAATTTTCCTGAGAACTCTGAGGCATCATGATGAAGAATTGCAACAAGCCTAGCTAAATCAGGCTTAGCATCTTCATGGTAAAAAGGCATCTGATCCAATACTGGAACTCCTAGTAACGCAACATACTCTTCCAAGGTCGGCGCCAGGACATAGTCAGGAAAAATAAAACATCTCAACTGAGGGCCGTAAAACCGTAGCAGAGCATATAAGCCATTCAAATCGAACATTGAAGGTTTGCACACCAAACTGAGTAACTTCCCATAAGATTCCTTGAACTTTCCTCTCACTTTCTGATCTGCTGAAGCAATCAAACTCAATAGGGAACTGATGTCAGGAGAAGGGAGCTTGTAGGAAACTGTCTTCTTCAGAGACTCCATGTCAGAAAAGGAACAAGATCACTAGAATCGGGGAGGAAATATGCACTTGCAGCACATACACATGTTAATGAAATGCAAATGAAAATGCAAATGTACATGCAAACAGGAGATCAAGATTGTTGTGCTGTAGTTGAGAAGACCGACGCTTCGCTTTACTCATAACCAAACACTGATACTAGAACCCCTTGGTATCAAGAATCCAAATTGTAAAGAACCAGGTAATCTGAAGGCCAAAGTTTCCTGCACAACCCTATCCCTCTCACAGGTAAGGACCTATCCACTAATAAGATTTGGCATCCTATGCGTTCATCAGCGTCACAGACTTTCTAGAAATGATGATACGTTCACCATTTCTGGTTTGGCATCATTATCTCCTGAAGAGGCCTCACTTAGCTGACTCACAAATGATCGGTTCCCAGAGTTGACAATCCTCAGATCCAAAATTCCTTCAAGCCCAAAGGGTCAGAAAGAAAATCGTCAAAGAGAATCTCGTCTGAGCGCGAATTTCATGGCAAGCTGGTGCATGCAAGGCATACAGGCTCACCAGTAATCTCCACTTCTAATGCTAAGTCTATACTCAAGCCTGGGTCTGGATTATCTCTTAATGGTACAATCCCTCCCATAGCACAACAATAATGAATCATGCAGAAATTAAAATGCGGAAAGCAAATAAAGATAAAGCACATATGTACACACCCAAAAAAATAAACAAACAAGCACTAGGATTGACTCGCATAGGGGATATTTCTGTCCCCAGCAGAGTCGCCAGTTGTCGCTACTGCGAAAATCGAGGCCGACAATGATAGAAGAGTCGCCACCGTGCGTTATTTATCCCAAGAGAGGGAAAGGAAATGCTCAGAGAAAACCTAATGAAAAGAGGGATAAGATTGGTCATTGCAACCAAATCTCGGGTTCGGGAGTCGATTACGCAAGGGGAAGGTATTAGCACCCCTCACGTCCGTCGTACTCGATGGGATCCACGCTTGTTGTCTATCTAAAAGGGTGATTGAAACTATCTAACTACTGGCTGAAGGACAAAAAAAAAAGAAGTGACTCGGCAAAGCAATGGCGCTTTGTGCCTACGTATCTCATCTGAAGTGAGAAGTCAGAGTCAACGTAGTTCGGCTAACTACGGGTGAAAAGGAGGGAAGGTTGCTCGCCAAGACATCGCGTCTTGTGCCTACGTACTTTCATCTGGTATGAAAGATCAGAGCAAACATAGTTCGGGCTAACTACGGGTGAAAAGGGGGGAAGGTTGCTCGCCAAGACATCGCGTCTTGTGCCTACGTACTTTCATCTGGTATGAAACATTAGAGCAAACATAGTTCGGGCTGAAAGGTAACACAGGTTTGTTCAACTGTTTTACCCGAGTAGGTTTAACAATCAGTTCTAGCAGTTCGGTGTATGCAGCTCGACCATTGGAGACTTAGGCGTTACCGTTTGCGATAGAACCAAGAGTTAACAAAAATCTCCTTATGAAAATGATTTTCCAAGATTAAAGGCCCCAAAGGGCAAAAAGAAGTTTGAATGATTTGTTTTTGTGTTTTTTAGAGAAGAAGTGTTTTTGGATTCTTTGCAATTTATATCGCACTAGAGACTATGACTTAGGAGTGAATGCGTCGCATATCACCCAAAGGGTGCTATACTAAACATTCAAGCCATTGAAGAGAAACTCCTCAACAACCCTTTCCCAAGTTCTTAAGGCTCGTACGTACAATAGTCATTAACCTTTATTAGGTGTTTCGTGATTGTTTTGAGATGAGAAGAGAAAGGACACTAAAGGGGGACTAAATCCAAACCTAACTTTTTCATGCAATGGTGATCCTAAGATTGAGATAAAGAAATGCTACCTAATGTTATCATACAAGGTTGAGTTCCTAATGTCTATCATAATCTCCCTTGAACAAGAGAGATTAGAGGTCCTAAGGGAAAGAAACAAACAGAAACAACAGGAAACAACATAAACATGCAAGAATGCAAACATGAAATGCAAGCGAGGGAGGAAATTGGTGTGGGGCAGTAGCCTCCACAAGCTCATCTCAACCTCATGCAACAATATGATAAATGCAATAAATGAAAGTAACAAGAAATACATCAATAGAAACACACAAGAGCATAAAAAATGGGATGAAATGGCCTAAACCAAACAACATCAACCATAATGCCAAAACATAAACACAAATGAAAGGAAAAGAAGACCTAAATAAAAGTGAGGATGGGAGGCAATATGAGGACAACAAGGAACTCATAAAGGCACTCAACCATGAGCATCACAAGAAAGGTGAACAAGAAAGCACAAAGAAAGTCCTCATGGGTTCATCATTTTAAAGCATGCTTCAAGTACCTCCAAGGAGGGACCAAGCTACCTCAATTGAGATTCCAAAGTTATTGGACAGTAAGGGACATGAAATAAAAGTTCTCAAAAGAAAAAGCAAGTAAACCACAAGGAAATGCAAGTAAGTTCCCAAAGGAAAGCAAGCATGTTTCACAATGAAACCCTAATTGGAAACTCAAGAATAAACAATCAAATGAACAAGCAAAACCAAATGTTATGACCTAAAAATGAGCAAACCTCATCCTTAACATGTTAACAACATGAATCAATAGGCATTGAAGGCTCAAATGATCCAAAAATGTCATATCCAAGTCAAACTAGGTCAAGATGTATGTATGAACCTCCCTTTGGGTAACTTGACTTGCAAGTTACTCTAAAAATAGAAAAATGATTCAAAAATTATCAAATAAAATACAAGAATCTCATAAACATGTTGGAAACCAAAGGCCAAAAGATTGCAATCAAAATCACTTCACAACATCACCATAGAAATTGATTCACAAGGGTGCTCCATTGTGAAGGAGGATTGTTTAGGGTCAAATGAAGGGCATCAAAAGTCAACTCAAATGTCAACCAACCAGGGGCAAAATGGTCCTAAAAAATTCATCGACTCATCATTGATATGAGGATTGAATTTTATTCATTGGATCAAACGGAAATGAGAGAAATAAAATAAAAACCAAAACATGTCAAGATTTAAGTCAAATAAAAAACTTCCAATGTTAAATCCAATTTTTAATTGAAAAATAATTTATAAAATAAAATAAAAATTTCTAAAAATAAGAGGACATCTCAAAGAGTCCAAAACATATTTTTTTGGGATTTTATCACACTTGGAAGTATTTTAAAATAATTTAAATCTAAACAGAAATAAAATAAAAACTAAAAAGAAAAAGAAATAAAAAACAAAGGGGCTGGGGGTGCAGGAAGCAGCCCAGAAACGTTGGAATCCAAAGGGCCCACAAAGGGGGGGGAGTGCCAGTAGCACGCCCAGCCCATCAGAAATGAAAAAGAAATAAAAACGTGTGGGTTCAGTGTAGCGTGGTCAACAGAGGCATATGGTGGAAATCAATCAAAGACCATTGGATTAAATGGTAATCAGATCAAGGGGCTCACATTCACACACGTCATTTAATGAAATCCCAGCTGGATCTAGTGTGTTTGGTCAAAGCAAGAACACCATAGGTCTTAATCTGGGGCGTTGAAATAAAAAGTAAGCAAATCAAAAGGCTGGAACGCATCCACGTGGCTCAGGCGAGGTTTAAATCCTTGGAGGGAAACGAGACTGTCGGAACCACTGTTCCGGTCGTCTTCTCCGACAACTTCTCAAACCAGTTACGGCCAGCAAACCCAGAATCCTCAAAACTTAACCAAAATGGACAAAATAAAAGCCATAAATGATCTCCAGGTTACGTGGATCATGAATCCACTAGCCATTTTCATTGATCATGCCTTAAAAAGCCAAAACAAAAAGAAATAGAAATAAGCTCAAATGAAAAAAGTTTGCAAACAACCACAAAATCAATCCAAAATCCATCTATGATATGCAAGTATTAAAGAGACATGAAAATGGCGTGATAAAAATGCTTGAGCAGAGAGATATTTTGAAACAAAGAAACCTAAAAAACAAGCTTCCACAGACCTCAGTGATTTGGGGTGTTTTGTTTTGATTGAAACTCAGTGAAACTTGGAAATCGATTTTGACTTTTTCCTCTCTTTTTCTCAATCTGTTCTTACTCAAATGCTCACCAAAACCACTCCTGAAGGCATGTGAATGAAGCTGGGATTAAATATGATGGATTCAGATGCAAATAAAGCCCAATTCTGTGCTCTTTGGGCCCAATTAGATTTTCACTTTTTCACTTTATGGCCATTTGAATAGTGCACGAAATTCACTTTGCCCAGCTGTAAAAATGACTCAGCTTGCTTGCATTTGAGGTAGGTTGATCAAAGGGCTGAGAATGGTTCCTTGATTTCATCTTATGGCATGTTTTTGATATGTTACTTAATCTTGAAGAAAGCTTGAAAATGGCCACCAAGATGCACTCAAATCTCTAATCCAAAGATGGCATTGTATTTTAGATGTGTTTATCACTCAAAAAATGCACAAGGTTGGTCCAAAATGATTCCAAATGATTTTAATTTGATTTTTCCCTTTTAAGCCCTTTTTCGTGGAAATTCCTTTAGGGATTCTTCAATCCAAGCCAAAACTTTGATGCTTTGATGTTTGGTTGAGAAAATGACCCCATTTGGAGCAAGTTTGAAGTTGGAAAGATTTCCATTTGAAGTGTGCAAAGTGGTGAAAATGACCTATAATGAGAATGACCTGTAATCCTGCTTTCCCAAAATACCCCTGCCTTGCAAGCCTCATAACTTGAATTCTACAAATCAGATGAAGGACTTCTAGTACTCTTTGGAAAGCTAATATAATGAGGAACAACTTTCATGTTCATCAAAATTTGAGGAGAAACATCCTTCTAGGTAAAAAATGGCTTGGAATTTGGTTGACTTTTGTTGACCAAAATCACAATCATCTGAGGACCTGTAACTTATCTGTTTCATAACTTGAGTTCTATAAATCCAATCAAGGCCTTCTAGTACTCAAAAGAAAGCTAAGAACATTCTCTACAAGTTTCATGTTGGGGTCAATATGAGATGAGACTTGTATCTTGAGATAGGTGGTCTTGAAGTTAGGCATTGAACAAGGGATTTTACACTGAGAACCCTAATTCAGATACTCCTCACACTCTTAATTCTTGATGAATTAATCTTTAAATGATATCTCATGTATCTTAACACAACATTCCATGACCATAAAGACTTGGAATTGAGTCTTAATCTCCTTTAAATTCACAGTTGACTTAGGGTTGACCAGATGAAAACCATAATTGCACCATCTTCAACTGTAGCTCTTCACACTTGGTATAAACACTTGGATGAACTCCACAATGACCCTCAAGGCCTCCAATGAGCTTAAATGATCATCTCCCTCCATAACCATGGGCTTGTGATCCTCAGATGACCTTCAAATAGCCTCCCAGATAGGAGGTGAACCACATACATTTATCTGCCTATCCAAAGGGCTTTTACTTGTCTCTGATGATGATAACCCCTCTGTTGACTTGAATACAACCTATTGATTAGGCTTAGGACCCTTGGCACTTTCCTCTTGTTGCACACACATCTCTTGATCCCATGTAAAATACAGAATGCTATGCAATGCAATATGCTAGAATAATGAAATGAAACATAAACGAAGTAAAGAAAAGGTTGAGAAAATTTTGGGGTACAACAGCTTCCCCTATTCAAACGACTTAGACCTGAATGAGTGAAAAGCGAACGGATTTCATACCATCAAGGTAAAAGACGGTTGAATACAAAAGAACCCGGAAATTTGCCAGCCATAGAAATAAACTGCAAACGAGAATCTCAGGAGATAGCTGCTCAGATTACAAACATGCCCAGCTGGGAGAAAGAGAAACTTAACGAGTAACTCTGCTTGGGGAAAATTTCAAATTACCGGAATTTGGATATTCAACAAACCAAAGGAAACAATGAAATCTTCCGGAGCCTAGATACTCAACAAGATGAGGAGCACATCCACAAATGAAAACTGGCCGGAGTCCGAACACTCAACGAATCAAAACCCACCGGAGCCTAAACACTCAACGAAACCAAACAACCGGAGCCTAAACACTCAACGAAGCCAAACGAACCGGAGCCTAAACACTCAACGAAACCAAACAACCGGAGCCTAAACACTCAACGAAGCCAAACGAACCAGAGCCTAAACACTCAACAAAGCCAAACGAACCGAAGCCTGAACACTCAACGAAGCCAAACCAAACCGGAGCCTAAACACTCAACAAAGCCAAACGAACCGGAGCCTAAACACTCAACGAAAGCAAACCCATTGGAGCCTAAAAACTCAATGAAGCCAAACCCATCGGAGCCTAAGCACTCAACAAAGCCAAATGAACCGAAGCCTAAACACTCAACGAAGCCAAACCCAACCGGAGCCTAAACACTCAATGAAGCCAAATGAACCGGAGCCTAAACACTCAACGAAGCCAAACCCATCGGAGCCTAAACACTCAACGAAGACAAACCCATCAGAGCCTAAGCACACAACGAAGGCAAATGAACCGGAGCCTAAACACTCAACGAAGCCAAACCCAACCGGAGCCTAAACACTCAACGAAGCCAAAAGAACTAGAGCATAAACATTCAACGAAGCCAAACCCATCGGAGCCTAAATACTCAACAAAGCCAAACCCATCGGAGCCTAAGCACTCAAAGAAGCCAAACGAAATGGAGCCTAAACACTCAATAAAGCCAAACCCATCGGAGCCTAAACACTCAACGAAGCCAAACCCATCGGAGCCTAAACACTCAACAAAGTAAACCAACTGGAGCCTAAACATTCAACAAAGCAAACCAACCGGAGCCTAAACACTCAACGAAACCAACCGGAGCCTAAACACTCAACAAAACCAACCGGAGTCTAAACACTCAACGAAACTAATGAACCGGAGCCTAAACACTCAACGAAGAAAACCAACCGGAGCCTAAACACTCAACGAAGCAAACCAACCAGAGCCTAAACACTCAACGAAGCAAACCAACCGGAGCCTAAACACTTAACAAAGCAATCCGGAGCCTAAACACTCAACGAAGCAACCTGGAAACTGGAGTATCTGACAGACAAAGGGAATACGTCACGAACTGAGTCTTCACCGGAACTTGGATATTCAACGGAGCAAGAGATATCATCACAAAACTTAATGGGATTAATATAACCAAATGGTGTCTGGGCACTTCACGGGTAAAGCAAAACGTCACAAATAGCAAATGTCGAAACCTAGATGTTCAACGGAGGATCCGGAGTCTGAATGCTCGACGTAGACACCAAAGCCTGAAGATCAACTGTAGGGGATAACCACCACATGAAAACAAAAAGGTAACAACCTGGTTTATGTTTCAAAATGCAAATGTTTGAAAATGGCGTAATGCTCCATACGAAATGGAAATGGTACACGTTTGGGTAGAAGCTATGCACGCATGCAGATGCAACGAAACCACTCTAGCAAAATAAATGCTAAAGAGGAAAACACACTCCGCTGGAGGAAGACTAGGCACGCCTTGTGCAAACAAACTCATGTTGGGGAATATAAGTCTTGGATGGCATCCGAGAAAACTTCTAGGTAAAACTGCTCTGCTAAGCACAAATTCACTCCGTTGGGAATTTGAAACATGTATCGACCAACTGCTGGGGATAACCGCACGCCTACACGCACACCACCATGCTGGGATGAAGGAACCATTTTTAATTGCTGGGGAATAAACTCTGGCTGGGGAAAACAGCTCCATCCAAACCTTCTTAAAGCGATGCCCCAAGGATAACAAACCTGCAAAAACAACAGATAAGATACTACACAATATAGGCTATCTTGGTCATCATCTGTGACGTTGTTCAGTTAAGTCAAAGTTTTAACAGTTATTGGTCAAGGCCTGCAAGTTCACGTATGTGCAAATTCATCAAAAACATCGGGCGTTTTTCACAAACAAAACAGTAAAAGCTAAAAACCGAACACACAAAGATTTTCTAAATAACAAGTTTATTGATAACGGCCTGAAAGTAGGCAAATTTACAAACGATGCAACTCCTGAAATGAGAAAGTTGCGCCAAAGACAGATAAGAAATGCACAAAGATATACAAAATGTCGGCAATATGGTACAGACAACCACCATGGGACGACTCATCTATGACTCGCATGACTTTGATACTTTTCCGATGCTTCGTCTTCGGAAGAGATTGACTCGAACAATTTCCTGCGGGTTCTCCCATATCCATTATGTCTTGAAGACTCATGAGCAGATCGCAGTTATTTGCTTTTCAAATCCCTAACTTTTGCCTAAATCGCCCTCGCGGGTTTTGGATTCACTTGGATACCCATTTTGGCCAAAGTCGCCCTTTTAGGTTTTCAACTTTGCGGGTTTACATATTTTCTTTTTATCCCTAATTTTTTACGAACGTATCTTTTAATGGTTCGCCAGGATGTCCCATTTTTTCCTGGACTTTCTTTTTTTTCTTTCCAGCGGGTCTCTTTAAGCATAGTATTTTTTTACTGCGTCTGCATTCACAGGGGACGTGAAATGTTCACCATCCATAGTCGAAAGTAGTAAGGCTCCTCTGGAGAAAACTTTCCTTACAATATACGGACCTTCGTAATTGGGAGTCCATTTCCCCCTGTGATCGTTCTGTGGTGGGAGAATCCGCTTCAACACTAAATCACCTGCTTGAAAGCTTCGAGGACGTATCTTCTTATCGAAGGCTTTCTTTATTCTGCTTTAGTATAAACGATCGTATGCGATGGACGCCAACCTTTTCTCATCCATTAAGCTGAGCTAATTCAACTTGTTCTTCACCCATTCTGCTTCATCCAGTTTGACGTCAGCCAAAACTCTCAAGGAAGGTATCTCGACTTCTAGTGGCAGGACAACTTCCATACCATATACCAACGAGAAGGGAGTTGCCCCAGTTTAAGTACACACCGAGGTGGGATATCCATGTAAAGCAAAGCGCAACATCTCGTGCCAATCTTTGTAGGTCACAACCATCTTCTGCACAATCTTCTTGATATTTTTGTTGGCCGCTTCGACCGCGCCATTCATCTTCGGACGGTAGGGAGACGAATTGTGATGCTCAATCTTGAAGTTCTGGCATAGCTCTTTCATCATCTTGTTATTCAAGTTAGATCCATTTTCAGTAATGATCCTTTTAGGTATTCCATATCGGTAGATGATGTATCTTTTGATGAACCGGGCCACAACTTGCTTGGTGACATTGGCATAAGAAGCTGCTTCGACCTATTTGGTGAAATAGTCGATGGCTACTAGGATGAAACGATGTCCATTGGATGCAGTAGGCTCAATCTTTCCAATCATATCAATGCCCCACATGGAAAAGGGCCATGGAGATGACATGACATTCAAAGGACACGGTGGCACATGAATTTTGTCGGCATAGATCTGACATTTATGACATTTCTTCACGAATTTGAAACAATCCGACTCCATCGTAAGCCAATAATACCCAGCTCGCAACAAATTTCGAGACATGGCATGTCCGCCTAAATGCGTACCGAAAGTACCCTCGTGGACTTCCTCCATAAGCATATTTGCTTCTTTTTCATCCATGCATCTCAACAGTACCAAATCATGGTTTCTTCTGTAAAGCACACCATCCTGATTCAGATAAAAATTGCCAGACAATCTCCTTAGAGTCTTCTTATCTCGACTGGATGCCCCAATCGGATACTCCTGGTTCTTGAGGAAATTTTGGATGTCAAAATACCACGGCTTGCCGTCGGAGGCCTCCTCAATGGCGAATATGAAAGCGGGTCTATCAAGGCGGGAGATAACTATTCTGGGAGCTTCATTCCAAAAATTAACCTTGTACATCAAAGACAACGTTGCCAGAGCGTCTGCCATCTGATTCTCCGCTCGCGGCACGTGGTGAAACTTTACCTTGTTGAAGAAAGGTAACAACCTCCTTGCATAATTCATGTAAGGAATCAAATTAGGTTGACGAGTTTCCCATTCTCCCTTGATTTGATTCACAACTAGCGCAGAATCGCCATATACATTGAGATTCTTGATCCTCAAATCAATAGCTTCTTCGAGACCCATAATACACGCTTCATACTCAGCTTCATTGTTGGTGACTGGAAATGTCAATCTGGCAGTAAATGGGATGTGAGTCCCATGGGGTGTTGTAATGATTTCCCCAATTCCACTTCCGTATGAGTTGACCGCACCGTCAAATATCAACTGCCATTGGGAGCCAAGTTCAGGACCTTCATCTGGTAGTGGTTCGTTACAATCCTTCATTTTGAGGAACATAATGTCTTCGTCAGGGAATTCAAACTTCATTGGCTGATAGTCTTCGATAGGTTGTTTGGCAAGGTACTCTAACAAGACACTTCCTTTGATGGCCTTCTGAGAAACATACTGAATATCATATTCTGTCAGAACCATTTGCCATCTGGCAATCCTTCCTGAAAGCGCTTGCTTTTCCAAGACATACTTGATTAGATCCATCTTCGAAATCAACATGGTTGTATGGTTAAGCATATACTGTCTTAAACGTTTGGCAGCCCAAGCTAGTGCGCAACACGTTTTTTCAAGCATTGAGTAACGGGACTCACAATCTGTGAACTTTTTACTCAGATAGTAAATCGCATGCTCTTTTCTTCCAGTCTCGTCGTGTTGACCGACGACACAACCCATACTGTTCTCAAGAACCGTTAAGTACATAATTAATGGTCTTCCAGCTACTGGAGGTATCAATATCGAAGGTTCCTGCAAATACTCTTTTATTTTCTCAAATGCTTTCTGACAATTCTCATTCCAAACGACCGCCTGATCTTTCTTTAATAACTTAAATAATGGCTCACAAGTGGCTGTGAGGTGAGATATGAACCGAGCAATGTAGTTCAATCTACCTAAGAAACCACGAACTTGTTTCTCGGTCTTTGGTGCTGGCATTTCTTGAATTGCCTTGATCTTCGCGGGATCGACCTCAATACCTTTCTCACTGACAATAAACCCCAATAACTTTCCTGACCGTACGCCAAAAGTACACTTGTTTGGATTCAGCCTAAGTTTAAACTTCCTTAACCTCTCAAACAGCTTCAGAAGATTCACCAGATTCCCCTCCTCCGTCCGGGACTTTGAAATCATATCATCGACATAAACCTCAATCTCATGATGAATCATGTCGTGAAATAGTGTCACCATTGCTCGTTGATAAGTTTCCCCTGCGTTCTTCAAACCAAAAGGCATTACTTTATAGCAGAACGTCCTCCATGGCATGATGAAAGTCGTTTTCTCCATGTCCTCTGTTGCACCCTAAAATTTGACCAACATTTATTTACCCATCAAGTGTTTTAAGGTTGATACCTTTATCAGAAAGTTCAAGAGATCCTCAGAGGAATTGGTTGAAACCAAGGTTGTGTGTCTCATAACTTGAGAGTTGTGGGAGCTTCTCAGATGATTCTGAGACTATGAGGATAGACTTGAAGCTTTGAGAAAGCTTATGAGATGTCTTGAAAGCCATCATGAATCCCAGAGAGGTCATTATACAAGAATTCAGAAGATTCAACCATGAGTGGTAGAATTAGGGTTTTGACTGGGTCAACCCTAGGTCAACTGATGATTGGGAAAGGGTTGAGACCTAATCCAAGGGCCATGTGATCATGGAATGATGTATTGAAGCACTATAAGGATGATTCCTAGACCAAATCATCATGATTGTGGAGTTTGAGAAGTTTTAAGCTAGGGTTTCTAAGGATTGACAGTGTAAAATCCCCTAGTTTGATCCCTATCTTCCAGGCAGTTTTAGCTCAAGATGTGATTGTTATATCATCTTCCCCACAACATGAATGTTGTAGAGCTTGTTCTTAGCTCTAATTTGAGTGGTAGAAGTCCTTGATAGGATTTGCAAAGCTCAAGTTATGGTTTTGACAAATTATAGGTCATCTGAGGTATGTGAATCTGGGTCCTTGAAAGTCACCCAACTTGCAGACAACCTTTGCCCTAGTAGGATGATTCCTATGATCTCTTGGTCAACATGAATGTTGAAGATCATCTTCTTATCTTTCTATAGAGTACTAGAAGTCCTTGATAGGATTTGTAGAACTCAACTTATGGCTTTGACAAGCCAAGGGCATTTTGGTCATTTGGAAGTTATAGGTCATTTCAAGCATATGGCCATATCTCCTACTTCCAAGCTTCAAATGGAAAAATATTCAACATCAAAGTTGCTTAGAATGATGTTTTAAGGCTATTAGGGTGGTCATGAGATGTTGAAAAGGCTCATAGCAAAAAGTGATAAAAATGGCCTAAAAATGAGGTATAAGTTAATTCAAGTGAAATGGAAAATCATAAAATCCAAGTTACAAATCCAAACCATGTCATATGATAGGTCATTTTGACTCCAAATGACATTTTAAGAACAATGGTTCAGCCACAATTTTGATTTGAGGCTTGCATCATGGGGTTTCTTTGTAATTTGATTGCTTGCATAATGGGGTACCAAACCAAAACAAAGAAAAACTTAATAAACAAGGTGTTTAAGCATAGTATCTTACCCTAATTCTCATTTAAGGAGAAAATCAAGTTAGTTACCCAAGTTACAAGGGTTTTGTCATGATATATCATGTGGTGAGAATGAAAATGCAAATTATCATGGCATGGAAAATTCAAGTTCTTACTAGATGGTTCTAGGAGGTTCTAGACCTTTCTAAACCAGTCTATATATTGCATACAAATTCCATTGGTGAAAGGTTGGTGATAGTTGATGTTAATGGTGGTAGAGAATAGAGATTGAATCCATTTTTCTCCATTTGCAAATCACATTGAATCTTCATTTTTCTCTTCATTACCTTTCCACTTTTCTTCACAAATCATCTCTACAAACATTGCTGAGTGTGTTCATCTTGATTTGCAACTCCATTGATGAAGAATTGAAAGCTTTCCCATTGAATTTGCAAGAAGGCAAAAGGCATTGGATCTTGAGATACAAGCCATTTCCATCAAATTTTGTGCAAGCAGAGGAGTATTCATCACCTAAGGATTGTTCTTGAGGATCTACAAGGCTTGATTTGGAGAATTTCAGCACCTACCATATCCAAGAGCAAGGTAAGCAAAATCATTCCTACACCCTATTCTAGGCATGGCTAGGGCTAATTGTTAGTGTGAAACCATTAGAGACAATTAGGTGGTTCATTTTAATGAGTTTGGGATTGATTGGAGAAGATTCATCAATGGTGGTCAATTCTTGATGGAGTTAGAACATGCTGGTTAAGGGATGATAATGCACGATTTTTGGCTAGTTTTAATCAGCATAACATAAGGATCATTTCTATATAAAGAATGTTGAGTTTGGTGAAGGTTGAAAACTGAAGAAAGTTTGAGTTCATGGAGTTACACTATTCGGTTTGCGTGATTTATGGTGTTTCAATACAAACCAAGGGCATGGTTGTGTTCTACGTGAAAAATGGATTAAAATTGGTTCTTATATCATGTCATTTGGTGGAGTAATGAAGTCACACGAGAGGCTAGAAGTTCCATGCATGAGGATGTATTTTCATGGGGGTTCTGAAACCCTAATTGACCAAAGGTTGAAGATAACTTTTCTGCCGTTGGATGGGCGTCTGACTCGTTGACTGGAGGAACGATCCTAGGGCTGAGATTGAAACGAAACGGAGGGAAATCAGCCACCAAGTGAAACGCGGCGTTTCACTTAATGTACCTGTTGGGCTTTGTGTTCATTTGTTATTCCCACCCCCCATGCAGGCCCAATCCAATATTGTACTATGATTTGATGCTATTTACACCGCCATTTTTTCTTTTTTTCTTTTCATTTTAAATTGATTTTTCTGATACAATGGGCCAGGCGCATTTCTAACGCCACCCCCCAGTATGGGCCCAAATGTGATAATAACTGGACATGTTTGCTTCTTGCACCCACCTTATCATTTCCCTCATTAATTTTCCTCCAAATTTTTTATAACTTTAAAAATTCATAATAAATAGAAAAAATAATATTTTTTAATGGGACTTTTTTTCCCATTTTCCATTTTCTGTCTAGAAAAATATAAAACCATAAAATTGCCATTTTATTTCATTTTTATATTTTTTGCATATTTTTACTTTTAAGTGCTTTTTTAATTCTTTTAGTTGATATGTTAATTTGTAGATTTTAGTTAGGATAGTTCCCTTAATATTTTGAGTTCAATCTTTTTGGGATGATTAGATGAATGTTTTAGGTTCCCCCTGATTTAATTTCAATATTTTGTGACAATTTTTAGGGTAGTTTTAATTAGGTAGTTCTAAGTAGTGTAGAATTTGGTTAAAACTTCAACATAGGTCAAATACAACTTTGGATTTAGGGTTTTGTAGGGCAATTTAGTCTATGGGGAGTATATGGGACTTAAGGGTAGATATGTAGGGTCCCCTAGAATTTATATTAGGATTTAATACAATAATATGCTATTTTTAGTTGATTTTTGCATTGAATGATTGTTTGTGTTGCCTTTAGGGCATGCTTGTTTAGTTTGCTTTACTTTGGAGTTTTCCTTTGGTTTGAGGAGCTTGGTATCTCTTTGTGGAGAATGGTGGAGCATACTAGAATATTGGAAGATGCATGAAGGAGCTTGAGGAGCTTGTTCTTCTTCTTTTTGTTTTGTTTTAGGGTTAGGATTAGGGAGAGCTTAGATGTAGAAAATTTCTTTCTCAAACATGGATGGTATCATTCACTTCCATTCCTCCTTATGATTCAAAGTCCTTCCCTGGTATACACCTCTCTCCTTTGGAGGGATAAGTGTTATACCTAGGAGGTAGAACTTTTGAGGGAACCAGTCCCTTGATGTTGAACCCTTATAGGTCACCTTTGGTGATCAAATAAGCAGTTCAATATCCCCTAGCTTATCCAGTAAGTGATCTTTCTCTGGTTTTGATTATCTTGAGAGCTGCAGAGCCTGAGCATGAAGATGAAGACTTCATTGAAGATTGAAGAGGATGAATCCTAGAGTAGTGCCATTCCAGCTGAAGCTTGAAGAGCATGAAGATCAAGTTGATACTTGAAGATCCCTGAAGATTAGGTGAAGCCTGAAGGTGGAGCTGATCAAAGAAGCTGAAGCTTAAGGGAGAAGATGAGTTGAAACTCATGATGTAGGGTTTATACATGGAAAGCAATTGATATCTGAAGTCTGAAGATTGAGTTGCTGCTGGAGGAGCTGAAGCTTTCTTCTGTTTCCTTTTCTGTATTGTGTGTTTTGCTTGACTTGTTTGTTGCATTAGATTAAGTCCATCTAGAATAGGTAGAATCTAGGAGCATGATTGCATTAGAGGTTGAGTTGCTCCCTCTGCTTGTATTGTTACTGCGTGGCTTTGCTTGCGGGTATTCGGTAGAGCCCAACTCCCTTGCCCATGTGGTTCGTTTGCCTGATGGCATTTTATTTCATTTTATCTGTATGATTGCAGTTTACTGTTTATTGCTTGATAGCACGTTGTTTATTTTTCAGTATGATTACTGTTATTTCATGACTGGCTTGAGGTTGAGATGAGCTTGTGGTGGCTGAAGCCCCACACACATTTCCTCCCTGACTTGCATTGCATGCATTTTACTGTTAAGCTGATGCTTTGTCTGTTTTGGTGTATCATTGACATGATCCCTTAGGACTCTCATTTCCTTTGATAAGGATTTGATGATAGACTTTTAGGTTGAAACCTATGCATGACAACTTCTAGGAGTTCCCTGTTCAAACCTCAACCATAGGATGAATCCATGGCATGACAACAGTAGGACTTGATAGTCTCCCTCCTAGTTGGGCCTGTTCTCTTCTCATCTCAAAACAGTTTAAGATACAGTAATCATGAATGATTTCTTTCGTACGTTACGAGCCTTAAGCTATCTGAGAAAGGATTGTGGGAGAGTTTCTTTTCCACAGTCTGGATGTTTAGCATGGTACCCTTTGGGTGACATGCGACGCATTCACTCTCAGGTCATAGTCTCTAGTGCGGTTGAAATCGCAAACACAATAAAAAACACTTCTTTCGTAAAAGACAGGAAATAAACCGTAGTTTCCCGAACTACGTGAGCTCTGATCTCTCATGCCTGTTGAGAGTACGTAGGCACAAGATGGCGATGTCTTGGCGAGCTACCTTCCCCCATAACCCTTTGTAGGCCGAACTACGTGGACTCTGATTTCTCATTCTCTGATGAGAATATGTAGGCATAAAGCGCGACACTTTGCCGAGTCATTTTTCTTTTCTTTTTCAGCCAGCCTTGATAGGTAGATAGA
>OZ012736.1:50589518-50652018 GCA_963859935.3 Lathyrus sativus | reverse complement strand
ATTGTGGAGGAATAAAAAGCCTAACATTTCTTATTTCCATCCTTTTGGATGTATTTGTTTTATTCTGAATACTAAATATAATCTGAACAAGTTTGACTCTAAAGCACAAAAGTGTTTTATGCTTGGATATTGTGAACTCTCAAAAGGCTATAGAGTATACAATACTGAGACACAGATTGTGGAAGAATCAATTCATGTCAGATTTGATGATAAGCTTGGCAATCAAAAGCCAAAGCAGTTTGAAATTTCTGCAGATAGAGAAGTTTTTCTCATAGACTATGAAGAATCAGAGGCAGAAAAAGTTTAAGCAAAAGAACCAGAAGTTACTTCAGATGCTACTCCATTAGCTGCCTAGATGGACAACTTAATCATTTCTGAAGAACCCACTCTGAGAGGATCCTCCAGAATCAAATCTTCTCATTCAGAGGAAATGATTATTGGAAAGAAGGATGACCCCATCAGAACAAGATCCTTCCTCAAATCATCTAGGACATCATTGTTTGGTTTGGTGTCAATTATTGAACCTACCTCTGTGGATGAAGCTCTGCAAGACAATGATTGGATACTTGCTATGCAAGAGGAGCTAAATCAATTCACAAGGAATGATGTTTGGGATCTGGTTCCAAGACCAAAAGGATTTAATATTATTGGAATGAAATGGGTTTATAGAAACAAGCTAAATGAGCAAGGAGAAGTTATCAGAAACAAGGCTAGACTGGTTGCTCAAGGCTAGAGTCAGCAAGAAGGTATTGATTACACAGAGACATATGCTTCTGTGGCAAGGTTAGAATCTATACGTTTGCTTATTTCTTTTGCTGCACACAATAACATCACTCTGTATTAGATGGATGTTAAAAGTGCTTTCTTAAATGGTTTAATTGAAGAAGAAGTTTATGTTCATCAACCTCCTGGATTTGAAAATGAAAAATTTCCAGAACATTTTTTTAAATTAAAGAAATCACTCTATGGCTTAAAAGAAGCTCCCAGAGCTTGGTATAAAAGGCTGAGTAATTTCCTTCTGGAAAATAATTTTATTAGAGGAAAGGCTGATACCACTCTTTTTCATAAATCAATTAAGAAAGATACTTTAATCTGTCAGATTTATGTAGATGATATTATTTTTGGAACAACAAATATTACACTTGGAAAGGAGTTTGCTGAGTCTATACAGGCAAAACATGAAATGAGCATGATAGGAGAATTCAGATTCTTTCTGGGAATTCAAGTCAATCAAACTCCAGAAGGCACCTACATACATCAGACAAAGTATGTGAAGGAGCTTCTGAAGAAGTTCAACATGACAGAGAGTAAGTTAGCTAATACTCCAATGCATCCAACTAGCACTCTAGGAAAAGAAGAGGTAAGTAAAAAGGTAGATCAGAAGTTGTACAGAGGTATGATTGGCTCTCTTCTGTATTTGACTGCTTCTAGGCCTGATATTCTTTTTAGTGTTTGTCTTTGTGCTAGATTTCAATCAGATCCTAGAGAATCTCACTTAACAGATGTTAAGAGTATTCTGAGGTATCTGAAAGGTACTACTAACGTGGGTTTATGTTACAGAAGATCTGATGAACTTAAATTAGTTGGCTTCTGTGATGCTGATTATGCTGGAGACAGAGTTGAACGTAAAAGTACTTCTGGAAGTTGTTAGTTTCTGGGAGGTAATTTGATCTCATGGTACAACAAGAAGCAACCCACAATAGCACTTTCAACTACAGGAGTAGAATATATTGTTGCTGCTGGTTGTAGTACTCAAATGCTCTGGATGAAAAGTCAGCTGGAAGACTATCAGATATATGAGAGTAACATTTCTATCTTTTGTGATAATACTTCTGCTATTTGCCTAACTAAAAATCCTATTTTACATTCTAAGGCAAATCATATAGAAATTAAACATCATTTCATCAGAGACTATATTCAGAAGGGAATTTTAAGTTTAAATTTTGTTGATACAGACCATCAATGGGCTGATATTTTTACAAAACCCCTTGCTGAAGATATATTTAAATTTATTCTGAAGAATATTAGTATGGATTTTTGTCCAGAATAAAATTATTATTCAGAAGCAAATTTATTCAGATGAAAAATGATTAATGTCTATACTCTGAAGTGTTGCATCTGTAATTTCTTTTGTTACCTTATTTATTTTGTGAAACTCTGAACTAACAAGCTTCAGAGGATCTGAAAGCTAGCTAACATTTTATTTCCTAAAGAGTTTCAAAGACACTTAAATATCAATGAAATCTGAAAAGGTGGAGTGTACAAAGTGAGGTGCCGTTTGAGGTACTGTTTGAATTATTGCAATTTTCGTTTTCCCCCCACTTTTGTCAAATCTCATTAAATGCTTGAAATCATTATATTTATTTTTTTAATTAATGTGATTAATTGCTAAGTGTTGTTTGTGTTTTTGTGCCCTAATTTTATCTCTATATATTCCACGATCTCACACTTCTCACACTTTCACTCTCTCTCAAACACTATATGCATTTTGACCTTTTCCATTGTTTTCTCTTCTCTTCTAGACCTAAAAGAAGATCAGTTCATCTCACAAGTTCTGCTATGGCAACTTCATCCTCTTCGTCTCAAAAGTTAGCTTCAACAATGGCTGGATATCAACATCAGAAATGGGTACTGTTCCATACAAAGAACCAGAGAGAACTCTTCTTACACCTATTGAGAAATTAGAAGTTCTTTGCGAGTTTATGGTGGATTTTGAATGTATTGCAAATAATGGCTTTGATCTTTGTCCAACTGTAACTTTTCAAGGATGGGTTAAGTATTTTGATAGATTGGTTGGTCCAGTTTTTCCTCATTTGGTAAAGGAATTCTGGATACATGCAAAGGTTTACCCTAAGTTTATATATTCATTTGTTTTGGGAAAAGAAATCATAATCACCGAAGATATGATGCGTAAACTGATTGGGTATGAAGAAGAAACTATTGGGAACATCCATGCAGGACGTGTAGACATGGTTGAAGTGTTCACTAAAGTGTTTAACTCTGGGATGCCTTCAAGCAAGATTAAGGATCTAAAGACACACTACAAGATCTGGGAAAATATTTTTCTTGGCTGCATTCACCACAGAAAAGCTTCAAACTCTCCAGACTACATTAATACAGAGCAGCTATATTTTATGTACTGTTTGGGAAATAATATCAAGGTGGATTTGCCACATATGTTGTTTACTCATCTGTGGAACCATGTGAACACGTCTAGAGAAGTTATTAAAACCAAACATCAGAAGATCAGGGATTGGATCCCCATGGGAAGATTGATCTCTGATGTACTCACTGAGAATGGCTTGGTAGCTCATCTGACTGAGGCTGGTCTGACAGAAGAATTAGTTCCAATACTTGGGAAGCCTCTGGATGGAAAAATCCTTCAAAGGATGAAGTTGGTGGAATAACTTTCTTCTGATCTAGTTAAGGTAAACTCAGCTGAAGTACACAGAAGAAGAGTCCCAGTGGATGACTTTCCACTTTTCACTGCAGAGGAGCCCAAGGAAGCTCTGCTTCATTACATTGCTTCTTGTCTGGAAGTTGTCACTCCTATGCCACCTGATCTGATAAAATGTCCATCTGAACCTGCTCTAAAAGTGATTGAGAAGAAGAGACGTAAGAAGAGAAATGTCTTTGAAGAAGGTCCTTCTGAAGAAGACTCTTCTGTGAAGGCTAAATGTTTCAAGCATTCAGATAACCCTCCTGCTGGTTTATCTCCAATTCTGGAAACTGTGACAGTAACTCCAACATTTCAACCTCCTCCTCCCTTTGACCCTATTCCTACTCCCTCTCCTCAACACATCTCTTCTGAACATTTTTCATATGAAAATGTTCATGCATCTGTTTCCTCTCCTCACCCATAACCACAAACTTCTGAACCTGATACCACATCTGTACCATCCACAACATCTTTCAACATCCATCAGCAAACTAACTATGCTGAAATCCCCTCAACAAACCAACAAAATGCTTCAATCCCCTCTGAACCTGAAGTTGAACCTAACCCTTCTGAACCTAACCCATCTGACCCTGAACCTGACATTCTTGATGTTATTTCTCCTATGATTGTTCGCCCTATTTCAGATGCCACATCACCCACTCATAACTCTCCTAACCATCCTCAGAAAATTCCCTCTCCTACTCCCATTCCATCTCACCCACAAGCAAAATCTTCATTTTCTACTGAACCTTCTTTCTCATACACCCTTAGGAAATCGTTCATAGAGGCCTATCTGAAACCAAAACCTAAATCTAGACCAGATGTTGGAACTATGTTATCTAGTTTTGAAATAGAGATACAATTATGGTTCTCTAATGTTAGAGAGAAGTGCCTCCACAACATGAATCCTAATGTTTCTGAAGAACTTTGGGATGCATTCAGAAGAAGATTCAATTCAGTGACTCTGAATCTTAAGGAAGCATGCTCTGAAGATGCACAAGAAAGATTTTATGAAGCCTTGAAACTTATTCTGCTAAGTGTCAGAAGAACCCCCATTCAGTGTTTGGAAAACACACCTGCTGAAGTTGTGTATTCTTCTCTTGAAAATTCTGATGCACTTCAGTCTAGTGAAGGTCTTCTGACTGAAGAAGTTACTCCAAAAGCTCTGGTTACTGAAGAAACTTTTGTCTCTGATCAGGCATCTATTATGATTTTAGTAAATGCATCTGATTCTGTGATTATTCAAGAGTTAACAGATGAGAAAGCTTCTTAAGAAGTGAAAGTCTCTGAAGATGTGAAAGAAAAGCTTGCTCAGCAAGAGGCTGCAACAAGTGAAATTAAGACTTGGATGGTTAAGCAAGAGAAGACAACATAAGAAATCAAGGACTGGGTGGCTAAGCAAGATGAATCTACTTCTGAGATCAAGACTTGGATGGCAAAGCAGGAAGCACAAACTTCTGAGATAATTGAGCTTCTGAAGATTATAGCCTCTCGTTCAACTTAATTGTTTTTTGTCTGTGCACATCTATGTTTTTTCTTGTTTTTGTTATCTTCTGAGTTTTTTAATGAATACATATGATTGTTTTTCTTCTGCTTATCTGTTATAATTGTTTTCTTGCTCTGATATTGTTGAAATTTTGATAGTTCACATAAACAGATACTAAATGGAAACTCAGACATTTTAAAATATATTTGATCATATATTCAGTGTTTCAGAGCTATAACTATTCATCTGACAAATTTCATAGAAGTAACTCTGAACAATCTCTGAGAGTCCACAAGCTTGATCTGACTCTGAAAAGAATACAAGTGCTGAAAGGGAAGTATTTATTTTTTCTAGCAGTATTCATTTCAGGGGGAGATTCATAATCTCAGGGGGAGATATATATTTTTTCTTGTTTTGAACAAAATTTCGTATAGTTTTTGTCATCATCAAAGAGGGGGAGATTGTTAGAACACATATTGGTTCTTAATATATCTCAATGTTTTGATGATAACATTAATGAAATTTTGTATAGAGAAAATATATACTCTAATTTTGTTCAAGTGTTTTTGTTTCAGATATCAAATAAATATTCATTTGAATACAAAAAGAATTCCTCTGAACATTATATAACGCAAAGCTTTGAGTATAGAAAGCGCAGCACAGAAGACTCTGAGCAAAGCTACAGAATCCTGTGAAGCGCTACCTACAGAAGACTCTGAGCGCATAGTATAAAGATTCAGTATATTCAGAAGACTCTATGAGAACTCAACGCTGCAACCTATAGAGGCTCTGAGAATCAAGTCAACTCTGATCATTCATTCACGCTAAGCACTTTGCTACATAACTTTGGATAGGGTGACTCTGATAAAGAAGAACATGGAACATCATCAGAGAATCTGATGCAAGATCATTTTTCATATCTGTTCATTTGAAAAGATATTGTTCAAGAAATATTCGTTGCTAAACCCAATGTCTACCAACGACACTATTCCTCATTCGTGTATGGCACAGGAATTTAGACAAAAAGGATATGTCTGAATATTCCTCTTTTGTGAAGGAAAAGTCAAAGAAGACAAAAGGCAACAGCTGGACGTTCTTTGAGAAATGGATGTGAAGTCTATTTAAGCAAGTCTTCAACATCATTTCAAGATTGACGGAATACAAAACAATCAAAGAACATATTCAAACAACTTTCTTCAATAAACATACTTGTTTTATTTGTTCTTCATTTTGTGTAAAAATCACAGTTGTGATAATAGATTTTTAGAAGCACTTAAACACATTGTATTTCATCCTTGTAAAAGTTCCTTGAGAGACCATGTTGTGGTCAGGATTCTTGAGAAGACTAAGACAATTTGTCTTAGTGATATCACTGTAATCAGGTTTTGATTTAGTGGATTAAGTCCTTGTTTAAGAAAGGCAAAATCACCTTGACCGGGTGGACTGGAGTAGTTAGAGTTCAAACGAACCAGGATAAAATAACTTGTCATTTTCTATTATCATAGCTGTTTTTGAAACCCTTATTCAACCCCCTCCCCCCTTCTAAGTGTTTTTCCTACCTTCATCGTAGAGCCTCATATAATAGTTAATCTTATAGGATGCAAGTGGGTCTTCAAACAGAAGACTGGTATGGATGGTAAGGTACATACCTATAATTCAATACTATTTCCTAAAAGCTATAGACAAATTCATGGGGTAGACAATGATGAAACCTTTTCACCAGTTGCAATGCTTAAATCTTTTCGAATTTTACTTGATATTGCTACATATCATGATTATGAAATATGACAGATGGATGTCAAGAATATTTTCCTTAATGGGAATCTTCTTAAGGATGTGTACATGACACAACCTAAAGGATTTGATATACCAGAAGAAACCCAAAAGATATTCAAGTTACAACGATCAATCTATGGATTGAAGCAAGCTTCCAAAAGATGGAATCTTTGTTTTTATGTAACTGTAAAATAATATGGATTCATAAAGAACAAATATGGGCCTTGTGTCTACAAGAAGGTTAGTGGGAGCATGACTGTATTCCTAGTATTATATGTATATGACACATTACACATCGGAAACGATGTCCCTACCTTACAAAAAGTAAAAACTTGGTTAGGGAAATGATTTTCTATGAATGACCTTGGTGAAACAACCTATATATTAGGATTCAGGATCTATAGAGATATATCACAAAAACTGCTTGGCCTAAGTCAGAGTACATGTATAGACAAAATGCTGAGATGCTTTAATATGCATGATTCCATGAAAGGATTCATACCTATGCAACATGGCCTGTGTCTATCAAAAACATAATCCCATTCAACTATGGAAGAAATAGATCACATGAGTAGGATTTCATATGCATCTGCAATAGGATCTATCATGTATGACATGCTATGTACTCGACCAGATGTCTGGTATGCTTTAAGTGCAACGAATGGGTACCAATCTGATTTTGGTGATGCTCATTGGGTAGCTGTCATGAATATCCTTGAGTAATTGAGAAGGACTAAGGACTCATTCTTGGTATATGGAGGTCAGTAAGAGCTTGCTATAATTGGATACACCAATGTTAGCTTCTAGACAGATAAGGATGACTTCAGATTGCAATCTGGTTATGTGTTCTGATTAAATAATGGCGCTGTGAGCTGGAAAAGTTCAAAGCAAGAAATAATTGTTGATTCTACAACCGAGGCCGAGTACATTGCTACCTCAAATTCAGCAAAGGAATATGTTTGGATCAAGAAGTTCATTAGTAAACTTGACATAGTCCCTAGAATTGTGGATCCTTTTGATCTCTATTGTGATAACGATGGTGCTATCGCACAAGCTAAGGAGCCTAGATATCACCAATGATGCAAACACATAATTAGGTGTTATCACCTTATTCAAGAGATAATCGAATACCCGCAAGCAAAGCCACACAGTAACAATACAAGCAGAGGGAGCAACTCAACCCCTAGTGCAATCATGCTCCTAGATTCTACCTAGTCTAGATATGAACTTATTCTAATGCATCAAGCAAGTCAAACAAAACACATCAATACAGAAAAGAAAAAGATGAGAAAGCAGATCAACTCCTCTCTCAACTCCAAGCTTCAGCTCTTCCAACAGCAACGCCGTCTTCAGACTTCCAATTACTCTTGACAAATCTCAATTTGCTTTTCCAGGTTTCAACCCTTCAACATAAGTTTCAACTTATCTTCTCTGAGCTTCAGCTCCTTGATCAGCTCCACCTTCAGGCTTCACTATCAATCATAAGTATCAACTTGGCTCCTTCAGGATCCCCAGGTATCAAAGCAAGTATCAACTTCCTTTGTTCTTCAAGCTTCAGCTGGAATGACAATGCTCAAGGACTTAGAAATGTCAACTTCATCCTTCAGTCTTTACTTCATCTTCAAGGGTCTTCAAGTATCAACTTGCTCTTGTTGCTCTTCAAGCTTCAGCTGGAATGACAATTCTCAAGGATTCATCCTATTCTACACTCTTCAATGGAGTATTCATCTTCAAACTCAAGCTCATCATCTCTCAAGATAATCAAACCAGAGGAAATCACTTACTGGATAAGCTGGGGATATTGAACTGCTTATTGACCACCAAAGGTGACCTATAAGGGTTCAACATCAAAGGAATGGTTGCCTCAAAAGTTATACTTCCTAGGTACAATCACTTATCCCTCCAAAGGAGAGAGGTGTATACCATGGAAGGACTTTGAATCATAGGGAGGAATGGAGGTGAAAGATACCATGCATGTTTAAGAAAGAAGTTATCTAGGTCTAAACTCTTCCTAATCCCTAACCCTAAAACAATCAACAAAACAAAAAAGATCAAGCCCTCAAGCTCCTCAATGCTCCTCAATGCTCCTACTATGCTCCTCAATGCTCCTTAGAACAAAACCAAGCTCCCCAAGCCCACAAAGCAAAGCAAACAAGAATACAAGCCCACAAGGGCAACACAAACAATCATCAACTACAAAAATCATCTAAAAATAGTATACTACTATATTAAAACCTAATATAATTTCTAAGGGATCCTACATACCTACCCTTAATACCCTTATATGCCCCAATGTCTAACTTGACTTAGAAACCCAAAATTCTAGTGTTATTGTGGACCTATGTTAAGGATTAACCTAATTCTACACAACCTAAGGTCATCTAATCAAAACTAACCTAAAATTCATCACAAAATTATGGAATAAATCCAGGGGGAAGCTAAAGCTTATATCTAACTATCCTAAAAAGAATGGCCTCAAAATGTTAAGGGAACTACCTAAACAAAATTCTACAAATTCATGGATCAATATAAAAGAAATAAAAGGCAATACAAGTAGAAAATACACAAAAAATATCATAAATGCATGAAATGAAGATATTTTTATTTGATAATTTTCTAGACATGAATATGAAATGGGAGCAAAAGTTCCCACTTAAAAATCATTAATTTTCAAATTGATATGAATCTTCAAAGATTGAAATAAAATGGAGAAAATAAAAATGAAAATATGAAATGAGGTGGTGCAGATAGTAATGCAATGCAGTGTAATACGCGTATGGGCCCAGAATGGGGGTTCATAAAGTAAACGCGCTAGGCCCATTCCTTAATCAGAAAATCAAAAAGAAAAAAGGGAAAGAAAATGAGAAAAACATGGTGGGAATAGCAATGGAATTCAGTTCAAAATCTAATGGGCCTCGTGAAGGGGGTGTGGACATCAAAAGATCACTTAAGCCCAAGCCAGGACTTAAGTGATATGATGCGTTTTGTCTTGTTCAAACCTCTTCACAAACTGAAACGCGTGGATGGCCGTTAGATCAAGATTTCAGTCAAAAGTCTCCTCTGATCCTAGGGCCACAACATCATCTTCTTCAATTTCAAATTTCTGGAGGGAGAACTCCATTGAAACAGAGCTTCAACTCCTCCTTTCTCCTCATCCGAATACCCTCAAAACCTCATCAAATCCTAAAGTCTAAATCCCTAACATGCTCCATTTTTCCCCAAGAATTCAGCTATGGCTTTAGAGTCCATTGAAATGCCCTCAAAGTAAAAACCCGATAGCAACTTCAAATAACTGATCAAGAACCAATCTTAGCAATTCTCAAAATTAAAGGTCCTAATCTCATCATCATGTTTCCCTGAACACTTCTTGCTATCAAACTAAGATTATCCCCCAATATTCAGTGAGTTCTTGGTCCAAACAGAAATCTTGCCATTGCAAAAATCATCACCAAATCTCTTCATACTCTCCAGAAATGATCTCCTAGTTATCCTTAACCATTCTAACCTATTAATTCTATCTAATAGCACTTAAATTAGAGTGTAGAGAGAAAGTTACAAACCTGTGTAATTGGGATGAACAGGTGCACGAAACCTCCAATTCAGACCTTCAATCTTTCCCAATTCCTTCACTGAGTAGTATTCTTGCTTCTGTATGCAAAAAGAAGGGTTGAAACTGCTTGATTCTTGGAAACCGATCTTTAGTTGCAGAGGTGAAAATCCAAAAGCTCATACAAGATTCATCAATGGAATTGCCCCCAATTTGATCTGCACACCCTCAGTGATCCATATGGATTGTGCTCCAATTGAAAAAAAGGATGGAAATGAAGTGAATCAATGGAACCGATTCTTGATCTTCAATGTAAATTTCACAATGCAATCTCTCCTCTATCACTCAATTCTCTCTCACCAACCTTTCTACTGAGCAAGCTCTAACCATTATATAGAACTTGTTAGAACTGTCCAGAACTTTCTGGAACAATCCAATGAGTATTTGAACTTCTCATCTCATGATATTTGATTTCACTTCTCACCATATGCTATCTCATGCCACAGTCCTTGTAACCTTTGTAACTGACTTGAAATTCTCCCCATATGAGATTTATGATGTGTTACAATGCATAACTAACTTTATTGAGTTTCTTCATGTTTTGCTTTGGTGCCTTAAGATGCAAGTAAGCCATTTCCAAAGCAGCCCTATGATCTAGGCCTCAAATCAAAATTGTGGCTGAACCATTGTTCTTAGAATGTCGTTTGGAGTCAAAATGACCTATTATATGACATGGTTTGTGTTGCACCCTAAAATATGCTCAACTTTCTTCACTTGGTTTATGTTTCAATTACATTAGCATTTGCATATAAGGTCATGTACATAGTCTAATCATCTGCATAGCATAGCATAGCAAGTCATTCAACAAGGGACCAAGCACTATCCTCATCTCTATGAGCCTATCAAGAGGTTATTGTTCAAATTCAAGCATATCCAAGTCATCAGAAAGAAATTGAAGGCTAAGAAGTCATTGGACCAAGCAGTGAATTTATCTCCTATCTGAGGGTATCTGAGGATCATCAAAGAAGTTGTGAGCTGTGAATTAAGCATGGAGAGTATGCAGACATCATGGAAGACTTAGAAAGTCATTTGGATAGGGAGATAAGTCATTGATATGATCACAAGAGTTGTAGTTGAAGACAGTCAACTAGGGTTTCATCTGGGTCAACCATGGGTCAACCCTAAGTCAAATGACTGATTGAAGGGCATCAAGGTCTATTTGAGAGATGTGGGGTTCATCATTTGACATATAGATAAGGATGTGGTTATGTTCCAAGAAGAAATCAAGAGAAATCAAGAAGAAGAGGAGTTTCTAAATTAGGGTTTCTGTGTAAAATCCCCTGATTTAGGTCAAACTTCCAAGCAAGATAAGTCAAAATTAAAGCTTCAAATGGATCCTTGGCCAACATGAAACTTGTAGAGGATCTCAAGACCTTTAATTTGAGTGGTGGAATACATCAAGGAGATTTATAGAACTCAAGTTATGGTCCTTACAAGTTACAGGTCATCTGAGGTATCTGAAATTTTGTCTGTGAAAGTTACTTGTCTTCCAAGCAACTTTTACCCCTCAAGGAGATTTCAAATAAATTTCTGGTAAACATAAGAGTTGTTCCTCATTGTCTTATCTTTCTATAAAGGTATGGTATGCCTTCATATGATTTGTGGAACTCTACTTATGGTCTTGGCAAGCAAAGGGTATTTTGGTCATTTGAGAATTACAGGTCATTTCAAGCCTATGCCCAAAACTCATACAAGGAAGCTTCAAATGGAAAACTTCACAACATAAAACATGCTCCAAATGACATTTTGAGTCTAGAAAAGTGATCATGAAAGATTGGAAAGGCTCATAGCTCAAGGTTTCAAATTTGGTGAATTTAATGAATAAAAAGTGACCTAAAATTGAGATTTTTCATAATTTGGCCAAATGGGGTGAAATTATAGGTCATTTTGATTGGAAAAAATGTTTTAAGAACATTGGCAAAAGTGGATTTTTGAGTTTGGTTCAAGATTTTAAAGTTATGCTTGGTTACTTACAAAAGAAGTTACATAATCCAAAATTCAAGGAAAGTGTGCATGGGAAGTTTCTACAAAGTTCTAGGGCTTTCTAATCTCAGCTATATATTGGATTGAGTAACTTCATGCCATGGTTGGTGAATCATTGTGATCAAAATACCAAGTTATACCTCATTCTTCCATTTTTGCAAAACCATCTCAAACTTCATCAAATCTCCATCAATTTCCAAAGTTCTTGATCCTATCATCATCAACATCTTTCATAGATCACATTTCCATCAAGATTTGGCACAATTGAGGTAGAACTCGTGCTATCCAACTTCATCATCCAAGGAGCAAGAACATTGTGATTGCAAGATTCAAGGCATTGGAGCAAGATCTACTGCATACAGAACCAAGAAGCAAGTATATTGAGCAAGTTCAGAGCATTGCAAGTATTGGATCCAAAGGATTCTACCTCTGTTTTTATCATCAAACCAGGTTGGTATTTCCCTTAGAATTGATTGATTTAGTTAGCATGTTAGAGAATTATTAGGTTAGAAAGGTTAGGATTAGTTAGGTGACTGATTCTGGTGAATTTGAGACCAATTCATGGATGTTGCCATTGGAGTGCAAGAACTGTTAGGGCTTATAACATCTAGAATATGGCACGATAATCTTGGTTAGACAGCTTAAATTGATCAGCATGACGTGTAGATGATGTTAGGGTAAGAGTTAACAAGAATCCTCAAGTTTGATATCAGTGTAAATTGGTGAAATCAGTGCTTTCTACCTATCGGGTTTGAACTTTGATGGAGTTTTAGAGGAAGATATTATTATGGTTGTGTAGAGGGGAAGAAGTAGAGCAACTTTGCTCTTTACAGATTGGGTTTTCATGGGGAATCGAGGTTGTATGAATGAGTTGAAGATCTGGTTCATGAGCTCGTGCATGGAGCTTCCATGGCTGAAACCCTAGCACTTGGAGAAGATGCATGTAGACCGTTGGATGGAGTCTAATTTGGTTGACTGAGTAATTGATCTGAAGGCCACGATTCAAAGCTGGAGTTTGGAGGGAACCCTGGGTGCCAAACGCACCGTTTCATTAAACCCTCAGATTGGGCTTCACAATCCCTTGCTAATCCCACCCCCTAATTGCCAGGCCCAATCAATTTGAACTAGTTTTTTTGCTAACTGCACCGTTTCAGTTTATTTTCTTTTTGTGAGTTTTTTCTGACCAGCTGGGCCCAAACGCACTTTGCTAGGCGCTCCCCCAGTCTGGGCCCATTCTCATGATTTTAACTGAATTAATTACTAGTTGCACCCCATTTCCAATTTAATTCATATTAATTGTTTCCATTTTTTTTCATTTCTTTAAAAAATCATAAATAATTGAAAATGGCATGTTTTTAATTGGTTGTTTTTACATTAGGTTTATAATTTTGTTAAGAAAAATAGCAAATATTAAAAATGGCATTTTATTTTGTTTTAATATTTTTTGTGCATTTTTATTTTAAATAGCTTCTTAAATGGTTTAATTTGATGCATGATATTGTTGATTTTAGTTTAATTAGATGCTTTAATATTTTTGACCCATTCTTTTTAGGTTGATTATCTTAGACCTTTAGCTTGTATATAAAATTTAATTCATGATTTTAAGACTTAATTTTAGATGATTTGTCTAGGTGTGATTAGAAGAATCAGAATTAGGGTTTAGAGATAACATAGGTGTGATGAATCAATTCTTTTAGGAGTTGTAGTTTGAATCTTTGGGGTATGGGACTATAGGGGCTATGGGTAGATGATAGATCCCTTAGAAATTACTAGGTTTCCCCTAGTCTACTATTACTATTAGTATACTGCTTGTATTTGCTTGACTGTGTGGTGTGCCCTCTCTAGGGTTATTTCATTTGACTGTGTGGGGTATTGGGTTTGTTTGGGGATTAGGAGAGCTGAAGACTTTGTTGATGAGGACCATTGGAGATCAAAGAGAATGAAGACCAACTTCCAGAGTTGATGAGGAGTATCCTTTGCTGGCAGCTGTTGAGGAGTATAGGATTTAGGAGCTAAGCAGAGCTCTAGAGTAGAAAACTTGATTCACAAATATGGAAGGTCTTGTCTGCCTCCATTCTTTCTCTATGATTCAAAGTCTCTTTTAAATATCCACCTCCTTCCTTTGGAAGGATTAGTGAATGTATTTGAAAGATAGAACTTTTGGGGGAAAATTGTCTGTATAATGTTAACAGTTAATGAGCCACCCTTGGTAGGCAATCGACTGTTTAACATCCATTTCATCTTGTTGACTGATATTCATCTTGGAGATTGAGACTTGAAGAAAAGCCATTGCAGATGGAAGACTGATGACAGAGACCTTGCTTGAAGGCTTTGAAGATAAAGACTGAGGCTTGCTTGAAGCTTGTAGCTGCTTGGAGATGACTTGAAGACAGATGTTGATGCAGAGCTGCTGTGGATGTTTATTTTTGCTGTTTATGATTCTTGATGTATTGATTGGTTTTCCCTGACTGTATTGTTTGTTGTTTACCCTGTTAGGTTGAAAGTGAATGCTGTTCACTTTTGCCTGTTGTTTTCTAGGTTCGAGGTTGAGTGGGACTCCCTTGCCTCGCTTGTATTGCTGCATCCATGCATTTTACTGCTTTATTGTATATATGCTATTGTTTCTGTTTCCGTCTGTTCCCTTAGGATCTCTGTTTCTCTCTGCGCAAGAGAGGAGTATGATAGACATTAGGTCTTAACCCATGCATGATAACAGTAGGTTAGTTTGATTCTCTTTTCAACCGTAGGTTAGAGTTCTGTCTCTTCTTTCTCAAAACAAACAGGAAAAACACAATAAGATTTCAAACACAATAAAAGACACTTCTTCCGTAAAAGAATGTGAACTCATCAAAACGTCATTTTTGTCCGCTTGGACCAGTAATCAGAAAAAACCTTTTTCAGAAGGAATAAAAACAATCAAGACAGACTGGTGTCGTACGTGGCCCGAACTACGTTTGCTCTGATCTTTCATGCTGTATGAAAGTACGTAGGCATAGGATGAGATATCCTAGCGAGCAACCTTCCCCTCCTTTCCCGTAGATAGGCGAACTACGTTGACTCTGATTTCTCGTTCCAGACGGGGATACGTAGGCATAAAGTGCGATACTTTGCCGAGTCATTTTCTTTCCCTTTTAACCCTTGACCTGTAGATTAGATAGAATAACAATCCGTACCAGAAAACAAGCGTGGATCCCGTCGAGTACGACGGACGTGAGGGGTGCTCATACCTTCCCCTTGCGTAACCGACTCCCGAATCCAGGATTTGGTTGCGATGACCATTCCTTTCCCGTCTTTGCGGTAGGTTTACTTCGAGCGTTTCCTTTCCCTCCGTTGGGATAAATAACGCGCGGTGGCGACTCTTCTGTTCAGCCAGCGCCGATTTTCGCAGTAGCGACAGCTGGCGACTCTGCTGGGGATCCAACGTCCCCTGGCTGCTAAGGACTGCGATAGTTCCTTATGCATTTGGGATACAACGTCCCTTAAGCGAGTCAATCCTAGCGCTTGTTTTCCCGTTGAGGATTTTGTATGGATTTATTTTTCGTCATTTACTTTCAGCATTATATTATTGTTATTATTGCTGTATTGGGGTTGTGATGGGTGTTCTATGATTGAGAGATAAGCCGGACCTGGGCTTGAGTGCACCTAGAATTAGAGTAGAAAGTAGTGGGCGCGTGCCGGCTTTGCTTGCATTAGTGTCCCACGAAATCTACACTCGGACGAGGTTCTTCTGGTTGACTTCTTTTTCTACCCTTTGGGTCGAAGGGGTTGTTGGTTAGCTGAATTGTCGACTCCGGGAACCGATCATTTGGAAGTTGGCTAAGTGAGGCCTCTTCAGGATTTGATGATGACACTCCTTCTGGGAATCGTATCATCAACCCTGAAAGTCTGTGACGCCGACGACCGCATAGGATGCCATACCTTTGTCAGTTACTAGGACACCTACCTGTGAGAGGTTTTGGGGTTATGCAGGTAACTAGACTTTCAGATACCGGTTATTTCTTGATCTGAGATCCTGGGTATTTATGGAGAGTTATGAGGTCTGTCAGAGACCAGTTGGAGTTATGATATGGGGTCTGTCAGAGACCAGTCAGAGTTATGATATGGGGTCTGCCAGAGACCAGTCAGAGTTATGTTGTGGGGTCTATCAGAGACCAGTGTTGGAGCTTTGTTTTGGGTCTATCTGAGACCAGGGTTTGAGGAATTCTGGAGGGTCTATCTGAGACTTTTGATGTGGTTCAGGCTTTTCAGCTATGGCATTTGGTCCCTGTTGCATGTTATTTGCATTGCATTGTCTGCATAATCATTACCATTGCATCCCATTAACGTGTGTCTGTGCTGCAGGTGCATTTGCATATCCCCTGGTTCTAGTGCTCGGACTTCTGCTTATTGATCATGGCTGGTTTGAGGAAGACAGTTGCGTACAAGTTTCCTACACGTGACATTACTCCCTTACTTGGTCTGATGTCCCTTGCTGATGAGGAGGTTAGGAGAAGTTTCAGGATGAGTCATGGAAGATTGTTGAGACTGGTCTGCAAGCCAACTGCTGTTGAGATGAATGGGCTGTACACGCTGATGCAATTCTATGACCCATCATTGAGATGTTTCACGTTTGCTGACTTTATTTTGGGGCCTACCATTGAAGAGTATGTGGAGTTTACTGAGCCACCAGTACAGAATAAGGTTCCCTTTATTCACTCTGCTGCCGAGCCCAAGTTGGAGGATTTAGCTAAGGCCTTGCACATGAACGCTGCTGAACTACTAGTGACTTCTTGGCTTGGGGTTCCAGGTTTCTCCCTTGATTTCCTGGTTGGCAAAGCTCAAGAGTATGCCAAGAACGGGTGCTGGATAGTCTTCAATGCTATCTTGGCTCTATGCATTTACGGAATAGTGCTATTTCCCAACTTACCCAATTTTGTGGACTTGGACGCTTTCCATCTGTTTGCTGCTGGCAACCCGGTGCCCACTTTGATTGGAGACCTCTATCATTCATTGCACTACAAAAATGAAAATAGAAGAGGAAAGACTGTTTACTGTTGTGCGCCGCTGTTGAACATGTGGTTTAAGAGCCATCTTCCCCTGAAGGGACCTTTTGTGGATAGTGCAACTACAGCTGACTGGCCAGAGCGCCTGATGAGGCTATCTTCTGAAGACATTGAGTGGTTTGACCGAGACTTGCTGGGGTCAGAGCTTATTTTCAGTTGTTCTGGGTATCCTAATGTGCCGTTGATAGGGAGAAAAGGGTGTATCAATTACAACCCGTCTCTGTTCGTTCGCCAGTTCGGATACGCGTTGAAGAACCCACCTAAGGAGGAAGAAGTACAGGAATCTTTGTACTTCACAGGTGATCTGAAGGGAGAGTTACTAGCCAAGCTGCAGCATGCCTAGATGCGTATTAACAGAAGAGGGAAGCCATTGTTGGGGAAGAATGATTGTCAGGCTTATGCACCCTACAAAGTTTGGATCCAAGAGAGAGCAAGACAATTACTGATGCCATTTCCAGTTGCACCAGTCCCTGTTCATATTCCGGTGGAAGAACCAACCACTGTTACTAGGGAGGCCTACGAGCAAGTTGTGAAAGAAAAAGAAGCCTTGATGAAGGTCAATGAAGGGTTAGAAAAGGAACTAGCCCAGATATGCAGTGAGAAAAACAAGGTTGTGCATGCTTTCCAACAGCAGATCGAACTAGTAAACAGGCTAGGTGCTGAGTTGACTGAAGAGAAAAAGAAGCGCGAACGTCTGGGTCAAGAGTTCAGAAGCTCCCATGACATGCTGGAGTCTAAAAAGAAAGCACTTGATGCCGCTCACCGGGAAATCTCCTCTTGTAACAAGACTTGGAATGCTACGCTAACCAACAATAAAAAGAGGGAAGATAAATTGAAGCAGCAAATTTCTGACCTCGAAGAGCAGTTGAAGGCTAGCATTAAGAAGTATGAAGAAGAGGTGATGACCAGGTATAGTCTCCAGAATGCATTGAACAAGGCCATCGAAGGCAGGAATGAAGCTGTGTCTCAGAAGCGGAAGCTAGAGGATCACTTTGGAGAAGGGGCATGGGAGGAAACCGCTGGTGACGTGCGACGTGTTCTCAAGAGAAGAAACCAACTTGTTGAGGGTCTGCTTACCCGACCAGGGCATCCAGAGACCAAGAAGTTACTAGAGGAGTACCAGGATTATGAGTGTACTTGATTGTTGCATGTATTAACTTGTATGCTTTATTTGCATAGTGCTGATCATCACCAGGATTGTTGGTTGAGGTCATGCCTTCTTATTGTACTCAGTGATATTGTATTCTTGGCTTAATGGATTTCTCTGCAATATATGAGGCTTTCTATGATTCGGCTCCGATCACCTTATTGCTAGCACTGTCGCCACTGGCACATTCGCACTAGAATCGGGGAATGACATTCCCTAATGCACAGACACACATTGCATTGCATTCATATTCATATTGCATTACAGGTGATTATTGGATGATATCTTATTTCTCGCACTGTACCAGGTCTTTTCAGGATTGAAGATCAGCGCCCGCACCGATACTCCACTCGCACCAACTGCCGAAGAATCATGGATCAAATGCAGAATGAGATGCAAGATATGCGTGAGAAGCTGGCGCTCTTCATGCAGACAATGGAGACTATTGCCAAAGGTCAGGAGAATTTGCAAGCTTTGGTGCAACCTCTGTTGGTCAGGAATGCTGGGCATGGAAATGAGGATCATCAGTCTGTGCGAGTCGACACTATTCATGGGGATGGTACTCCCACACCAGTGGCTCCACCTGTAGTCAACATGCCTGCTGTTAATGTCAACAACGGCGCTGCTGCCGGGAATGGTAACGTTGGAATTGGGAACGAGACTATCGTTAATAATGTTGGGCTTGGAGATGTTAACCTGGGTGATAATATGGGAGGCAATGGCTTCGGTAATGCTGGATTCGGCTTCAATGACCAGGGATTCGATAATACTGGGAAATATGGTTTCAATGCTCAAGGCTTCGGGCAGGACGGATTTGGTATGACCAATCAGGGTTATGGAGGACTCGGAAATGGAAATGGCGCTGGGTTAATGGCTTTTGGACCTGCTGGAGTCGCTCCGGGGTACGGCAACAGGGGGCGAGGCCCGGTGATGAATCAGGTTAGAGTTGGCCGTAACAATGGATACGATGGGTATGGAGCTGGGAATGGTAACTGGCAAGAAAACCAGCAAGAGGACGCTTTCTCCGGTGGAGGTTTCGAGGGGCCTATGGATGATTCCCAGAGGATCAGAATGCTAGAGGAGCAGATGAGGGGGGTCGTGAATCAAAGTGTTGTCGGCTTAGACATGTCAACAATGGGCCTGGTGCCTGGCCTGAGGGTGCCAATCAAATTCAAAGCTCCCACATTTGACAAGTATAAGGGGGACACCTGTCCGAAGGTGCACGTGCGGTCATATTACAGAAGGATGTCGGCGTATTCTAATGATGAGAGGATGCTAATGCATTTCTTTCAAGATAGCTTGTCTGGTCCGTCCCTCGAGTGGTATATGGGATTGGAGCCAACACATATAAAGACATGGAAGCAGCTGGCAGAAGCATTTGTAGCTCACTATAAGTATAACAGCGACTTGGCACCCAACCGGGTCCAATTGCAGGGGTTGTCCCAGAAAAAGGGCGAGAGCTTCAAAGAGTATGCGCAGAGATGGCGCGACATGGCTGCCAGAGTCCATCCTCCTTTAGAGGACAAGGAAATGAATGACATGTTCATAGGAACATTCACCGGCATGTTTTATGACAAGTTGTTTAACACTTCTTTGGGCAGTTTCTCAGACTTAATTCTGATGGGAGAAAAGATTGAAAGCAACATTAAGCAGGGCAGATTCCAAGCTGAGGAATCTACTGCATCTGGCAGTAACAGAAAGGCTTTTGGTGGGCGCCGTCAGGGCGATGCAAGCGCAGTGTTTGGGGGCCGAGGCCGGGGCAGAGGTCGAAACCAGTACCATCAGCCGCAGCAGGTGGCAAGCGTTACTATTCCGTTTCAGCAACAACCGTTTCAGCAACAACCTTTTCAACAACAACAGCAGCAACAGCAGCCACAGCAGGGGGCACAACCCGCCCAACGTAGATTCCAGGGGGATAAGCCAAGGAGAGTGTTTGAAAAGCCTCCTTCAACGTATGCAGATTTGCTACAGACGCTACTGGGTTTGAACTTGGTGGAGAAGAGAACTCTGGCACCAATAACAGGCACTCCTCCGTATGGTTATGATGCAAGCAGGCACTGTGAATTCCACTCCGGGGCTCCGGGCCACGATGTAGAGGGTTGCCATGCGTTCAAGCATGTCGTGCAGGATCTATTGGATAATAAGGCTATCAATTTTGGAACGGCGGGTCCAAACATAGTGCAGAAGCCCATGCCCAACCATGGGGCAAACGCCATCTTAACTGAGGAGGGTTTGAATTTGATTATGAATGTCAACGACTTAAAGACACCGTTGTGCGAGATAAAGAGCAGATTATTGCAAGGGGGTGTCTATCCAGGATGTGACGAGTATTGTTTAGAGTGCTAGACCCTAGCTGGGGGTTGTGATGACTTAAAGAAGGGTATTCAGGCTTTAATAGATGGAGGCACATTGCAGTTTGACCGAGCAGCAATTGAAGAAACTGCAGGGGTGTTGGCAGATAAGCAAAGTGATGTGGCTACTGTGACGATTCCTCGAAAAACGATCACTATAACGGCACCGGCCAAGCGACCACCGATCACTATCACTAAGGCAGGACCAATCCCGTACGAAAGCACCAAGGCAGTCCCCTGGTCCTATGGGTTGGAAGTGTATTGTGACGGAGTAAAAATTGATGTTAATAAGCAGCCAGCTGAGACTGTAGACAATGTTGTTGGCACAGGAGGTATGACAAGAAGTGGGAGAATCTTCATATCGCCTGAGGTAGAGGCTGAAAGACTGGCGAAGGGAAAGGGAAAGATGGTTGAGAATGTCCCAGTACAGGGGAATGAAAAAGAAGCGGCATCGAAGGATGTGGAGGAGTTCATGCGCTTGATTCGTAAAAGTGACTATAAGATTGTTGAGCATCTGCAACAGACGCCGTCAAAGATATCTATACTGTCGTTGCTATTGTGCTCTGAAGCTCACAGAAATGCACTGTTGAAAGTCCTGGATACTTCCTTCGTACCCCAAGATGTTTCCGTGAATCAGCTGGAGGGGGTGTTGGCACATGTGAACGCAGGCCATAGCTTGGGCTTTACCGACTTTGATTTGACCCCGAAGGGGAGAGAGCATAATATGGCGCTGCACGTCTCTGTTGAGTGTAGAGGATCAGTCATGTCTCACGTGCTGGTCGATACCGGATCGTCTTTGAACGTGCTGCCCAAGAAAGCGATGATGAAGCTAGATGTCAGAGGAATCCTGTGCACGCCCAGCGACTTGGTGGTCAGGGCATTTGATGGTACGTGAAGAACAGTTTTTGGATCTATAACATTACCTCTACAGGTGGGACCGAAGGTTTTCGCAACTGAATTTTATATCATGGACATCCAGCCAGCATACAGCTGCCTTCTCGGAAGACCCTGGATCCATGGTGCTGGGGCAGTCACGTCTACCTTGCATCAAAAGTTGAAATACATGGTGGGGGACAGCATGGTCACAGTCTGTGGGGAAGAGGATATTCTGGTCAGCCATCTGTCATCATTTAAGTATGTGGAGGTCGATGGAGAGATTCACGAAACACCCTGTCAGGCATTTGAAGGATTGCGCATCAAGGACAAAGGTCCCGGGCCGAGCAAAGTGTCAGAGGTAGCCGTCTCGTCATATAAGGAAGCTCAAGCTCTAGTAGAGACAGGTGAGACAAAGGGCTGGGGCAAAGTGCTGGATATTCCCGTGAAGACGGACCGGTTTGGGCTGGGATATCAACCGTCGTCATCAACACCTGTTGTGGGGGCACCCCGTTTCAGAGGACCAATAACCATCACTGCCGGTGGAGTATGTCATGAGACCATCAACGCTGCTTCAGAGTCTGACGAAGGAGACAACGATTGCGACATGGACGCCTGGATTCAGCCGAGCGTGCCAGGACAAGGATTGTGCAATTGGTCTATTCAGGAGATTGTTCCTGTGACTCTTAAACAATAATGCTTTGTTTTTTTAATTGTTGAACAATCTGGTGTCTTGCCCGGGGCATCATGATTTGCTTAGGGCTGTGCTGTTATGAACATTGCGTGTTAATCATTAAATAAAAGGCGTTTTTCATGTGCAAATGTTGCGATCTCTGTTTTTCTTGTTTTGTATTTTACAATAAAAAGGTAACGTGGTTATTCGCTTTATACGCATTTTGAAGCATTTAACCGTTCCTTTTGCAGGATAACATTTTCAGACGACATCCTTGAACCACCTATGACTCGTCTCGACTTTGAGCACCCAGTATTTCAGTCCGAAGAAGAGATTGTTGAAGATGGTGACGTTCCCGAAGAATTGTCTTGGTTGGTGAAGCAAGAAGAACGAGTCATTCTGCCTCACGAGGAGGTCATCGAAATCATTAACCTGGGGTCGGAAGGGGTTGAAAAGAACATCCGTATAGGAGCCGCGCTGCAGAGTGACATCAAGCGAAGACTGGTTGAAATGCTCAGAGAGTATAGTGATGTGTTCGCTTGGTCGTATGAAGACATGCCTGGGCTTGATACAGATATGGTTGTGCACCGTCTGCCGTTGAAAGAAGAATGCCCGCCGGTCAAGCAGAAGCTTCGCAGAACTAGACCCGATATGGCAGTGAAGATTAAGGAAGAGGTTCAAAAACAATGGGATGCTGGTTTCCTAGCTGTGACAAAATATCCCTCATGGGTCGCTAATATTGTACCAGTGCCAAAGAAAGACGGTAAAGTGAGAATGTGCATAGATTACCGTGACTTGAACAAAGCGAGCCCAAAAGATGATTTTCCGCTTCCTCATATCGATGTGCTAGTTGACAACACTGCTCAATTCTCCGTATTCTCCTTCATGGATGGCTTCTCGGGCTATAATCAGATTAAAATGGCGCCAGAGGACATGGAGAAGACTACTTTCATAACGCCTTGGGGAACATTTTGTTATAAAGTGATGCCCTTCGGATTGAAGAATGCTGGGGCAACGTATCAGCGTGCAATGACGACTCTTTTCCATGATATGATGCATAAAGAGATCGAAGTTTATGTCGATGATATGATTGCCAAATCCCAGACGGAGGAAGAACATTTGGTGAATCTGCTGAAGTTATTCAAAAGGCTTAGGAAGTTCAGGCTGAGACTGAACCCTAACAAGTGCACCTTCGGGGTGAGATCGGGTAAACTGCTGGGGTTTATCGTGAGCGAAAGAGGAATAGAGGTCGATCCTGCAAAAATAAAAGCAATACAAGAGTTGCCGACGCCTAAAACAGAGAAAGAGGTGCGCGAGTTTTTAGGGAGGTTGAACTACATCGCTCGGTTCATATCTCACCTAACAGCTACGTGTGAACCATTATTCAAGCTGTTGAAGAAAGACCAGGCGGTAATGTGGAACGAAAATTGTCAAAAGGCGTTCGATAAAATAAAGCAGTATTTGCAGGAGCCTCCTATTTTGATACCCCCAGTGGCAGGGAGACCCTTGATTATGTATTTGACAGTTCTTGAGGGAAGTATGGGTTGTGTTCTCGGTCAACAAGACGAGACAGGAAGAAAAGAGCATGCGATCTATTACTTGAATAAGAAATTCACCGACTGTGAGTCCAGATACTCAATGTTGGAGAAAACTTGTTGCGCGCTAGCCTGGGCCGCCAAGCGTTTGAGGCAATACATGCTGAATCATACAACCATGCTCATCTCGAAGATGGATCCCATCAAATATGTATTTGAAAAGCAGGCATTATCAGGGAGAATTGCCCGTTGGCAGATGGTCTTGACTGAATATGACATCCAGTATGTCTCGCAAAAGGCTATAAAGGGGAGTGTACTGTCCGAGTACTTGGCAGAGCAGCCTATTGAAGATTACCAATCGATGAGGTTTGATTTTCCTGACGAGGATATCATGTACCTAAAGATGAAAGATTGCGAAGAGCCGTTGCCAGATGAAGGACCAGAATTTGGTTCCAAATGGAAGTTGATCTGTGACGGAGCTGTAAATGCTTACGGTAGCGGAATAGGGGCAATCATCACTACTCCACACGGGTCGCACATCCCGTTTACTGCTCGATTGACCTTTCCGGTTACCAATAATGAAGCCGAATACGAAGCTTGTATCATGGGGCTTGAAGAAGCCATTGATTTGCGAATCAAACATCTGGACGTATACGGAGACTCAGCTCTGGTGGTGAATCAAATCAAAGGGGAATGGGAGACACGTCAGCTTAATTTGATACCTTACATGAACTATGCGAGGAGATTGTTGCCTTTCTTTGACAAAGTTGAATTGCATCATGTACCGCGAGCGGAGAATCAGATGGCTGACGCCCTGGCCACTTTGTCTTCCATGTACAAAGTCAACTTCTGGAATGAGGCTCCCAGAATTGTCATCTCCCGGCTTGACAGACCTGCCTTCGTGTTTGCTATTGATGAAGCATCTGACGATAAACCATGGTATTTTGATATCCTTAATTTCCTGAAGAATAAAGAGTATCCGGCTGGGGCATCCAGTCAAGATCAGAGGACTCTCAGGAGATTGGCGGGTAATTTTTATTTGAATCCGGATGGTGTCTTATACAGAAGAAATCACGACTTGGTGCTGCTACGTTGCGTAGATGAGAAAGAGGCAAAGCTGCTCATGGAGTAAATACATGAGGGTACATTTGGTACGCATGCCGGTGGGCATGCTATGGCGAGGAAGCTGCTGCGGGCAGGCTATTTTTGGCTGACTATGGAAACTGATTGTTTCAAGTTTGCGAGGAAGTGCCACAAGTGCCAAATCTATGCAGATAAGATCCATGTACCTCCGAGTCCTCTGAATGTGATGTCATCTCCATGGCCATTCTCGATGTGGGGAATCGATATGATTGGAAAGATCGAGCCGACGGCTTCTAATGGACATCGGTTCATTCTAGTAGCAATCAATTACTTCACCAAGTGGGTAGAAGCGGCGTCTTACGCAAATGTAACTAAGCAGGTGGTGGCCAGGTTCATCAAGAGAGATATCATTTGCAGATATGGGATCCCCGAGCGGATAATCACTGACAACGGTTCAAACCTGAATAATAAAATGATGACGGAGCTCTGTCATAATTTTAAGATCGAACACCACAACTCCTCCCCTTACCGACCCAAGATGAATGGCGCTGTTGAAGCGGCCAATAAGAATATAAAGAAAATCGTTCAAAAGATGGTGGTGACCTATAAGGATTGGCACGAGATGCTACCTTTCGCTTTGCACGGTTATCGTACGACGGTACGCACATCAACCGGGGCAACCCCGTTCTCGTTGGTATACGGAATGGAAGCAGTGCTACCACTGGAAGTCGAGATTCCTTCTCTAAGAGTATTGCGAGATGTCCAGCTAGACGAGGCCGAGTGGGTGAAAGACAGGTTGAACCAGCTAAGTTTAATGGATGAGAAGAGGCTAGCTTCTCTAGCATACGGTCGTTTGTACCAGAGCCGAATGAAGAAAGCATATGATAAGAAGATACATCCTCGGAGCTTTCAGACGGGCGACCTTGTGTTGAAAAGGATTCTCCCGCCGCAGGCAGATCACAGGGGCAAGTGGACCCCTAACTACGAAGGGCCATACGTTGTCAGAAAAGACTTTTCAAGAGGAGCGTTGTTGTTGTTCACCATGGACGGTGAATACTTTACGTCGCCTGTGAATTCGGACGCAGTTAAAAAATACTTTGCTTGAAATTGACCCACTGGACAGAAAAAAGAGAGTCCAGGCAAAAATGGGGCATCTTGGCGAACCAAAAACAGAATGAAAGGTTCGGGCAAAAGTTAGGGATAAAATTGAAAAAATGTACACCCGCGAAGTTGAAAACCTACACTGGGCGACTTCGGCAAAAAAGGGTATCCCGGTGAACTGAAAACCCGTAAAGGGCGGTTCACGCAAAAGTTAGGGATTTGAAAAGCAAATGACTGCGGTCCGAATTTGATACTGCATGGAGCATTGGTGCGGGAGAATATATTCGAGGGGGCGATCATCAGATACAATCTCTTCGGAAGTGTGGATACGGGAAAGCATTAGAGTCGGGTGAGTCATAGGAGGATCAGTTCGTGATGTTCGTCTGCATCCCGTTGCCGACATGTGTACAAATTTAATTTGTCATTATATTTATGCTTCTTGCGCATACTTGTATATTTGTCATGTGTAGCTTCCTCTTTTCAGGAGTTACATCCCGTGTACAAAAACTCTACCCATTCAGGGGCCCAATCAATAAAACATGTTATTCAGCATTTGATGTTGGTTCTTTACTGTTTTGTGCATGATGAACGCCTAGGTTTAAAGAAACTAGCATGTGTATAACGTCACTGGCCCTTGCCAATAATTGCTAAAACTTTGAATTAACTGAAAATGATGTCACTAACGCTAACCTGAATAGATTTGGTTGCGTAGACTTGTCTTGTCTTGTTTGTGGTGTTGTAGGGGTCATAGCCGTATGAAGAGGACGATCAAGAGTTTGCAGTATGTGCCAGAATCTCGTAACAAAAGACTCGATCCCCACGCAGGTCGTGCTTCCAAGATAACATTGTTCCTCACTGAAGAAGGATCTAATTCCCCAGCTAGCCGTAGCTTATCCAAAGGATATTCTCCAGCAGAGTTGTTTATCCTCAGCAAAGTTTGGCAATTCCAAGATTGTAGGATGTATTCAGACAGTGTGGTGTCCCCCAGAGGCTTCCCCCATATCAAGCAGAGTGGTTTAGCCTCAAACGATTAACATTTCCTACTCGTGAGCTGTATTCAGACGGTTTACCCTTCCCAGTAAGGTCATTTACTCTCCTCCAACGGAGTCAGTTGATTTTCCCCAAAAGATTCGTTCCAGCCCCAGCGGAGTTCTCTTTCCAGCAAGTGTTTTCCTTCCTCTCAGTGGAACTTGAAGATTAAGACTCTTCCCGGCAGAGTTGGTGGTGTCCTGGCATTTATTTTGTTAGAATACCGTGTGATATTCGTTCATTCCCCAGCAGAAGTCCAATCATACCAGGCGCATCTGCTATTCCCCCAGCGGAGTTATATTCCCCAGCAGGGTTGACTTCACTCTTCCAGCATTTATTTTGCTGGAATAATTCTGTAGCACCTGGCTATCCCCAGCGGAGTCGGCATTGTCTTCAGCATTTATTTTGCTGAAGCAGTTTCCTGTATCCCAGCAGTTCGAGTCTGCATTTGCATCGGCATATAGTGGCATACTTGCATCCACCAAATAAAAGCGTAGCATTTCCATGTCGAATGGAGCATTGCATCATTGTCAAGCATATGCATTTGGAAACATAAACTAGGTTGGCTAACTGTTTGTTTCAAGTATTGTGTCTCTTGCAGGTAGAGAGAGCTCTTGCTCAAGTGAATTACCTAACATTCAAGATCTCGGCGTGAGATATTCAACGATAATGTCCGTTTTGGCATTATTCCCCACACAGTTAGTAGGCAAAATCTCTCCTTGTCCCCAAGCAGAGTTATTTGTCATCAAAGGGTTTCAGGAATCAGAATTTCAGAGGCTGCCGCCGGTTATCAGAACAGGCGTCCAGTAGTTTGGTTTCCAAATATCCCCAGTAGAGTCCGCCTCGAAGTCACTGTCACATCAGTGCTAAGAAGTTTGTGGGTCGGGACCAATGGAGAAATGAGTCCTGACGTGGACAATTTTATTGACGGGATTTCTTCGTGCTAGAGAAGTGGGTGTCCTAACGTGAACAGATTTATTTCCCCGGATTGATAAGAGGTGTGCTAGTCCTAATGTGGACAGATTCGATTTCGCCGTATTGAGTGAATGTGAAGTCCTGACGTGGACAAAATTGATTACTCTTCGTGTTGGTGTCCTGACATGGACCATTTATTCCCAGCAGATATCTTTCTTCGTAATGGTGAAATGTGCGTCCTGACGTGGACAAGTTTATAGTTCTTCATGATGACAAGATACGCGAGTCCTGACGTGGACATATTTATCTTCCTTCGTGTTAGCGAAGCATGAGTCCTGACGTGGACAAGTCTTATTTCCACAGCGGGTCGAAGATGCATGAGTCCTGACATGGACAAATTTTATTTCCTCAGCAAGTCAAGAGGTGAGTCCTGACGTGGACAAATCAAGACGAAACGTGAGTCCTGACGTGGACAAGTTTATTCCTTACGTGGAAAGAGAAGTTTTAGTTCCTTACGTGGAAAGATTGATTCCTTACGTAGAAAGATGGATTCCTTACGTGGAAAGAAGAGGTATTCCTTACGTGGAAAGATGGATTCCTTACGTGGAAAGATGGGTTCCTTACGTGGAAAGAAGATGTATTCCTTACGTGGAAATTGTGTTCCTGACGTGGACGAAGTTTATTCCTTACGTGGAAAGAAATGTATTCCTAACGTGGAAAGTTTATTCCTAACGGGGAAAAGAGTTATTCCTAACGTGGAAAGTTTATTCCTAACATAGACGATTTATTCCTGACGTGGACAATTCATTCCAATGTTGATAGAATCCCCTAGGGCTGATGAAATGCAGACGAGTCATCTCCAGCGAAGTCGCCGAGATTTTTCCGGGTTGACGGCAGGCGGAGTCCTGACGTGGACAAGTTTAGTTGAGATTTCTTCGTGTTGACGACACAGGCGTCCTAACATGGACAAAGTTCTATCCTTGCGATGATAGAATCTTTTTCAGGCTGATGAAAATAATCCCCAGCACGGTCGCTAATGGATCAGTTGGTTGCTGTAACAGTTCGATTCAGTTGATGAATGTCGTTCCCTAAGCAGCGGTGCAGTTTATTTCTGTGGTTGGCAAATTTCCGGGTTCTTAGTATTCAACCGTCTCGTACCTCGAATGTTTGAAGGCCGTTCGCTCTTCACCCAATCGGGTCCAAGTCGCTTGAATAGGGGCAGCTGTTGCATCCTAAAATTTGCTCAACCTTCTTCACTTGGTTTATGTTTCAATTACATTAGCATTTGCATATAGGGTCATGTACATAGTCTAATCATCTGCATAGCATAGCATAGCAAGTCATTCAACAAGGGACCAAACACTATCCTCATCTCTATGAGCCTATCAAGAGGTTATTGTTCAAATTCAAGCATATCCAAGTCATCAGAAAGAAATTGAAGGCTAAGAAGTCATTGGACCAAGCAGTGAATTTATCTCCTATCTGAGGGTATCTGAGGATCATCAAAGAAGTTGTGAGCTGTGAATTAAGCATGGAGAGTATGAAGACATCATGGAAGACTTAGAAAGTCATTTGGATAGGGAGACAAGTCATTGATATGATCACAAGAGTTGCAGTTGAAGACAGTCAACTAGGGTTTCATCTGGGTCAACCCTGGGTCAACCCTAAGTCAAATGACTGATTGAAGGGCATCAAGGTCTATTTGAGAGATGTGGGGTTCATCATTTGACATATAGATAAGGATGTGGTTATGTGCCAAGAAGAAATCAAGAGAAATCAAGAAGAAGAGGAGTTTCTAAATTAGGGTTTCTGTGTAAAATCCCCTGATTTAGGTCAAACTTCCAAGCAAGATAAGTCAAAATTCAAGCTTCAAATGGATCCTTGGCCAACATGAGACTTGTAGAGGATCTCAAGACCTTTAATTTGAGTGGTGGAAGACATCAAGGAGATTTATAGAACTCAAGTTATGGTCCTTACAAGTTATAGGTCATCTGAGGTATCTGAAATTTTGTCTGTGAAAGTTACTTGTCTTCCAAGCAACGTTTACCCCTCAAGGAGATTTCAAAAAAATTTCTGGTAAACATAAGAGTTGTTCCTCATTGTCGTAGCTTTCTAGAAAGGTATGGTATGACTTCATATGATTTGTGGAACTCTACTTATGGTCTTGGCAAGCAAAGGGTATTTTGGTCATTTGAGAATTACAGGTCATTTCAAGCCTATGCCCAAAACTCATACAAGGAAGCTTCAAATGGAAAACTTAACAACATCAAACTTGCTCCAAATGACATTTTGAGTCTATAAAAGTGATCATGAAAGATTGGAAAGGCTCATAGCTCAAGGTTTCAAATTTGGTGAATTTAATGAATAAAAAGTGACCTAAAATTGAGATTTTTCATAATTTGGCCAAATGGGGTGAAATTATAGGTCATTTTGATTGGAAAAAATGTTTTAAGAACATTGGCAAAAGTGGATTTTTGAGTTTGGTTCAAGATTTGAAAGTTATGCTTGGTTACTTACAAAAGAAGTTACATAATCCAAAATTCAAGGAAAGTGTGCATGGGAAGTTTCTACAAAGTTCTAGGGCTTTCTAATCTCAGCTATATATTGGATTGAGTAACTTCATGCCATGGTTGGTGAATCATTGTGATCAAAATACCAAGTTATACCTCATTCTTCCATTTTTGCAAAACCATCTCAAACTTCATCAAATCTCCATCAATTTCCAAAGTTCTTGATCCTATCATCATCAACATCTTTCATAGATCACATTTCCATCAAGATTTGGCACAATTGAGGTAGAACTCGTGCTATCCAACTTCATCATCCAAGGAGAAAGAACATTGTGATTGCAAGATTCAAGGCATTGGAGCAAGATCTACTGCATACAGAACCAAGAAGCAAGTATATTGAGCAAGTTCAGAGCATTGCAAGCATTGGATCCAAAGGATTCTACCTCTGTTTTCATCATCAAACCAGGTTGGTATTTCCCTTCGAATTGATTGATTTAGTTAGCATGTTAGAGAATTATTAGGTTAGAAAGGTTAGGATTAGTTAGGTGACTGATTCTGGTGAATTTGAGACCAATTCATGGATGTTGCCATTGGAGTGCAAGAACTGTTAGGGATTATAACATCTAGAATATGGCACGATAATCTTGGTTAGACAGCTTAAATTGATCAGCATGGCGTGTAGATGATGTTAGGGTAAGAGTTAACAAGAATCCTCAAGTTTGATATCAGTGTAAATTGGTGAAATCAGTGCTTTCTACCTATCGGGTTTGAACTTTGATGGAGTTTTAGAGGAAGATATTATTATGGTTGTGTAGAGGGGAAGAAGTAGAGCAACTTTGCTCTTTACAGATTGGGTTTTCATGGGGAATCGAGGTTGTATGAATGAGTTGAAGATCTGGTTCATGAGCTCGTGCATGGAGCTTCCATGGCTGAAACCCTAGCACTTGGAGAAGATGCATGTAGACCGTTGGATGGAGTCTAATTTGGTTGACTGAGTAATTGATCTGAAGGCCACGATTCAAAGCTGGAGTTTGGAGGGAACCCTGGGTGCCAAACGCACCGTTTCATTAAACCCTCAGATTGGGCTTCACAATCCCTTGCTAATCCCACCCCCTAATTGCCAGGCCCAATCAATTTGAACTAGTTTTTTTGCTAACTGCACCGTTTCAGTTTATTTTCTTTTTGTGAGTTTTTTCTGACCAGCTGGGCCCAAACGCACTTTGCTAGGCGCTCCCCCAGTCTGGGCCCATTCTCATGATTTTAACTGAATTAATTACTAGTTGCACCCCATTTCCAATTTAATTCATATTAATTGTTTCCATTTTTTTTCATTTCTTTAAAAAATCATAAATAATTGAAAATGGCATGTTTTTAATTGGTTGTTTTTACATTAGGTTTATAATTTTGTTAAGAAAAATAGCAAATATTAAAAATGGCATTTTATTTTGTTTTAATATTTTTTGTGCATTTTTATTTTAAATAGCTTCTTAAATGGTTTAATTTGATGCATGATATTGTTGATTTTAGTTTAATTAGATGCTTTAATATTTTTGACCCATTCTTTTTAGGTTGATTATCTTAGACCTTTAGCTTGTATATAAAATTTAATTCATGATTTTAAGACTTAATTTTAGATGATTTGTCTAGGTGTGATTAGAAGAATCAGAATTAGGGTTTAGAGATAACATAGGTGTGATGAATCAATTCTTTTAGGAGTTGTAGTTTGAATCTTTGGGGTATGGGACTATAGGGGATATGGGTAGATGATAGATCCCTTAGAAATTACTAGGTTTCCCCTAGTCTACTATTACTATTAGTATACTGCTTGTATTTGCTTGACTGTGTGGTGTGCCCTCTCTAGGGTTATTTCATTTGACTGTGTGGGGTATTGGGTTTGTTTGGGGATTAGGAGAGCTGAAGACTTTGTTGATGAGGACCATTGGAGATCAAAGAGAATGAAGACCAACTTCCAGAGTTGATGAGGAGTATCCTTTGCTGGCAGCTGTTGAGGAGTATAGGATTTAGGAGCTAAGCAGAGCTCTAGAGTAGAAAACTTGATTCACAAATATGGAAGGTCTTGTCTGCCTCCATTCTTTCTCTATGATTCAAAGTCTCTTTTAAATATCCACCTCCTTCCTTTGGAAGGATTAGTGAATGTATTTGAAAGATAGAACTTTTGGGGGAAAATTGTCTGTATAATGTTAACAGTTAATGAGCCACCCTTGGTAGGCAATCGACTGTTTAACATCCATTTCATCTTGTTGACTGATATTCATCTTGGAGATTGAGACTTGAAGAAAAGCCATTGCAGATGGAAGACTGATGACAGAGACCTTGCTTGAAGGCTTTGAAGATAAAGACTGAGGCTTGCTTGAAGCTTGTAGCTGCTTGGAGATGACTTGAAGACAGATGTTGATGCAGAGCTGCTGTGGATGTTTATTTTTGCTGTTTATGATTCTTGATGTATTGATTGGTTTTCCCTGACTGTATTGTTTGTTGTTTACCCTGTTAGGTTGAAAGTGAATGCTGTTCACTTTTGCCTGTTGTTTTCTAGGTTCGAGGTTGAGTGGGACTCCCTTGCCTCGCTTGTATTGCTGCATCCATGCATTTTACTGCTTTATTGTATATATGCTATTGTTTCTGTTTCCGTCTGTTCCCTTAGGATCTCTGTTTCTCTCTGCGCAAGAGAGGAGCATGATAGACATTAGGTCTTAACCCATGCATGATAACAGTAGGTTAGTTTGATTCCCTTTTCAACCGTAGGTTAGAGTTCTGTCTCTTCTTTCTCAAAACAAACAGAAAAACACAATAAGGTTTCAAACACAATAAAAGACACTTCTTCCGTAAAAGAATGTGAACTCATCAAAACGTCATTTTTGTCCGCTTGGACCAGTAATCAGAAAAAACCTTTTTCAGAAGGAATAAAAACAATCAAGACAGACTGGTGTCGTACGTGGCCCGAACTACGTTTGCTCTGATCTTTCATGCTGTATGAAAGTACGTAGGCATAGGATGCGATATCCTAGCGAGCAACCTTCCCCTCCTTTCCCGTAGATAGACGAACTACGTTGACTCTGATTTCTCGTTCCAGACGGGGATACGTAGGCATAAAGTGCGATACTTTGCCGAGTCATTTTCTTTTCCTTAGAGTAGATAGAATAACAATCCGTACCAGAAAACAAGCGTGGATCCTGTCGAGTACGACGGACGTGAGGGGTGCTCATACCTTCCCCTTGCGTAACCGACTCCCGAATCCAGGATTTGGTTGCGATGACCATTCCTTTCTCGTCTTTGCGGTAGGTTTACTTCGAGCGTTTCCTTTCCCTCCGTTGGGATAAATAACGCGCGGTGGCGACTCTTCTGTTCATCCGGCGCCTATTTTCGCAGTAGCGACAATTTGGATGTGTAACTTGTGATTTCCAATTTTCAATTTCAACTTATTTAACTTATGCCTCCATTTTAGGCCATTTTTATCACTTTTTGATACAATCCTTTTCAACATCTCATGACCTCCCTACTAGCCTTAAAACATCATTCTAAGCAAGTTTTATGTTGAATATTTTTCCATTTGAAGCTTGGAAATAGGAGATATGGCCTTATGCTTGAAATGACCTATAACCTCCAAATGACCAAAATGCCCTTGACTTGTCAAAGTCATAAGTTGAGTTCTACAAATCCTATCAAGGACTTATAGTACTCTCTAGAAAGCTAGAAGATTCTCTACAACATTCATGTTGACCAAGAGTTCATAGGAATCATCCTACTAGGGGAAAAGTTGGATGCAAGTTGGGTGACTTTCAAGGACCCAGATTCACATACCTCAGATGACCTGTAATTTGTCAAAGTCATAACTTGAGCTCTACAAATCCTATCAAGGACTTCTAGTACTCAAATTAAAGCTAAGAACAGGCTCTACAACATTCATGTTGTGGGGAAGATGAGATGACAATCAAAGCTTGAGCTAAACTGCCTTGAAGATAGGGATCAAACTAGGGGATTTTACACTATCAAGCCATAGAAACCCTAGCTTAAAACTTCTCAAACTCCTCAATCATGATGAGTTGGCCTAGGAATCATCCTTATAGAATCTCAATGCACCATTCCATGATCACATGGCTCTTGGATTAGGTCTCAACCCTCTCCAAATCATTAGTTGACCTAGGGTTGACCCAGTTAAACCCTAATTCCACCACTCATGGCTGAATCTTCTGAATTCTTGCACAATGACCTCTCTAGGCTTCATGATGGCTTTCAAGACATCTCATAAGCTTTATAAAAGCTTCAAGTCCATCCTCATAGTCTCAGAATCATCTGAGGAGCTCCCACAACTCTCAAGTTATGAGGCACACAACCTTGGTTTCAACCAATCTCTCTAAGGATCTCTTGAGTTCTCTGACAAAGTTATCAACCTTTGAACACTTGAATAACTTTCTTGGCTAGCTTCAAAGTCTCGTATAAATCTTGTTGGGTAATCATACCTCTTGACCTACTGCACACATATCAATGAGAAGCAGATGATGAATGAGATGAACCACAAACCTGGTAAATAAATGTTGGTCAAATTTTGGGGTGCAACAGCTGCCCCTATTCAAACGGCTTGAACCTGACTGGGTGAGGAGCGAACGGCTCTCAGCCAATCAAGGTGTGACATGGTTGAATACCGATAAACCCGGAAATTTGCCAACTGCACAAGTATACGGTACTCTGGTGGGAACAGATCTTCGAACACTGAAATAATAGCTGCACGACAACTAGCTGGAGACATGCTGATCTGAACCTTGTCGTCAGTTATCCACATTAAATTCCTCGGACATTGTCATCAGACACCAGACCTCGCCGTCAGGCATTCATGAAAATAAAGCGTCTGACATCACCGTCGGACAACCAAAACACCCAACATCGCCGCTGGAAAACTAAATCACCTGACATCACCGTCAGGCACAACCATCCAACATTGCCGCTGGAGAATCAAACTACCCGACATCACCGTCAGACAAACATCCAACCTCGCTGCTGGGAAACCAAACTATCTGACATCGCCGCCAGCCCACTATAACTCTGGGAAACACCCGACATCGCCGTCAAGTACTTAAAATAATCTGACTTCGCCGTCAAGTTCTCAAATATAGTCTTCTGACTTCGCCGTCAACTCTCAACATCGAGTCGATAAAAGCATCTGACCTCGCTGTCAGGGTGAAGAAATCCATTGGGGAAATATGAACTTGAATAATAGACTCTGTTAGAGAGAATGATAAGATGAACACGTGTCAATGATCTTACTGGAGGCCTGGATACCACACACAGGTGAACGATACTCTGGTCGGTAGGAACATCTTCGACACCGAGCATAACAGTTGCACGGCAACCCTACTGGGGAATTGGTCACACGGTAACTGGTAATACATAGTCGATCATGCCATCAGGCATCCAAAGATCTTGTCGGGCATCAGCCGGACTTCAACCATCAGGTTGATCATGCCATCAGGCATTCAAAGAAACTGTCGGGCATCAGCCGGACTTCAACCATCAGGTTGATCATGCCATCAGGCATTCAAAGAAACTGTCGGGCATCAGCCGGACTTCAACCATCAGGTTGACCATGCCATCAGGCATTCAAAGACATCTGTCGGGCATCAGCCGGACTTCAACCATCAGGTTGATCATGCCATCAGGCATTCAAAGACATCTGTCGGGCATCAGCCGGACTTCAACCATCAGGTTGATCATGCCATCAGGCATTCCGCATTACTGTCGGGCATCAGTCGGACTTCAACCATCAAGTTGATCATGCCATCAGGCATTCCGCATTACTGTCGGGCATCAGCCGGACTTCAACCATCAAGTTGATCATGCCATCAGGCATTCCGCATTACTGTCGGGCATCAGCCGGACTTCATCAGCAAGTCGGGAATAGAATTCTTGGTCAATTATGAGCCAACTGGGAACATCTAAACCTCTACCATCAGGCACTCCGCATCAACTGAGAGAACTGCTTCATTAACACGGTCAGACTTCAATCATGGAGTCTTCAAGGGAGGTTTCAACTTTGCCGTTAGAAACCTGCTGGGGATGACGCTTCGCCGTTGGGGATTCTGGAGGACTATCAAGTAACTCCGCTCCGGGGGTCCAGAAATCATTCTGGAGGAATCAACTCTGCTGAGGACTTCAAGAATCATCTTGGACAAATAACTCCGCTGGGGACCTTTAAGAATCATCTTGCACCGGTAACCATGCTGGAGCTCTCAGGAATCATCCTGAGCGAGCACTTTGTTGGGGATTTCAGGAATCATCCTGGGAAACCTTTACTGGGGACTCTAAGCATCAGCTCGAGCAACCAACCACTGAGACTGCACTGGGTACTTAAGAATCATCTTAAGCAAACGATCTTGCTGAGGAATTCAAGAATCATCTTGAACCGAAGACTTCGCTGGGGATCCCAAGAATCATCTTGAGCAAGCGACTTCGTTGGGGAGAATGTCAGGAATCATCCTGAGCAATCAATTCTGTGGCGGAACACCTGTAAAACAAGAACGGTAGCAACCTAGATCATGTTTATTATGCGTATGCTCCGGCAATGGCACAATGCTCCACACGGTGGAAATGCTATGCGTTTGTGATAAATGCTATGCAGTCATGCACAATGATGCGATCTCGTCAGCAAAATAAATGCCGAAGGGGAATTCTCCTGTCAAGGAGAGAGAACTACTCCGATAGAGGAATCATCTTGCTGAGGAGAACAAGGTCACGCCAATCTCAATTGGACTCCGCAGGGGACACAACTTCAGTTGACTGCTGCGGGGGAAACAACTTCAGTTGATTGCTGCAGGGGAACGATGCTCTACCGGAACCTGGACCTGCTGAGGGAGAGCGATGTCAATCGCGGGAGTAAGCTGCATGGCCTTCTCGGCTACTTCTCTGGAGATAACGACTTTGTGGGGAAACAACTTCAGTTGATCAACACTCCACTGGGGGAAAACCAATCATGGCTTGAGCAGCTTCCAAGGATTCGGCTCTCTTGGGGATCTGCAAACTCGGCTGAGGAAGGAGAAATCATTCTGCTTCGCTGGGGAGAGTACGACTCTGGTGAGGAATTTCAATTCCGCTGGAGACTTCAGTCTTGCACCATCAGTTGCTGCATACTTCGGCGTACGAATAGTTTCCTAGGAAACCTGAACTTGTGACCCGGTGCTGGGGGATGAACACGTGTTTCGGCGCCTGACTCAGCTGAGAAGATGACGTTCCTTCAGGATGCATCTGATTGGGGAGAGAATCATCTCTACCTGGGGAGACATATCAATGCTCACGATCTCGCGTTCAGACTCTGCGGGGAGAGGCTACTGAACTCTGCTGGAGAAGGAGGAATCATCTTGCTTCGGGATGCGCACGGCGCACTGCCTGGAACATGCTACACCTGTAACAACACAAACAAACAGACAGGATACCCTTTTTCAAAGGGATCTATCAAGGTTATTATCTCGTGATAATGTTCAAGTAATTAATTGTTTCAACAATCAGTGGCCTAGGCCAGCAAGTTTATGTATGCGCATTTTATCAAAAACATCGGCGTTCTTTTTCACAAACAAAACAGATAAATGCTAAACAGACAAACAGAATTGCTGAATAGTATGCATTTTATTGATAACGAACCCCTGAATGGGTAAAAATGTTTTACAACAGAGGCAAGCTCCTGGAATGAGGAAGCCGCGCAAAAATAAATATACATCAGTATATACAAATGTCGGCAACGAGGCGTAGACGAACACCATGAGTTGATCCCTCTATGACCCACTCGACTTCGATACTTCTCCGACGCTTCAACTTCGGAAGAGATTGATTCAAATGAACAGCCCTCAGGTCCTCCAAACCACTAAACAATGAAAGTCCACACGCGGAACGCAGTCATTTGCTTTTTCAAATCCCTAACTTTTGCGTGAACCGCCCTTTGCGAGTTTTCAGTTCACCGGGATACCCTTTTTTGCCGAAGCCGCCCAGTGTAGGTTTTCGACTTCGCGGGTGTACTTTTTTCAATTTATATCCCTAATTTTTGCCCGAACCTTTTATTCTGTTTTTGGTTCGCCGGGATGCCCCATTTTTGCCTGGACTCTCTTTTTTTTGTCCAGCGGGTCGCTTTCAAGCAAAGTATTTTTTAACTGCGTCCGCGTTCACCGGGGATGCAAAATCTTCACCATCCATCGTGGATAACAACAAAGCTCCTCCCGAGAAGACCTTGCTGACGATGTACGGACCTTCGTAATTCGGAGTCCACTTGCCCCGGTGATCGGAGTGTGGAGGAAGAATCTTCTTCAGGACGAGATCACCTGTCTGAAAGCTTCTAGGACGCACCTTCTTATCATAAGCTTTCTTCATTCGGCTTTGGTACAGACGACCAAATGCAATCGATGCTAACCTCTTCTCGTCCATCAGGATGAGTTGGTTCAGTCGGTTCGTAATCCATTCTGCCTCGTCGAGTTTCACATCAACCAAAACTCGCAAAGAAGGGATCTCCACTTCTAACGGTAGGACAACTTTCATACCGTACACCAAGGAGAAAGGAGTTGCCCCGGTTGACGTACGTACCATCGTACGATAACCGTGCAGTGCAAATGGCAGCATCTCATGCCAGTCTTTGTAGGTCACAACCATCTTCTGAACAATCTTCTTTATGTTCTTATTGGCCGCTTCAACGGCGCCATTCATCTTCGGACGGTAAGGCGATGAGTTATGGTGTTCAATCTTGAAACTCTGGCACAGCTCCTTCACCATCTTGTTATTCAGGTTCAAACAATTATCAGTAATGATCCGCTCGGGAATTCCGTAACGACAGATGATGTCCCTCTTTATGAATTTAGCCACTACCTGCTTGGTCACATTAGCATACGAGGCTGCCTCCACCCACTTGGTGAAGTAGTCGATAGCTACCAGAATGAAGCGATGACCGTTAGACGCAGTGGGCTCGATCTTGCCTATCATGTCGATGCCCCACATGGAGAACGGACACGGGGAGGACATGACATTCAACGGGCACGGCGGCACATGAACTTTATCAGCATAAAAATCTGGCATTTATGACATCTCTTCGCGAATTTAAAGCAATCTGACTCCATCGTCAGCCAATAGTATCCTACTCTCAGGATCTTTCTCGTCATAGCATGCCTACCGGCGTGCGTACCAAATGTGCCTTCATGGACTTCTTCCATGAGCATACTCGCCTCTTTCTCATCTACACATCTGAGTAGCACGAGATTGTGGTTTCTCTTATACAGAACTCCATCAGGATTGAGATAAAAGTTTCCAGACAGCCTCCTCAGAGTCTTCTTATCCTGGGTTGATGCACCCGCAGGATATTCCTTAGTCATAAGGAAAGTCTGGATATCATGGAACCATGGCTTGCCGTCGGCGGCTTCCTCGATTGCAAAGACAAATGCAGGTCTATCAAGACGCGAAAGGACAATTCTTGGAGCCTCATTCCAAAAATTGACTTTATACATTGAAGCCAACGTGGCTAAGGCATCAGCCATCTGATTCTCAGCCCTGGGCACATGATGGAATTCCACTCGATCAAAGAACGGAAGTAGCCTTCTGGCATAATTCATGTATGGCACCAAATTCGATTGACGAGTCTCCCACTCCCCTTTAATTTGGTTGATCACAAGCGTCGAGTCACCATATACGTCTAGATTCTTGATTCTCAAATCAATTGCCTCTTCTAGACCCATGATGCATGCTTCTTACTCCGCTTCATTATTGGTGACTGGAAACGTCAGTCTCGCAGTCAACGGGATGTGGGATCCGTGGGGAGTCGTGATGATAGCCCCGATGCCACTTCCATAGGAATTAACTGCCCCATCGAATAATCAATTTCCACTGGGATTTCCTATCTGGCCCCTCGTCGGGCAACGGCTCATCGCAATCCTTCGCTTTGAGAAACATGATATCCTCGTCAGGTAATTCAAATTTCATCGGCTGGTAATCCTCGATCGGCTATTCGGCAAGGTAATCAGACAATACGCTTCCCTTGATGGCCTTCTGGGATACGTACTGAATATCATATTCCGTTAACACCATTTGCCATCTGGCAATCCTGCCCGAAAGAGCCTGCTTCTCGAAGACGTACTTGATCGGATCCATCTTCGAAATTAGCATAGTGGTGTGATTGAGCATGTACTGTCGTAAACGTTTGGCAGCCCAAGCTAGTGCGCAACACGTCTTCTCCAGCATCGAGTATCGAGATTCACAGTCTGTGAACTTCTTACTCAAGTAGTAAATGGCATGCTCCTTTCTGCCCGTCTCGTCGTGCTGACCGAGAACACACCCCATACTATTCTCAAGAACTGTCAAGTGCATGATTAAAGGCCGTCCAGCCACTGGGGGTATCAAGATTGGAGGTTCTTGAAGATACTACTTTATCTAGTCGAATGCCTTCTGGCAATCCTCATTCCAAGTAATCGCCTGATCTTTCTTTAAAAGCTTGAACATCGGTTCACACGTGGCCGTGAGCTGAGAGATAAACCTTGCAGTGTAGTTTATTCGGCCTAAGAAACCACAAACTTCTTATTCTGTTTTCGGTGCTGGCATTTCTTGGATGGCTTTTATCTTCGCAGGATCAACCTCGATGCCTCGTTCGCTCACGATAAACCCCAGTAACTTTCCGGACCGTACTCCGAAAGTACACGTGTTAGGATTCAGCCTCAACCTGAACTTCCTAAGCCTCTCAAAAAGCTTCAATAAGTTGACCAGATGCTCTTCCTCTGTTTGAGACTTCGCAATCATGTCATCAACATAGACCTCGATCTCATGATGAATCATGTCATGAAACAAAGTTACCATTGCTCGTTGGCAAGTGGCCCCTGTGTTCTCAGACCGAAGGGCATTACCTTATAGCAAAATGTTCCCCAGGGGGTGATAAACGTCGTTTTCTCCATGTCCTCCAGCGCCATCTTGATCTGGTTGTAGCCGGAGAAGCCATCCATGAACGAAAACACGGAGAACTAGGCTGTGTTGTCGACCAACACATCGATATGAGGCAACGGGAAATCATCTTTAGGGCTCGCCCTATTCAAATCCCGATAATCGACGCACATGCGTACCTTACCGTCCTTCTTCGGTACAGGCACTATGTTGGCGACCCACGGAGGGTAAGTGGTGACCACTAAGAAGCCAGCATCAAGCTGTTTCTGCACTTCTTCTTTGATCTTAATGGCCATATCTGGTCTCGTCCTCCTAAGCTTCTGCTTAACGGGAGGGCAATCTTCTCACAGCGGCAAGTGGTGGACCACGATGTCCGTGTCAAGTCCGGGCATATCTTTGTATGACCAAGCAAAGACGTCACTATACTCTCGAAGCATCTCGACCAATCTCTTCTTGACATCACTCTGCAGTGCGGCCCCTATCCTGACGTTTCTGACGAGTTCTTCAGAACCCAAATTCACGATCTCAATCTCCTCTTCATGAGGCAGAATAACTTTTTCCTCTTGTTTCAACAAGCGGGCCAAATCTTCAGGAAGGTCTTCGTCTTCATCAATCTCTTCTTCGGCTTGATAGATCGGGTAATCGAAGTCGAAGTGAGCCGTAGAGGGTCCAGAGTCGATGTCATCTGTTATGTGGATCCTGCAATAACAAGGGTTAAGTTTAAAACAAGGATGCGCAGGTTAGCACAAACCCCATTGCCATTTTATTGTTTTTCAAAACAAATATAAAACAGGAATAACAGAGATCACAAAATTTGAATACGAAGAAAACGCCTTTGATTTATTAACAAAATGCATGTACATAATCCAACAAGGCCCTGACAATAAAACCGCTATGCCCCGGGTAGGACATAGGGTTGTACAATGATTGGAAAAAGTAAATCATTACTCTTCACTTGTCATCTGGATGATATCCTTGATGGTCCAATTGTTGAGGCCCTCGCCTGGCTTGCTTGGCTGAATCCAAGAGTCGAGGTCACAATCGCTATCCCCGCTGTCTTCAGACACCGCGTTGATGCTTTCGAAAATCACTCCGCCACTGGTAAATTGGATCGGCCCTTTACCCCGTGACGCACTGCTAGACGAAGAAGAAGAAGCTTCAGCTCCAGGAGAATATCCCAATCCAAACTTATCCTGCTTGTTGGGTATCTCCAAAATTCGCCCCCAGCCTGGGGTAGATCCAGCTTGGACGACGACCCGAGCTTCCTTGAACGAGGAGAGATTCATCTCTGGCTTTTCTGTAACTACAGGAGCTACGTCTTTCACCTTGACAGCTTCGAATGCTTGACAAAGAGTTTCATGGATTTCGCCATCCATTTCAACATACTTAAAGGACGACAAATGGCTCACCATTATGTCCTCCTCGCCGCACACGGTTGCGATGCTTCCCCCGACAGCATAATTGAGCTTTTGGTGCAACGTGGAGGTCACGGCACCAGCAGCATGGATCCATGGCCGGCCCAAGAGGCAACTGTAGGCAGGCATGATGTCCATAATATAAAAGACTACGTCGAACGTTTTCGGACCGACTTGGATCGGCAGGGTCACCTCTCCGAAAACGTGGCGTTTAGTTCCGTCGAATGCCTTCACAACCAGATCAATGGGTGTGCAAAGCACTCCACGAGTGTCCAACTTCATTAACGCCTTCTTCGGCAGGACATTGAGTGACGAACCCGTGTCCACCAGCACGTGCGACATGATTGTGCCCCTACACTCTATCGAGATGTGCAGGGCGCTATTGTAATTTCTTCCTTTTGGTGTCAGCTCTAAGTTTGTGAAACCTAGCCCATTCCCAGCATTTACGTGGGCTACCACCTCTTCTAGCTGATTCACCGATATCTCTTGCGGTACGTAGGCGGCGTTCAACACCTTTAGCAGCGCATTGCGGTGTGCTTCAGAACACAGCAACAGGTTTAGAATGGATATCTTCGAAGGCGTCTGATGGAGATGATCTACAATCTTGTAGTCGCTCTTTTTGATCAACCGCATAAACTCCTCGGCGTCTTTAACAAGCAAATCTTTCTCTACCCCACACGGGACCTCTTTGACGACTTTGCTTTTACCTTTATCGGCCGCATCAGCTCTGACCGCTTTATCCGCCACGACCTCCGGCGGTGCAAACACTCTTCCGCTACGAGTAATACCACTGATTCCTGCGAGATTCTCCACAGTCGACCCATACGGTTCCAGCTCCAACTTCTGTCCTTTGCAATAGACTTCAGCCCCATAATGCCACGGAACGGTGTTAGTGCTCTCGAATGGTATTGGCACAACTTTGGTAATAGTGATGGTGGGCGGTCTGGGCGCAGAAATGGTTATTGGCTGGCGAGGGATGGTGATGGTGGCGACTTCATCGGCCTGCTTCAACACTACCTCTCCTGATACACTTTCAGCCCTCCGGCTAAACTGCAGAATCCCCTCAGTCATCAGACTTTGAATTCCTTCTACCAGCTGCTCACATCCATCAGAATGTGTGGCACATTCCATGCATAGTTCTCCGCACCCTGGAAAGAACCCTATTTTTAGCAACTTAGCTTTAACGAAGCTAAGCGGCGTCTTTAGGTCTCTGACATCAGTCAACAGATTTGCACTCTCTTCTTCGATAATGGCGTTCACTCCGCCTCCCCTATGATTTGGCATAGGGTTCTTCATGACATTGGGCACATTATCGGAGAAGTTGATGATCTTGGCATCTACCAGGTCATGCACCTTGTGCTTGAAGGCTTTGCAGTTCTCGATTGTGTGGCCTGGTTCCCCTGAATGAAAATCGCAAGTGGCATTTGCGTCGTACCCTGGTGGAGGTGCCCCTGTCAAGGGAGCCATCGTCCTCTTCTAGACCAACTGAAGCTGAAGCAACGTCTGTAACAATTGCGCATACGACATGGGCGGTGCCTCGAAGTGACGGTTTGCCAAAGATGCCCGATTCTGGTACTTTCTATATCCCTGTTGATTCGGTTGCTGCTGCGGAGCTGCTGGGATATTTATACTGGCTATCTGCTGCTGAGGGCCTTTGCCCTTCCTTCGAGCGTTGGTCACAGCGCTCGCATCTCCTTCTCGCCTTTTACCAGCATAAGGTTTCTTTCCACCTCCTCCAGCTGAGGATGACTCACCTTGAATTTTCCCGATCTTGATTCCATTCTCAACGTGCTCGCCCATGATAATGAGAGCTGAGAACGTCCCAGACATACCGCTGACTAACTTTTCATAGTAAACCCCTGGGAGGGTAGCTACAAACATCTGCACGAGCTCACGTTCAACCATTGGCGGTTGAACCCGAGCGGCCAACTCACGCCACCGCTGGGCGTACTCCTTAAACCCTTCATTATTCCTCTGCGACAGGTTCTGGAGCTGGACTCGGTTCGGGGCCAAGTCGCTATTGTACTGGTAATGGTGCACAAATGCTTCAGCCAGATCCTTCCATGTGCGCACGCTAGTGGGTTCCAGACCCATGTACCACTCGAGGGATGGCCCGGAAAGACTGTCTTGGAAGAAGTGCATCAGCAACTTCTCGTCTTCGAAATAAGCAGACATCTTCTTGTAGTACGATCTCAGGTGGACACGAGGGCAAGTGGTGCCCTTATATTTTTCAAATTCAGGTACCCTGAACTTAGGAGGTACCTTGAAATCAGCAATTAATCCCAGCTTGGACATATCAACGCCCAAAGTATTCTGATTCTCGATATCTCTCATTTTATCTTCAAGTGCTTTGAATCTGAGCTGCGCTTCAGCATTCAGCTCCCCTTCAGCACCTCTTTGAGAGAACACATCATCCTGATGATCCTCAAGCCATGGCTGAGGCACCAACAGATTCCCGACGCCTGCATTGTCGTTGCCCGGCCCGATATTGACATTAGCTCCCAGACTCCCATTACCGACGCCCGCCGTATTGAGTCCGAGGTTGGCCATCACATTGCCATTAGCACTGCCGTTGCCCCCGGCCACAGGGACACCATTCTGCGGAGTTTCAACTGGTGGAGTAGTTGGCACGGTCCCACCGTGGAGTATGCCGTTGCTATCAACCCTGGAGATCAAAGGCTGAACCAAAGTTCTGAGATGATCCTGGCCGTTGGCGACCACTTGCATGAGCTCCATGAAGCGATCCATCCTTTCGCGGAGCTCCTGAACATCTGTCTGCACTTGATCCATGATTCTGGTCTGATTAGCTCTAGTCGGATAACGGTGAATTAGTCTCTAATCAATCCTGGAACCACCGGAAACCACCTGGGACACCTGTAAACCTGAAAAACTTGGAAACACTAAAGGGTTAGGAAAAACAACAAAATGCTCGTCATGCAAATGCTTCATGCAAATACATGCGTGTGTCTGTGTGTTTGGGAGATCTCCCCCGATCCTAGTGCTTGAGTGTCAGTGCTGATAATAATAAGAAAAAGAAGTCCGAGTCCAATCAGGGAAACAACAATCTCATATATAAAGAAGGCCTATCAAGGCAGTACATAGCATCAACGAGTACAAGATGAATCAACAGCGTGACCTCAGCCAACAAGCCTTGTGATGGTCAACATACAACAATGATCAAAACAAAAGGAATACAAATAGTCAAGTACGGCCACGGGCGCGATACCCTTCTAACAACTCCTTCGTCTCTGGATGATCTGGCAGAGTGAGTAACCCTTCGACGAGTAATTCCCTCTGCACAATGGTATACTGAAGTCCTTCAACCGAACTTTCCCATGCTCCTTCGCCGAAGCAATCTTCTAACTTCCGCTTTTTGGACTCAAACATCAGCTTGCGCTCCTTCAGGTTAGCGAGAGCTTTGTTGAGCTGGCCTTCGGCGGCGTATCTGCGGGCGGTTTCTTCATTAAACCTCTTTTCATTGTCCTTCAACTGGGCTTCCAGCCTGGAGATCTGCAGCATCAGCTTATCCTCCCGCTCTTTCCTGGTGGCCAGGGAAGCCTTCCAGTGCTGGTTGAACTTGGATATCCTCCGATATGCCTCGTCCAAGTGCTGTTTCTTCGTAGCCAGTACGTCGTTGACAGCCTTGAAGTCTCGACCCATGCGTTCACGCTCGGCTATCTGCTTAGTCAGGTCTGTACCTAGCTGGTTCACCAACTCTGTCTGCCTTTTGAAAGAATGCACGGCTTCGTTCCTCTCACTTCGGAGCTGAGCTAATTCCTTCTCCAGTTCTTCGTTCGCCCGCTTCAATTCATCCCGCTCGGCTAACACCTGATTATGCTGCTGAATGGGCACAGTAGTAGGCTCTTTGATTGTTGGAGGGCTTTTTGGCTTGGCATGAGGAAACGACATCCCTATAGCATTGGCCCTGGCTTTGATCCAAGTCAAATACGGAGGGTAGGCTTGACTGTTGCTTTTCCCCAACAAAGGCTTTCCTCGCTTACTAATATCATTCCACGCGCGCTGAAGCTTGGACAACAGATCCCCCTCTAGAAGACCAGTGAGGTACAGAGATTCCTGTACCTCTTCATCCTTCGGCGGAGTTCTCAAAGCATACGCGAACTGTCGAACTAGCAATGATGGATTGTAGTTTATACAGCCCTTCCTGCCTACCAAAGGCACGTTTGGAAACCCGCTGCAACTGAAGATCACCTCAGTACCCAACCTATCTCTGTCGAACCAGTCAATATCCTCTGCAGACAAACTCATCAGACGCTCAGGCCTCTCAGCTGTGGCTGCAGACAAGACAAAAGAACCCCTCTTGGGCAGATGACTATCAAGCCATTTGTACAACAAGGGTACGTAGCACGAGACATTCTTCCCCCTCCTGTTCTCGTTTTTATAGTGGACTGAGTGATAGACATCTCCTATCAAGGTGGGGACTGGATTCCCTGAAGAAAAGATGTGAAATGCATTGAAGTCTACAAAATCGGGCATGTTAGGGAACAAGATGATGCCATATATGCATAGAGCGAGGATGGCATTGAACGCACCCCAACATTCGTCCTTGGCACACTGCTGAGCCTTACCCACCAGAAACTGCAAGGAGAACCCAGGAACCTTGTTCTAACTAGTCAATACTAACTCGGAGGCGTCCAAATGAAGTGAAAGAGCTAAACCAGCCAGATCAGGCTCAGCATCCATGTGAACAAAATGCATCTGCCTCTTGATAGGCACACCTAGCAAATCAGCATATTCTTCCAGCATAGGTGCGAGAACAAAATCCTGAAAAGTGAAACATCTCAGCGGAGGGTCGTAGAACTGCACCCATTCAACTCCAACACAGAAGGCTTATGAACCAAACTGAGCAGCCTGCCGTAAGATTTCCTGAACTCATCCCTCACAGAATCGTCTGCTAGAGCTATCAAACCAGTCAACTTAGCCACATCGGGGACAGGGAACTTGTAAGCCACGGTCTTCCTCAAAGAACCCATAACAATACAATAGGGGGCAAGAAATCCTGGATTGGGGAAAACGGTACCTGCAACACAGACACACGTTAATGAAATGCAAATGAACATGCAAACTAATGCAAAATTCAATCATGCAATAAGAGGCCAAGGCAGCTGGTGCTGTGGAGATTCTGTATCAACAAAACCATAATCTTGCTCTATCAAGAACATCCACTGCATCTGATTAGAAGAACCCTGGTATCGGACCACAAATCTGATCTGCCAAGAACAACCATCTGATAGGGCCATATACATAGGATCATGATTCTGCTCTGTCAAGAACAAATGTCTGATAATAAGGACCTCGGATGTAGGATCAAGAAATATCTGCTGATGAGGTCTTCAGGCCCCACTCAAAAATCTGCCCTATCAAGAACAAACATACAGCTGCTGATGAGATCTTCAGACCCCACTCAAAAATTTGCTCTATCAAGAACAAACAACATCTGCTGATGAGATCTTTCAGACCCCAATAAAAAATCTGCCCTATCAAGAACAAACATACAGCTGCTGATGAGATCTTCAGACCCCAATCAAAAATCTGCTCTATCAAGAACAAACAACATCTGCTGATGAGATCTTCAAACCCCAATCAAAAATCTGCCCTATCAAGAACAAACATACAGCTGCTGATGAGATCTTCAGACCCCACTCAAAAATTTGCTCTATCAAGAACAAACAACATCTGCTGATGAGATCTTCAGACCCCAATCAAAAATCTGCCCTATCAAGAACAAACATACAGCTGCTGATGAGATCTTCAGACCCCAATCAAAAATCTGCTCTATCAAGAACAGACAAATCTGCAACTGAGAAACCCTGGTACCAACAAAACTGATTCAGTGTCAAGAAAACCAGGTAGTCTGAAAGTCAAGGTTTCCTGCAATAACCCAACCCTGCTCACAGGTATGGACCTAAACTGACTCAAGTTCGGCATCCTATGCGTTCATCAGCGTCACAGACATTCAAGAGGGGTGATACGATACCCAGAAGGTGTGGCATCACCAGCTCATGAAGCGGCCTCACTCGGCTGAATCACAAATGATCGGTCCCCAGAGTCGACAATCCACCAAACCAGCAACCGTCTCAACCCAAAGGGTTGAAAGAGAAGCCAACCGGATGAACCTCGTCTGAGCATGGATTTCATGAGACACTAGTGCCTGCAAAGCAAGCACGCACCCACTAATTTCCACTCTAAGTCTATGGTGCACTCAAGCCTGGGTCTGGCTTCTCACTCATCAGAACTCCCATCCCACAACAGCATAGATAATCATATTATACTGAATATAAAATGCGGGAAATAAAGTGCGAGAAGTAAAATGCGATAAATAAACGCAACCCGACAAGTAAACATACAAGCGTTAGGATTGACTCTCGCAGGGAACCGTTGAGATTTCCCCAGCAGAGTCGCCAGCTGTCGCTTGCGCGAAAATAAGGTGCCGGCACAACAGAAGAGTCGCCACCTTTCGTTATTTATCCCTCAGAGCGGGAAAGGAAACGATCGGAAAAACCTAACGAAAAAGGGTAAGACAAGGTCGCCGCAACCATTGTCTGGATTCGGGAGTCGGTTACGCAAGGGGAAGGTATTAGCACCCCTCACGTCCGTCGTACTCGACGGGATCCACGCTTGTCGTGTTTACTTGGACGGGTTGGTTTTATTCTATCTACCTATCAAGGCTGGCTTGAAAAGAAAAGAAAAATGACTCGGCAAAGCGTCGCACTTTATGCCTACGTATTCTCATCAGAGAATGAGAAATCAGAGTCAACATAGTTCGGCCTACGACGGGTTATGGGGAAAGGTAGCTCGCCAATACATCAGTATTGTGCCTACGTACTCTCAACAGGTATGAGAGATCAGAGCTCACGTAGTTCGGGAAACTACGATTTATTTCCTGTCTTTTACGAAAGAAGTGTTTTTTATTGTGTTTGCGATCTCAATCGCACTAGAGACTATGACCTGAGAGTGAATGCGTCGCATGTCACCCAAAGGGTACCATACTGAACATCCAGACTGTGGAAAAGAAACAGTCCCACAATCCTTTCTCAGATATCTTAAGGCTCGTAACGTACGAAGGAAATCATTCATGATTACTGTATCTTAAACTGTTTTGCGATGAGAAGAGAACAGGCCCAACTAGGAGGGAGACTATCAAGTCCTACTGTTGTCATGCCATGGATTCATCCTATGGTTGAGGTTTGAACAGGGAACTCCTAGAAGTTGTCATGCATAGGTTTCAACCTAAAGTTCTATCATCAATTCCTTATCAAAGGAAATGAGATTCCTAAGGGATCATGTCAATGATACACCAAAACAGACAAAGCATCAGCTTAACAGTAAAATGCATGCAATGCAAGTGAGGGAGGAAATGTGTGTGGGGCTTCAGCCTCCACAAGCTCATCTCAACCTCAAGCCAGAATGGATAACAGTAATCATACTGAAATATAAAACATCATGCTATCAAGCAATGTACAGTAAACTGCAATCATACAGATAAAATGAAGCAAAATTCCACCAGGCAAATAAACCACATGGGCAAGGGAGTTGGGTTCTACCGAATACCCGCAAGCAAAGCCACACAGTAACAATACAAGCAGAGGGAGCAACTCAACCCCTAGTGCAATCATGCTCCTAGATTCTACCTAGTCTAGATATGAACTTATTCTAATGCATCAAGCAAGTCAAACAAAACACATCAATACAGAAAAGAAAAAGATGAGAAAGCAGATCAACTCCTCTCTCAACTCCAAGCTTCATCTCTTCCAACAGCAACTCAGTCTTCAGACTTCCAATTACTCTTGACAAATCTCAATTTGCTTTTCCAGGTTTCAACCCTTCAACATAAGTTTCAACTTATCTTCTCTGAGCTTCAGCTCCACCTTCAGGCTTCACTATCAATCATAAGTATCAACTTGGCTCCTTCAGGATCCCCAGGTATCAAAGCAAGTATCAACTTCCTTTGTTCTTCAAGCTTCAGCTGGAATGACAATGCTCAAGGACTTAGAAATGTCAACTTCATCCTTCAGTCTTTACTTCATCTTCAGGGGTCTTCAAGTATCAACTTGCTCTTGTTGCTCTTCAAGCTTCAGCTTGAATGGCAATGCTCAAGGATTCATCCTCTTCTACACTCTTCAATGGATTCTTCATCTTCAAACTCAAGCTCATCATCTCTCAAGATAATCAAACCAGAGGAAATCACTTACTGGATAAGCTGGGGATATTGAACTGCTTATTGACCACCAAAGGTGACCTATAAGGGTTCAACATCAAAGGAATGGTTCCCTCAAAAGTTCTACTTCCTAGGTACAATCACTTATCCCTCCAAAGGAGAGAGGTGTATACCATGTAAGGACTTTGAATCATAGGGAGGAATGGAGGTGAAAGATACCATCCATGTTTAAGAAAGAAGTTATCTAGGTCTAAACTCTTCCTAATCCCTAGCCCTAAAACAATCAACAAAACAAAAAAGATCAAGCCCTCAAGCTCCTCAATGCTCCTCAATGCTCCTACTATGCTCCTCAATGCTCCTTAGAACAAAACCAAGCTCCCTAAGCCCACAAAGCAAATCAAACAAGAATACAAGCCCACAAGGGCAACACAAACAATCATCAACTACAAAAATCATCTAAAAATAGTATACTACTATATTAAAACCTAATATAATTTCTAAGGGATCCTACATACCTACCCTTAATACCCTTATATGCCCCAATGTCTAACTTGACTTAGAAACCCAAAATTCTAGTGTTATTGTGGACCTATGTTAAGAATTAACCTAATTCTACACAACCTAAGGTCATCTAATCAAAACTAACCTAAAATTCATCACAAAATTATGGAATAAATCCAGGGGGAAGCTAAAGCTTATATCTAACTATCCTAAAAAGAATGGCCTCAAAATGTTAAGGGAACTACCTAAACAAAATTCTAAAAATTCATGGATCAATATAAAAGAAATAAAAGGCAATACAAGTAGAAAATACACAAAAAATATCATAAATGCATGAAATGAAGATATTTTTATTTGATAATTTTCTAGACATGAATATGAAATGGGAGCAAAAATTCCCACTTAAAAATCATTAATTTTCAAATTGATATGAATCTTCAAAGATTGAAATAAAATGGAGAAAATAAAAATGAAAATATGAAATGAGGTGGTGCAGATAGTAATGCAATGCAGTGTAATACGCGTATGGGCCCAGAATGGGGGTTCAGAAAGTAAACGCGCTAGGCCCATTCCTTAATCAGAAAATCAAAAAGAAAAAGGGAAAGAAAATGAGAAAAACATGGTGGGAATAGCAATGGAATTCAGTTCAAAATCTAATGGGCCTCGTGAAGGGGGTGTGGACATCAAAAGATCACTTAAGCCCAAGCCAGGACTTAAGTGATACGCTGCGTTTTGTCTTGTTCAAACCTCTTCAAAAACTGAAACGCGTGGATGGCCGTTAGATCAAGATTTCAGTCAAAAGTCTCCTCTGATCCTAGGGCCACAACATCATCTTCTTCAATTTCAAATTTCTGGAGGGAGAACTCCATTGAAACAGAGCTTCAACTCCTCCTTTCTCCTCATCCGAATACCCTCAAAACCTCATCAAATCCTAAAGTGTAAAACCCTAACATGCTCCATTTTTCCCCAAGAATTCAGCTATGGCTTTAGAGTCCATTGAAATGCCCTCAAAGTAAAAACCCGATAGCAACTTCAAATAACTGATCAAGAACCAATCTTAGCAATTCTCAAAATTAAAGGTCCTAATCTCATCATCATGTTTCCCTGAACACTTCTTGCTATCAAACTAAGATTATCCCCCAATATTCAGTGAGTTCTTGGTCCAAACAGAAATCTTGCCATTGCAAAAATCATCACCAAATCTCTTCAAACTCTCCAGAAATGATCTCCTAGTTATCCTTAACCATTCTAACCTATTAATTCTATCTAATAGCACTTAAATTAGAGTGTAGAGAGAAAGTTACAAACCTGTGTAATTGGGATGAACAGGTGCACGAAACCTCCAATTCAGACCTTCAATCTTTCCCAATTCCTTCACTGAGTAGTATTCTTGCTTCTGTATGCAAAAAGAAGGGTTGAAACTGCTTGGTTCTTGGAAACCGATCTTGAGTTGCAGAGGTGAAAATCCAAAAGCTCATACATGATTCATCAATGGAATTGCCCCCAATTTGATCTGCACACCCTCAGTGATCCATATGGAATGTGCTCCAATTGAAAAAAGGGATGGAAATGAAGTGAATCAATGGAACCGATTCTTGATCTTCATTGGAAATTTCACAATGCAATTTCTCCTCTCTCACTCAATTCTCTCTCACCAACCTTTCTACTGAGCAAGCTCTAACCATTATATAGAACTTGTTAGAACTGTCCAGAACTTTCTGGAACAATCCAATGAGTATTTGAACTTCTCATCTCATGATATTTGATTTCATTTCTCACCATATGCTATCTCATGCCACAGTCCTTGTAACCTTTGTAAATGACTTGAAATTCTCCCCATATGATATTTATGATGTGTTACAATGCATAACTAACTTGTTTATTGAGTTTATTCATGTTTTGCTTTGGTGCCTTAAGATGCAAGTAAGCCATTTCCAAAGCAGCCCTATGATCTAGGCCTCAAATCAAAATTGTGGCTGAACCATTGTTCTTAGAATGTCCTTTGGAGTCAAAATGGCCTATTATATGACATGGTTTGGATGTGTAACTTGTGATTTCCAATTTTCAATTTCAACTTATTTAACTTATGCCTCCATTTTAGGCCATTTTTATCACTTTTTGATACAATCCTTTTCAACATCTCATGACCTTCCTACTAGCCTTAAAACATCATTCTAAGCAAGTTTGATGTTGAATATTTTTCCATTTGAAGCTTGGAAATAGGAGATATGGCCTTATGCTTGAAATGACCTATAACCTCCAAATGACCAAAATGCCCTTGACTTATCAAAGTCATAAGTTGAGTTCTACAAATCCTATCAAGGACTTATAGTACTCTCTAGAAAGATAAGAAGATTATCTACAACATTAATGTTGACCAAGAGTTCATAGGAATCATCCTACTAGGGAAAAAGTTGGATGCAAGTTGGGTGACTTTCAAGGACCCAGATTCACATACCTCAGATGACCTGTAATTTGTCAAAGTCATAACTTGAGCTCTACAAATCCTATCAAGGACTTCTAGTACTCAAATTAAAGCTAAGAACAAGCTCTACAACATTCATGTTATGGGGAAGATGAGATGACAATAAAATCTTGAGCTAAACTGCCTTGAAGATAGGGATCAAACTAGGGGATTTTACACTATCAAGCCTTAGAAACCCTAGCTTAAAACTTCTCAAACTCCTCAATCATGATGAGTTGGCCTAGGAATCATCCTTATAGAATATCAATGCACCATTCCATGATCACATGGCTCTTGGATTAGGTCTCAACCCTCTCCAAATCATCAGTTGACCTAGGGTTGACCCAGTCAAACCCTAATTCCACCACTCATGGATGAATCTTCTGAATTCTTGCATAATGACCTCTCTAGGCTTCATGATGGCTTTCAAGACATCTCATAAGCTTTCTCAAAGCTTCAAGTCCATCCTCATAGTCTCAGAATCATCTGAGGAGCTCCCACAACTCTCAAGTTATGAGGCACACAACCTTGGTTTCAACCAATCTCTCTGAGGATCTCTTGAGTTCTCTGACAAAGGTATCAACCTTTGAACACTTGAATAACTTTCTTGGATAGCTTCAAAGTCTCATATAACTCTTGTTGGGTAATCATACCTCTTGACCTACTGCACACATATCAATGAGAAGCAGATGATGAATGAGATGAACCGCAAACCTGGTAAATAAATGTTGGTCAAATTTTGGGGTGCAACAGGGTGTTTTCTGGAGGTGCCATGATACTTGCCACCATGAATGGTGAAGATTTCCCGCAACCCGTGAACGCGGACATAGTCAAAAAATACTACACAAAAAAAAGGACCCGCTAGGTTGACTGGCCTAGGAAAAAATAAGGGCATCCCGGCGAACCAAAAAGGTTCGGGCAAAAATTAGGGATATATAAAAAAACATTGTACACCCGGCAAGTCGAAAACCTGAAAAGGCGGCTTGGGCAAAAAAAGGGTATCCCGGTGGATTGAAAACCCGAAAGGGAGATTTAGGAAAAATTTAGGGATTAAAGCGTACGACTATGTCTCGTTGGATCACCCATGTAACCTTAACTAGTTGTACTACCAATGTCAAGTTCAAACGGTGCAGATCAGTCCGGTTGTTTCTTCTCCAACAACAAAGAGATGAGATGCTTGAAGATAATAGCAATAGCAGATTTGAAACTTGATAGCATCATTTACACATAGTTGTTTCCCTTGTACTCTTTTCAAATTTTCTACGACGAACTCCTCTTACTAGGATTTTTGTCTCATTGTTCAAAAACTTGCCTGTTTATAGGCCATTTTTCAAAATTAATACAATTCAGTTTTCTTTTCCCGTTTTACATAAGCTTAAATGTCCATTAATTATATTGAATGAATATATGCTTTTGAATATGATTGATGTTTACCAAAAAAATAAAATACATATGAAATTACAATAACAACATTTACAAAGGACTATCAGAGGTAAGAATCCCCAGTAAAGTCCATATCTAGCAGATCTTCGCAGGGTCATCCCCACAGAGTAATCTTCACGGATTTATTTCAACAAAGCATTACAAATAATCTCTTGTACTTCTAGTTCTACAAAATCCCAGGCAGATTCTTCTTAAATATGGTGTCCCCAGAAGAGTTAATATATGGTCAGATAATACATCGAAGGTATATCCATCTCTTTTATCCCCAGTCAGGATATTCAGGAATCTATTCTTCCAATAAAAAGTACAACGGACAGAAATTGAAAAGGGTCCTAAATACTACATGCTGAAACAAGATGGGAACAATGTCTTCATATTCTTCAATAACGAATTGAGATTTATCTTCCCCAGCGGGCAGTGGTCACATGAAGCTATTGACAAGCTTCCACTACATAATTCATACATACATCATTTCATATCATACGCATACAACATTCTCATTTATGATAAGAATATCGTCTTGCAAAGCGTATATACATCATGACATTACATAGAACTAACCTTGTTTTTCAGGTTAATTCCCCAGCAGACGAACGTCATCAACAACTTATTCTCAGGTTGCTTTAAACCCCTGGGACAATATCTTGGACTGCTTTATCCTCCAGGAATATATATAACAATATCTTGGATTGCTTTATCCTCCAGAAGTACATATAACAATATCTTGAGCTGCTACAACCCTCAAGATTACATCCATCAATGTCTTGGGCTGCTACATCCCTTGGGATTACATTTGTATCCATCTTAGGCTGCTATGTTACCCCAAGGGCTACCTCAAACAATATCTTGAGCTTATATAAACCCCTAGGATAATATCTTGGACCACTCTATCCTCCATGATTACACATAACAACGTCTTGGACTGCTCTATCCTCCAGGACCACATCAAATAACATCTTGGGCTGCTACATCCACCGAGATTACATCAATCTACGTTTTGGACTGCTTTATCCTCCAAAAGATATATCTGAAGAACATTTTACCCCAAATGGCATCTTTAAGCCCATTCAAGCAATACCACCAACCAACAGCACTACTTTGCGCATCGGCGAGTGAAAATTTTTGGGCTTCAGTGTTCAATCCTCTTCAACCTTCAAGTCATGAAAGCCGGACATGCCAATCTAACTCCTCAGGTTTCAAAAAATTGAATAGGGGCAGCTGTTGTACCCCAAAATTTACCTTCTCATATTCAAGACAATGTGTCCCAACAGGTTACTTAATAGTCACAAGATTCGCAATTGGTCAAAGGGATTGAAGATTTCATCAAAGCCTCCTCTTGAACAGTGGATCTTAGAACTAGGGTTTTGAGTCTCCCCGAGGAAAACAGACTTCTAAAACTTAAAATGGACTTCATAACATCCCACATACTTCAAAGAATCCCCATGTCAAGTTTCAGAGCTTTCCTCACAAGTTTGGCCAGTCAGATGCTCAGATACCTGAAAACCAGTTAACTTGGTCAAAAAGTCAACTAAGGACAACTGTGGTCAACTCAAAGTCAAACTTCAAGATTTTTGGTCAACATCAATATTACAAGGTGAAATTCATTATTTGATCAAGGGTCGATCATGATTCATCAGGGAAACCTCAGATCATCAAGAATCGAAAGTTGCTATATTAGGGTTTTGTGTAGGAAAAGTCAACTAAACTTTTACCAGCCATAACTTTCACATGTTTCATCAATAATTTCCCATCCAAAGCTCATTTTGAAGGAAGTTTAATTCGCTACAACTTTGTGTCTCACAAGCCAAGCCTAAAAATACTTCATTTGAAAGATATGAGCCAAGACATTATAGGTCCTTTTGAAAGTCAACAAAAAGTCAACTTTTTCCAAAGCTCATAACTTGAAAACGGTAAAAAATCTAGACATGGGTCCAAAATGGTTGATTAGAGGATACCTAAGATTTCTAAAAAGCCTTAGAACACCACCATAACATTAAAATTGAGGAAGTTATGCATTGTCAAAGTTGGTAATTTTTCAAGGGGTGTATGAAGTAAAAAGGGCCATAACTCCAATTCTTTCCAAATTGGCCCATAAAATTGCAACCCATACTTGAAGGTAAAGTCATTCACGACCCAATGACCATATTTTCTGATTTTTATCATTTATTTTATATTATTTTATATTTTTATCATTTAAAATCATTTTTACTTAAAATAAATTATAAAAAATCAAAGATTTGATTTAAGATTTATTTTAGGATCAAATATATGGTATTCAAAGTGATTGAAGTCATCCAAATTCGTTCAAGACCAATATGGTATGATTTAATTTGATTTTTTGACAATTATGATAATTGGCTCCTTCATCTTCAAGCAACCCATAAAACTCTAACCAAGGCCCAATTGTTAACCCTAATTTACACTACTTTATATACACAACAAAGTTAGAATGAAAAAAGGGGGGGGGGAGAAATTTTTTTTGGAAGCCATAAGAACCTTAGAAAAATCTTAAAACAACTTTGCAATAAGATTCAATCAGCTCTACAAGTTCATTCACATTCCTCAAGATCCTAGGAACCTATCCCACAAAGACTTGAAGGTTGAGACCTCACGAAGTGCATCCCATGAACATGCCGCCTCTCATTCTTCTTTTTTTTTTTTCTTTCTAATCTTTGATTTCATTGCACTTTATCATATTTTCTATGCATAATGATCTTCATAATCATGTATAGGTTTGTTTTGATCATTTGTTTACAAGATATGATGCAGGTTTCAAGAAGTGCCATGGTTAAGGCATAAGCTTTTCAAGAGTCGAAACTCTTCGTACGAACATTTTCAGGCCTTCCCCCATTTATTTTTAGTGAATTTCTTCCTTTTTTTTTATTTATGTTTTAAAGTTATTATTATTAAAACATTATTATTAGTTTAATTAACCATTAATCTTTACTAACTGCTCACTAATTATTTTTCTTAAAATAAATTTTATAATATAATTTTATATTTTTTCTCTCTCACATAACCTTTTTTTTAATTTAGTAATTAAAATTGTAAATGAATATAACTAGGTTTAGATTAATTTAAAAATCCTGATTTTTCACTAACCCTAATTAGACCCTCATTTTCTAAACTTGATCTTTTTTTTAAAACAATTAATTTCATAATTTAATTTATTTTCATTGCTTTATTTATATTATTTAGAGGATTGTATAGGATTTTCCTTATGTAATTTATTTTTTCGCACCGATTATTCTGTAATTGCCCCGAAGCCGTGTAATAGTTTAGGACTTTATTTCTTGTTTTTTATTATTTTCGTAAATATTTAATTGCTTGGTTAGTAATCTAGGACGTGAAAATATCTAATTGAATAAATTGGACTTAGAGAATCCATAATAAAAGAAATATATGAAAATAATCAGTCACACACGTAAGTCGATTGTTCTACGATCGCCATCTACACCTCCTAGGGTTACCCCTCTTAGTTGCCTTAATATGGTCAAGTCCCTCGAACGTAGGGGTGTCTTAAGCGATGTCCCTGCAAACAGATAAATCATCAAGTCTCTTTAAAGTTAAAAGGATCATAGTCCCTTCGAACTTGCCTACGGAATAAATGATCTTATCCTTCGATGATCCTACAAAAATGATGATAGTCCCTTCGAATTACTAAGACACCCCTACATGTTGCCTTCTTTGACCATACGATGACCCTACGCCCGTCCCTTAACATCCAAGGTAAAGACTACTTACTCACTAATAGTAAGGACAATCTTAATCTTAAAGGAAATAAATAATAAGAAAAACCTTACAAACTTAGGGTAGGTAGCACTTAAATACTTCCTCACTTTTTCAAAAAAAAAACATTCTTTACACCCCACTTTCAAAATATTTCCAAACTCAAGGCTTTGTATACATCCATACGAGGATCACTGCAAAGAACTTCTGAAAATCTTTTCTAAACATACACTTCACATTACTTTTCAAACAAACAAGTTAGCTAAGTAACTAAGAGCCCGTGGATAACCATGGATATAAAGGGTGCTAACACCTTCCCTTTATATAACCTACCCCCCGAACTCAAAATCTTTTCAAAATGGTCTTTCCTGTTCTTTTATAGCCTTTCCTATTGGATAAAATAAAAGTCGGTGGCGGCCTTTGCTATCCGCACATGTTTTTGTCAAACAAAAACACCAAGTCAGTTCTCCCACCGTGTTACAGTCAACATAGACTTGAACTAATAAAGTGTTGCCCTTAATTCTCTTAATGAACAAGGTCTTATCAACTTTACCTTTTTCAAATCTCTTTTCGCATAGAAAATTGCTGAGTCGATCATACCATGCCCTTGGTGCCTGCTTTAAGCCATAAAGAGTTTTTCTCAACTTAAAGACATGTGATGGATTCTTGAAGTCTTCAAAGCCAGGGGTTGCTTGACATAGACTTCTTCATTGATGTAGTCGTTCAAGAATGTGCTCTTTACATCCATCTGGTACAACTGAAAATTCAATGAACACGATAAGCAAATAATAAACGAATAGCTTATGACCTTGCAACCGAAGCGAAAGTTTCTTCAAAATCAATTCCTTCTTCTTGATTATACCATTGGGCCATAAATCTTGCCTTGTTTTGAATAATTATCCCATTATCATCAAGTTTATTTTTAAACACCCATTTGGTACCTATGATGTGTTTATCACTTGGCCTAGGAACAAGTTCCCACAGTTTATTCAAGCATGCATTCTTGAGCTTGAGTCCAGTTGTAACGCCTTGACTAGTATCACCAATTACTTTATCATTTGGGTGATCTCTATGTGTTCTCCATTCCTTAGGTAGATCATCATCTTTTGACTTTTTTTGAATCGGTTCTTGTTGATGCTGAGGTTGATCATTTGATTGAGAAATACCTTCTTTAGAAACATCTACAAAATCATCATCATCATCATATAAAATAATTTCCTCCTTAGAGGGGTTAGATTCATCAAATTTAACATGCATTGATTCTTCAATAGTTAAAGTTATTTTATTATAAATTCTATAAGCCTTACTAGAGAGAGAGAGAGAGAGAGTAGTCGAGAAATATGCCTTCATCAGTTTTCTCGTCAAACTTACCGAGATTGTCTTTGTCATTGTTCAAGACAAAGTACTTGCATCCAAAAATGTGAAAATAAGAAATGTTTGGTTTTCTCCCTTTGAAAAGCTCATAGGGAGTCTTTTCAAGAATAGGTCTAATATTTACTCTATTACTTACAAAGCATGCCATACTAACTGCATCAGCCCAAAAATATTTAGGAAAATTCGAATCTCTAAGCATTGTCCTTGCAAGTTCCACCAATGACATGTTCTTCCTTTCTACAACACCATTTTGTTGAGGAGTCCTTGGTGCTGAGAAGTTGTGAAATATTCCATATTCTTCGCAAAATTCTTCGACAGGAGCCTTTTGGAATTCTCCACCATGATCGCTTCTTATGGAGGAAATTGTTAAAGACTTCTCATTTTGTATTTGTTTTCTAAACTTCTTGAATGCTTTAAAGGCATCACTTTTCTACACTAAAAAGTAAGTCCAACAAAATTTAGAAAAATCGTCAATTATAACCAAAGCATAAACATTACCTCTGAATCTCTTTGTTCTTGATTGACCAAATAAGTCCATATGTAACAATTGTAGTGGCCTTGTAGTGGACACCATATTCTTTTACTTGAACGTTGATTTGGTTTGTTTCTCCTTTTGACATGCGTCGTACAATTTATCCTTGATGAATTTTATCTTAGGCAAACCAACAATTAGATCATGCTTAACTAACTTGTTCAAATGTTCCATATGTTGTAATTAGAGTTGCACCTAAGAGGGGGTGGATTAGGTACTCAAATTTTTTTTTCCGATCTTGATGTAGATTTCTTGTTTTACTTTCCTAAAAGTTACTAAGTGTTGAATGAAGTAAAAGCGAAAAGTAAAGAGACACGACGATGTATCCTGGTTCCCCTCACAGCCCGAGAGTACTCCAATCCCTTTTCAACACGAAAGATATTTTTTCATTATTGTTAGATCCTAAGACAAGACTTCTACCTAGTCTTTCTTATACAGACTCTAACCAATCAAACACCAAGAACAATCCTCTTGGATTTTTCATTAAGTCCAATTAGAAAAATCCTCTAAAAATGGACCTCTTGCTTCCAACAATCCTGGACAACAAGGTTACAACCTTACAAACTTATTTCCGACAATCCTGGAAAAATAAGATGTAATCAAAGAGCAAATAATTCTGATTTGAGTAAGTTGCAGTAGTCTTCAAATATCAATCTTGAGACTGATCTTCGTCTTGAGATATCAACTCTTATATATCAAATACAAGTGTTTAAAGATAGAGAAACGAAACTATGATGAAATAATGAAATTTGAGGTACAGTAATTTCACTCTTGAAAATGAAGAATTTTTGACACTTGTGAATATTTGGAAATTGAGAGATGAAATGAAATTTGAACTTTTTGCAAGAAGGTTAATCTCAAAGTCTGCGATTATGAGGTATATAAATGCCTCTAAACACCTTTTCACAGGAGTGCAAATGACCAAGAGTTGCCATATGTAGATGCTTTTGATTGGCTTCGTTTTATGGAAAAATATTAATGTATGACTAAATGTCATAACTGATGTTAGGACATACATGAAGAGTGTTATGCAGGGAAAGCTAAGAGTAAATAAAGCTGAATGTCATGACATTGATTGTATGACATCAGGGCGTGCAGGGTTTGTTATTTTGTTATTAGCTTAGGCTATAATTCTGGAAACAATCCAAGAAGCATAGTTATTTTAGGAGGCATTGCTGAGGATAACATAGAAGGCTCCTGACCTAATAATAAGTGTGTAGCTTCCTGAAGAAATGTTTATCTTGGGTAAACCTAAATTCTCTACCGAGGCCCAAAGCAGGTCTGCTACTATAAATAGCAGAAGGATCATTCCTAATTGGTAGAGACGAAGAGGATAGAGCTTCAAGTGAGAGATCATAGAGTGTGTTTTGTGAGTGAAGAGTGTTGCTCTTCACGTGTGTCTAGGAAT